>CM037092.1:102650969-103159196 GCA_020916435.1 Oxytropis ochrocephala
TTTCCTTTGTGTGATTTGGTAGTGATGAAACTAAATGGATTGAATAGATATTTGTGTTTTGTAGTGACCAAACTAAATGGATTCTATAGATATTTATGATTTGGTAGTGACCGAACTAATTAGATTCAAATACTAAATTGCGATACTAAAATAAAAATAGAAACACAAATTTAATTATGCTTCTAGTAACAGGTTGTGAAAAATGACCAAAATAAGGACCATAAAGAAAAGTATGTGCTAATAATAAATTAAAAATACTTACAATCAAATACTAAAAAGAGGGACTAAAATAAAAATATAAACAAAAATTTATGTACTCCCTCCGGAAATATTTATAAGCATAAAATCACTTTTTAGGTTCAATGAAAAACCAATGTATTTGGACTGTATTATAGTCTAGATACATTAGTTTCTCAATGAATCTAAAAAGTGTTTTTTTTTTGCATATAAATAGGTCTAGAGGGAGTATACTTTAATACTAGTTGGTCCAATTTACAATTGAATATTTAATATTTTTAATTTAGAATAGAAAATAAAGTAATTTTTAAATATTACTTTAATTTGTTTTGTCCTGATTCTATTTATTAATTGCAGTTAGCATTTTGAATAAAACAAAATTTACTGACGGTTTCACAAAATAAATATTTAATACTTTTAATTTTAGAAATAAATATAAAGCAACTTTTAAATGTTGCTTCCATGTTTTATTGATTCAATTTAATAATTGCAGTTAGCTTTTTGAATAAAGTTAAATTTATAGACAGTTTCATAATTTAATTGTGTATCCTTTCAAAAAAAATTGTATATAAATTTATTGAATGACGAAACGACAAGATATCTACTATTGGGATGGCCACCAAGTTCACTATAAATATGGGCAGCATGTAAGCTCATACACACAACACTCACTAATCTTCCATAGTCATCACTTTTTAATAGCTAGCAATGGAGTTTGCGCATCTCTCTGTTTTGGCTCTCTATTGTGTAAGCTCTTCTATTTTCTGCTTCATCAATTAAAATTATCCCCACTTTGCAATATTTTATTTTTCATCACTAACCTGCATGATGTGTTCGAAAATTAACGTATACATGTTTTTCGTTAGAAATCATTTTGTATATAACTGCTTCTGACATTTTTTGCAGATGGTTTTAATGGGAGCTAATGCATCACCACCATCCTCAAATATTTGGCAATCTGTTTGGAAAAACACTCCCCTGCCCAAGGCTTTCTATGACCTACTTGAGCCTTGTGAGTATAATATTAACTATAATTATTTCGACATTATATAACTATTTTAACCTTTTAAATAATCATTTATTCGATGATTGTTTTTGTGTGTGTGTGTGCGTGTGTTTTTTTCTCTTATTTATTTTTTTGTCAAGTTCTATCACTCAGTTCAATTAAAAATATCAGGGACTGGATCCTCTCAAGTGACTTTATGGTGCAGTGGAATTTCAACCATCAATTGAATAAGACAAAAAGTGAATAAGAAATATGAAAAAATGAAAAGAAGTGGTTGAAGGGCTGAGATTAAACACTTGACACTGTCAAGTGAAAACTCAACTTGAGAGAATCCATTCCCAACAAATCGAGTATTATGGCTATGATTGGACATGGTTTTACATGGAAGAATTTTTAAAATTTATAAGTTTTTACTTTTTGAAAATTTGAAAATTATGAAATATTATTGCTGAAACCCTTCATGAGTTTTATTCGGGATACTAACAGTTTATGCGTTTTAAGTTTCTCAAAAGGATCCAAAATTTATATATTTTTTAAATTTGAGAAATGTAAAAAATTTGACACATATATTCCAGAATTAGTTTAGATAAAGATGAACCTCACCATATATAAAGTGAGTTGTGTCACATAGTTTATTTTAACATTAACATATCACACACACAAATATATGTTATATATATATATATATATATATATATATATATATATATATATATATATATATATATATATATATATAAATGAGCGCCTTATAATATGACTATTGTGACTTAGGACTCAGTTTTGATCTTTATAACGTGATGGATGGCAAAACCAATGATTTACCCATTAGTGCCCAAGAAATGAAACAATACTCCACACTCTTTTTTGAGCATGACCTCTATCACGGAAAGACAATGATCACGGGCCGTTCTCTTGGAATGAATGGAAGACCATTTGGAAAAGAAAGACAAGGTGTCACCGATTCCATATGGCTAGCAGACAAAAAAGACAAAGCCTTGATGACTTTTGTGCAAGTCCAATCTGCTCTACGGAGAACAAAAACATTGTGTATCATCCTTGAAATCAATGATGGAACAAGTCATTTCACACTTTGGAGCAGCGAATATTAAGGCAATTTCAAGTACCTTTGCCACAAATCAAGACAGATATGCGGTGGAGGAAGTAAAAAGAGTTGGTGACAATGCGTTGATGTGTCCGCGATTGAACTTTGAAAAAGTTGTGTTCAAGCGCCACCACGTCAAAGACACAGCCGCTTATGTAGTCTCATTGGTTGCCCCTGATGGAACTAAGGCTAAGGCTTTAATTGCTTGCCACCATGATACAAGAGGCATGAATCTGAATTGCTTAATGAAGTTCTCCAAGTCAAACCGGAACCGTCCTGTTTGCCATTTCGCCGGCAACAAGGCCGCGCGCTTGGGTACCTAGTTATTCGATTGTACCATGTAGGTTCTATATCACAGTTACGTACATCAATTCCCATTTAATAATCTCATTCTAAAACCTTGCTTGATATATAAGGAATTTTACTTTCATGTGTCCTATTCAACTTGGGTTTGTTATTAAGTTATATATCTATGTCCGGAGAAATATAATGTGCATGTATAAGATCTTATGTAGGAAGTATCATCCATATTTTCAAATAAAACTAGTTACTACAATGGGTGTATCTTTATAAACATTGGTACCTTATGCCCACTTTGCAATGATGTCTTTGTGACTTTGATAATGTGAAAAAATGTCTTTAACATAATAAGTTGTTGATGTATGAAACTTAAAGATCATGATTGTTCTTTGGGAAATTTTCATCATTTTTAGGACTAATATATATTACAATTGGTCACAAATTGATAAATATCTTGGTTTTGTCAATTTAAGCGAAGAATATATTGATAAATTGCTTTAACTATTTTCCACCACGATAGAAGAGGCATGAATCCTAATTTTCTTAATGAAGTTGTCGAAGTTAAACTCGAAATCGTCCCTAGTTTCCATTTCATAGGCAATAAGGTCTTTGCTTGGTACCTAATTCTTGTGACAATCTTTGTTTCATGTAGATGCTATCTGGTAAAGCAAATAAATTTCCATTTAATAGATTGAGCATATATTTTTTGTTAAGAAAAATGTGATTTTAAAAAGTATAAAGAGAAGAAGTGTAAATATAAATTTCTTTTTACAAAAAATAAGTTTGAACTTAAAGCGGTACAAATAGTAAATATTGGGCTAAAGCTTGAGCACAACCACTGAGTGGGAGCCATATGAAAATTTTCTTAAAAACCATGAAAATGTTGGTTATAAAAACATATGAAGAAATGAAAATACAAATTGATTGTTTCTTTGTGAGTTGGTAATGGCTGAACTAAATGGATTATATATATATATATATATATATATATATATATATATATATATATATATATATATATATATATATATATATATATATATATTTGTGATTCAGTAGTGACCGAACTAAACTGATTCAATAGACATATATGATTTAGTGGTGACCAATTAAATGGATTCAATAGATATTTTACGTTGAGAAAAATATGGTTCTAACATATATAAGGAGAAGAAGAATAAAAATAAATTGATTTTTTAAAGTGACGAAATTATTAAAAGGGTGCTTTCCACAAAGTTAGTGTTAATTAAACTTAGAGAAATCATGAAAGAGAGGCCTTAATATTTCAGTTGTTTAAGTGCTTATTTGGTAAGGTTGAATTTAAGTTGAATCATAGAACTTCAATGCAGACAAAAAGAAATCAATATTTGTCATCTTCTATATATTCAATTAACTACTATTTATAAACAAATACTAAAAACGACACTAAAATAAGAATCTTAACACCAAAGTATAAGTATGTTTCTAATACAAGTTGGTGCAAATTGACCAAAATAAGGGCAATAAAAAGTGTGCTAGTAGTAAATTAATAATACACTAATAAAAATGGAAAAAGTAACAAAAGAAACATTATTTAAAAAAACTAAAACCTTAGAATATATAAAAAAAAAGATAAAAATGAAGGGGTTCTTCATGAGTACATGTTAGAGCATGGTACTCGCAAAAAATATACATAAGAAAAGCAAACATAACTTGATTTTCCTTTGTGTGATTTGGTAGTGATGAAACTAAATGGATTGAATAGATATTTGTGTTTTGTAGTGACCAAACTAAATGGATTCTATAGATATTTATGATTTGGTAGTGACCGAACTAATTAGATTCAAATACTAAATTGCGATACTAAAATAAAAATAAAAATAGAAACACAAATTTAATTATGCTTCTAGTAACAGGTTGTGAAAAATGACCAAAATAAGGACCATAAAGAAAAGTATGTGCTAATAATAAATTAAAAATACTTACAATCAAATACTAAAAAGAGGGACTAAAATAAAAATATAAACAAAAATTTATGTACCATTTAATAATCTCATTCTAAAACCTTGCTTGATATATAAGGAATTTTACTTTCATGTGTCCTATTCAACTTGGGTTTGTTATTAAGTTATATATCTATGTCTGGAGAAATATAATGTGCATGTATAAGATCTTATGTAGGAAGTATCATCCATATTTTCAAATAAAACTAGTTACTACAATGGGTGTATCTTTATAAACATTGGTACCTTATGCCCACTGCAATGATGTGCTGTGACTTTGATAATGTGAAAAAAATGTCTTTAACATAATAAGTTGTTGATGTATGAAACTTAAAGATCATGATTGTTGCTGGGAAATTTTCATCATTTTTAGGACTAATATATATTACAATTGGTCACAAATTGATAAATATCTTGGTTTTGTCAATTTAAGCGAAGAATATATTGATAAATTGCTTTAACTATTTTCCACCACGATAGATGAGGCATGAATCCTAATTTTCTTAATGAAGTTGTCGAAGTTAAACTCGAAATCGTCCCTAGTTTCCATTTCATAGGCAATAAGGCTCACGCTTGGTACCTAATTCTTGTGACAATCTTTGTTTCATGTAGATGCTATACGGTAAAGCAAATAAATTTCCATTTAATAGATTGAGCATATATTTTTTGTTAAGAAAAATGTGATTTTAAAAAGTATAAAGAGAAGAAGTGTAAATATAAATTTCTTTTTTACAAAAAAATAAGTTTGAACTTAAGCGGTACAAATAGTAAATATTGGGCTAAAGCTTGAGCCTGAACCCTGAGTGGGGGCCATATGAAAATTTTCTTAAAAAAACCATGAAAATGTTGGTTATAAAAAACATATGAAGAAATAAAAATACAAATTGATTGTTTCTTTGTGAGTTGGTAATGGCTGAACTAAATGGATTATATATATATATATATATATTTGTGATTCGATAGTGACCGAACTAAACTGATTCAATAGACATATATGATTTAGTGGTGACCAATTAAATGGATTCAATAGATATTTTATGTTCAGAAAAATATGGTTCTAACATATATAAGGAGAAGAAGAATAAAAATAAATTGATTTTTTAAAGTGACGAAATTATTAAAAGAGTGCTTTCCACGGGTTAGTGTTAATTAAACTTAGAGAAATCATGAAAGAGAGGCCTTAATATTTCAGTTGTTTAAGTGCGTTGGTAAGGTTGAATTTAAGTTGAATCATAGAACTTCAACAGACAAAAAGAAATCAATATTTGTCATCTTCTATATATTCGTTAACTACTATTTATAAACAAATACTAAAAAACGACACTAAAATAAGAATCTTAACACCAGTATAAGTATGTTTCTAATACAAGTTGGTGCAAATTGACCAAAATAAGGGCAATAAAAAGTGTGCTAGTAGTAAATTAATAATACACTAATAAAAATGGAAAAAGTAACGAAAGAAACATTATTTAAAAAAACTAAAACCTTAGAATATAAAAAAAAAGATAAAAATGAAGGGGGTTGCTGCGAGTATCTGTTAGAGCATGGTACTCGCAAAAAATATACATAAGAAAAGCAAACATAACTTGATTTTCCTTTGTGTGATTTGGTAGTGATGAAACTAAATGGATTGAATAGATATTTGTGTTTTGTAGTGACCAAACTAAATGGATTCTATAGATATTTATGATTTGGTAGTGACCGAACTAATTAGATTCAAATACTAAATTGCGATACTAAAATAAAAATAGAAACACAAATTTAATTATGCTTCTAGTAACAGGTTGTGAAAAATGACCAAAATAAGGACCATAAAGAAAAGTATGTGCTAATAATAAATTAAAAATACTTACAATCAAATACTAAAAAGAGGGACTAAAATAAAAATATAAACAAAAATTTATGTACTCCCTCCGGAAATATTTATAAGCACAAAATCACTTTTTAGGTTCAATGAAAAACCAATGTATTTGGACTGTATTATAGTCTAGATACATTAGTTTCTCAATGAATCTAAAAGTGTTTTTTTTTTTTGCATATAAATAGGTCTAGAGGGAGTATACTTTAATACTAGTTGGTCCAATTTACAATTGTATATTTAATATTTTTAATTTAGAATTGAAAATAAAGTAATTTTTAATGTTACTTTAATTTGTTTTGTCCTGATTCTATTTATTAATTGCAGTTAGCATTTTGAATAAAACAAAATTTCTTGTGGTTTCAGAAAATAAATATTTAATACTTTTAATTTTAGAAATAAATATAAAGCAACTTTTAAATGTTGCTTCCATGTTTTATTGATTCAATTTAATAATTGCAGTTAGCTTTTTGAATAAAGTTAAATTTATAGACAGTTTCATAATTTAATTGTGTATCCTTTCAAAAAAAATTGTATATAAATTTATTGAATGACGAAACGACAAGATATCTACTATTGGGATGGCCACCAAGTTCACTATAAATATGGGCAGCATGTAAGCTCATACACACAACACTCACTAATCTTCCATAGTCATCACTTTTTAATAGCTAGCAATGGAGTTTGCGCATCTCTCTGTTTTGGCTCTCTATTGTGTAAGCTCTTCTATTTTCTGCTTCATCAATTAAAATTATCTCCACTTTGCAATATTTTATTTTTCATCACTAACCTTCAGGATGTGTTCGAAAATTAACGTATACATGTTTTTCGTTAGAAATCATTTTGTATATAGCTGCTTCTGACATTTTTTGCAGATGGTTTTAATGGGAGCTAATGCATCACCACCATCCTCAAATATTTGGCAATCTGTTTGGCAAAACACTCCCCTGCCCAAGGCTTTCTATGACCTACTTGAGCCTTGTGAGTATAATATTAACTATAATTATTTCGACATTATATAACTATTTTAACCTTTTAAATAATCATTTATTCGATGATTGTTTTTGTGTGTGTGTGTGCGTGTGTTTTTTCTCTTATTTATTTTTTTGTCAAGTTCTATCACTCAGTTCAATTAAAAATATCGAGGATTTGGATCCTCTCAAGTGACTTTATGGTGCAAAGTGGAATTTCAACCATCAATTGAATAAGACAAAAAGTGAATAAGAAATATGAAAAAATGAAAAGAAGTGGTTGAAAGGGTGAGATTAAACACTTGACTTTGTCAAGTGAAAACTCAACTTGAGAGAATCCATTCCCAACAAATCGAGTATTATGGCTATGATTGGACATGGTTTTACATGGAAGAATTTTTAAAATTTATAAGTTTTTACTTTTTGAAAATTTGAAAATTATGAAATATTATTCTTTGAAACCCTTCATGAGTTTTATTCGGGATACTAACAGTTTGGCGTTTTAAGTTTCTCAAAAGGATCCAAAATTTATATATTTTTTAAATTTGAGAAATGTAAAAAATTTGACACATATATTCCGTAATTAGTTTAGATAAAGATGAACCTCACCATATATAAAGTGAGTTGTGTCACATAGTTTATTTTAACATTAACATATCACACACACAAATATATGTTATATATATATATATATATATATATATATATATATAAATGAGCGCCTTATAATATGACTATTGTGACTTAGGACTCTGTTTTGATCTTTATAACATGACAGATGGCAAAACCAATGATTTACCCATTAGTGCCCAAGAAATGAAACAATACTCCACACTCTTTTTGAGCATGACCTCTATCCTGGAAAGACAATGATCTGGGCGTTCTCTTGGAATGAATGGAAGACCATTTGGAAAAGAAAGACAAGGTGTCACCGATTCCATATGGCTAGCAGACAAAAAAAGACAAAGCCTTGATGACTTTTGTGCAAGTCCAAGCAAGCACAGGAGAACAAAAACATTGTGTATCATCCTTGAAATCAATGATGGAACAAGTCATTTCACACTTTGGAAGCGACGAAGATTAAGGCAATTTCAAGTACCTTTGCCACAAATCAAGACAGAGATATGCGGTGGAGGAAGTAAAAGAGTTGGTGACAATGCAATGATGTGTCACATGATTGAACTTTGAAAAAGTTGTGTTCAAGCGCCACCAAGTCAAAGACACAACCGCTTATGTAGTCTCATTGGTTGCCCTCGATGGAACTAAGGCTAAGGCTTTAACTGTTTGCCACCATGATACAAGAGGCATGAATCTGAATTGCTTAATGAAGTTCTCCAAGTCAAACCGGAACCGTCCCCTATTTGCCATTTCATCGGCAACAAGGTTCTTTGCTTGGGTACCTAGTTATTCTGATTGTACCATGTAGGTTCTATCTCGGTTACGTACATCAATTCCCATTTAATAATCTCATTCTAAAACCTTGCTTGATATATAAGGAATTTTACTTTCATGTGTCCTATTCAACTTGGGTTTGTTATTAAGTTATATATCTATGTCCGGAGAAATATAATGTGCATGTATAAGATCTTATGTAGGAAGTATCATCCATATTTTCAAATAAAACTAGTTACTACAATGGGTGTATCTTTATAAACATTGGTACCTTATGCCCAATTGCAATGATGTCTTTGTGACTTTGATAATGTGAAAAAATGTCTTTAACATAATAAGTTGTTGATGTATGAAACATAAAGATCATGATTGTTCTTTGGGAAATTTTCATCATTTTTAGGACTAATATATATTACAATTGGTCACAAATTGATAAATATCTTGGTTTTGTTAATTTAAGCGAAGAATATATTGATAAATTGCTTTAACTATTTTCCACCACGATAGAAGAGGCATGAATCCTAATTTTCTTAATGAAGTTGTCAAAGTTAAACTCAAAATCGTCCCTAGTTTCCATTTCATAGGCAATAAGGTTGCTGCTTCGGTACCTAATTCTTGTGACAATCTTTGTTTCATGTAGATGCTATCTGGTAAAGCAAATAAATTTCCATTTAATAGATTGAGCATATATTTTTTGTTAAGAAAAATGTGATTTTAAAAAGTATAAAGAGAAGAAGTGTAAATATAAATTTCTTTTTTACAAAAAATTAAGTTTGAACTTAAGCGGTACAAATAGTAAATATTGGGCTAAAGCTTGAGCCTGAACCCTGAGTGGGGGCCATATGAAAATTTTCTTAAAAAAACCATGAAAATGTTGGTTATAAAAAACATATGAAGAAATGAAAATACAAATTGATTGTTTTTTTGTCAAGTTCTATCACTCAGTTCAATTAAAAATATCAGGGACTGGATCCTCTCAAGTGACTTTATGGTGCAGTGGAATTTCAACCATCAATTGAATAAGACAAAAAGTGAATAAGAAATATGAAAAAATGAAAAGAAGTGGTTGAAGGGCTGAGATTAAACACTTGACACTGTCAAGTGAAAACTCAACTTGAGAGAATCCATTTCCAACAAATCGAGTATTATGGCTATGATTAGACATGGTTTTACATGGAAGAATTTTTAAAATTTATAAGTTTTTACTTTTTGAAAATTTGAAAATTATGAAATATTATTGCTGAAACCCTTCATGAGTTTTATTCAGGATACTAACAGTTTGGCGTTTTAAGTTTCTCAAAAGGATCCAAAATTTATATATTTTTTTAAATTTGAGAAATGTAAAAAATTTGACACATATATTCCAGAATTAGTTTAGATAAAGATGAACCTCACCATATATAAAGTGAGTTGTGTCACATAGTTTATTTTAACATTAACATATCACCATATATAAAGTGAGTTGTGTCACATAGTTTATTTTAACATTAACATATCACACACACAAATTGATTGTTTCTTTGTGAGTTTGTGATTCGGTAGTGACCGAACTAAACTGATTCAATAGACATATATGATTTAGTGGTGACCAATTAAATGGATTCAATAGATATTTTACGTTCAGAAAAATATGGTTCTAACATATATAAGGAGAAGAAGAATAAAAATAAATTGATTTTTTAAAGTGACGAAATTATTAAAAGGGTGCTTTCCACGGGTTAGTGTTAATTAAACTTAGAGAAATCATGAAAGAGAGGCCTTAATATTTCAGTTGTTTAAGTGCGCTGGTAAGGTTGAATTTAAGTTGAATCATAGAACTTCAACAGACAAAAAGAAATAAATGTTTGTTATCTTCAATATATTCGTTAACTACTATTTATAAACAAATACTAAAAAACGACACTAAAATAAGAATCTTAACACCAGTATAAGTATGTTTCTAATACAAGTTGGTGCAAATTGACCAAAATAAGGGCAATAAAAAGTGTGCTAGTAGTAAATTAATAATACACTAATAAAAATGGAAAAAGTAACGAAAGAAACATTATTTAAAAAAACTAAAACCTTAGAATATAAAAAAAAGATAAAAATGAAGGGGGTTGGTGCGAGTACCTGTTAGAGCATGGTACTCGCAAAAAATATACATAAGAAAAGCAAACATAACTTGATTTTCCTTTGTGTGATTTGGTAGTGATGAAACTAAATGGATTGAATAGATATATGTGTTTTGTAGTGACCAAACTAAATGGATTCAATAGATATTTATGATTTGGTAGTGACCGAACTAATTAGATTCAAATACTAAATTGCCATACTAAAATAAAAAAAGAAACACAAATTTAATTATGCTTCTAGTAGCAGGTTGTGAAAAATGACCAAAATAAGGACCATAATGAAAAGTATGTGCTAATAATAAATTAAAAATACTTACAATCAAAAACTAAAAAGAGGGACTAAAATAAAAATATAAACAAAAATTTATGTACTCCCTCCGGAAATATTTATAAGCACAAAATCACTTTTTAAGTTCAATGAAAAACCAATGTATTTGGACTGTATTATAGTCTAGATACATTAGTTTCTCAATGAATCTAAAAAGTGTTTTTTTTTTGCATATAAATAGGTCTATAGGGAGTATACTTTAATACTAGTTGGTCCAATTTACAATTGAATATTTAATATTTTTAATTTAGAATTGAAAATAAAGTAATTTTTAAATATTACTTTAATTTGTTTTGTCCTGATTCTATTTATTAATTGCAGTTAGCATTTTGAATAAAACAAAATTTACTGACGGTTTCACAAAATAAATATTTAATACTTTTAATTTTAGAAATAAATATAAAGCAACTTTTAAATGTTGCTTCCATGTTTTATTGATCAATTTAATATTAACATATCACATAGTTTATTTTAAAGCAACTATAAAGTGAGTTGTGTCAATGAAAAACCAATGTATTTGGACTGTATTATAGTCTAGATACATTAGTTTCTCAATGAATCTAAAAAGTGTTTTTTTTTTTGCATATAAATAGGTCTAGAGGGAGTATACTTTAATACTAGTTGGTCCAATTTACAATTGAATATTTAATATTTTTAATTTAGAATTGAAAATAAAGTAATTTTTAAATATTACTTTAATTTGTTTTGTCCTGATTCTATTTATTAATTGCACTTAGCATTTTGAATAAAACAAAATTTACTGACGGTTTCACAAAATAAATATTTAATACTTTTAATTTTAGAAATAAATATAAAGCAACTTTTAAATGTTGCTTCCATGTTTTATTGATTCAATTTAATAATTGCAGTTAGCTTTTTGAATAAAGTTAAATTTATAGACAGTTTCATAATTTAATTGTGTATCCTTTCAAAAAAAATTGTATATAAATTTATTGAATGACGAAACGACAAGATATCTACTATTGGGATGGCCACCAAGTTCACTATAAATATGGGCAGCATGTAAGCTCATACACACAACACTCACTAATCTTCCATAGTCATCACTTTTTAATAGCTAGCAATGGAGTTTGCGCATCTCTCTGTTTTGGCTCTCTATTGTGTAAGCTCTTCTATTTTCTGCTTCATCAATTAAAATTATCTCCACTTTGCAATATTTTATTTTTCATCACTAACCTGCATGATGTGTTCGAAAATTAACGTATACATGTTTTTCGTTAGAAATCATTTTGTATATAACTGCTTCTGACATTTTTTGCAGATGGTTTTAATGGGAGCTAATGCATCACCACCATCCTCAAATATTTGGCAATCTGTTTGGCAAAACACTCCCCTGCCCAAGGCTTTCTATGACCTACTTGAGCCTTGTGAGTATAATATTAACTATAATTATTTCGACATTATATAACTATTTTAACCTTTTAAATAATCATTTATTCGATGATTGTTTTTGTGTGTGTGTGTGTGTGCGTGTGTTTTTTTCTCTTATTTATTTTTTTGTCAAGTTCTATCACTCAGTTCAATTAAAAATATCATGGACTGGATCCTCTCAAGTGACTTTATGGTGCAGTGGAATTTCAACCATCAATTGAATAAGACAAAAAGTGAATAAGAAATATGAAAAAATGAAAAGAAGTGGTTGAAGTGGTTGAGATTAAACACTTGACATCATCAAGTGAAAACTCAACTTGAGAGAATCCATTCCCAACAAATCGAGTATTATGGCTATGATTGGACATGGTTTTACATGGAAGAATTTTTAAAATTTATAAGTTTTTACTTTTTGAAAATTTGAAAATTATGAAATATTATTCTTTGAAACCCTTCATGAGTTTTATTCGGGATACTAATAAGTTTCATGCGTTTTAAGTTTCTCAAAAGGATCCAAAATTTATATATTTTTTAAATTTGAGAAATGTAAAAATTTGACACATATATTCCAGAATTAGTTTAGATAAAGATGAACCTCACCATATATAAAGTGAGTTGTGTCACATAGTTTATTTTAACATTAACATATCACACACACAAATATATATATATATATATATATATATATATATAAATGAGCGCCTTATAATATGACTATTGTGACTTAGGACTCAGTTTTGATCTTTATAACGTGACAGATGGCAAAACCAATGATTTACCCATTAGTGCCCAAGAAATGAAACAATACTCCACACTCTTTTTTGAGCATGACCTCTATCACGGAAAGACAATGATCTGGGCGTTCTCTTGGAATGAATGGAAGACCATTTGGAAAAGAAAGACAAGGTGTCACCGATTCCATATGGCTAGCAGACAAAAAAAGACAAAGCCTTGATGACTTTTGTGCAAGTCCAACTGCTACAGGAGAACAAAAACATTGTGTATCATCCTTGAAATCAATGATGGAACAAGTCATTTCACACTTTGGAACGACGAATATTAAGGCAATTTCAAGTACCTTTGCCACAAATCAAGACAGATATGCGGTGGAGGAAGTAAAAAGAGTTGGTGACAATGCAGTGATGTGTCACAGATTGAACTTTGAAAAAGTTGTGTTCAACTGCCACCACGTCAAAGACACAACTGCTTATGTAGTCTCATTGGTTGCCCCTGATGGAACTAAGGCTAAGGCTTTAACTGTTTGCCACCATGATACAAGAGGCATGAATCCTGAATTGCTTAATGAAGTTCTCCAAGTCAAACCCGGAACCGTCCCTGTTTGCCATTTCATCGGCAACAAGGCCGCTGCTTGGGTACCTAGTTATTCTGATTGTACCATGTAGGTTCTATCTGGTTCTGTACATCAATTCCCATTTAATAATCTCATTCTAAAACCTTGCTTGATATATAAGGAATTTTACTTTCATGTGTCCTATTCAACTTGGGTTTGTTATTAAGTTATATATCTATGTCTGGAGAAATATAATGTGCATGTATAAGATCTTATGTAGGAAGTATCATCCATATTTTCAAATAAAACTAGTTACTACAATGGGTGTATCTTTATAAACATTGGTACCTTATGCCCACTGCAATGATGTGCTGTGACTTTGATAATGTGAAAAAAATGTCTTTAACATAATAAGTTGTTGATGTATGAAACTTAAAGATCATGATTGTTGCTGGGAAATTTTCATCATTTTTAGGACTAATATATATTACAATTGGTCACAAATTGATAAATATCTTGGTTTTGTCAATTTAAGCGAAGAATATATTGATAAATTGCTTTAACTATTTTCCACCACGATAGAAGAGGCATGAATCCTAATTTTCTTAATGAAGTTGTCGAAGTTAAACTCGAAATCGTCCCTAGTTTCCATTTCATAGGCAATAAGGCTGCTGCTTCGGTACCTAATTCTTGTGACAATCTTTGTTTCATGTAGATGCTATCTGGCAAAGCAAATAAATTTCCATTTAATAGATTGAGCATATATTTTTTGTTAAGAAAAATGTGATTTTAAAAAGTATAAAGAGAAGAAGTGTAAATATAAATTTCTTTTTTACAAAAAAATAAGTTTGAACTTAAGCGGTACAAATAGTAAATATTGGGCTAAAGCTTGAGCCTGAACCCTGAGTGGGAGCCATATGAAAATTTTCTTAAAAAACCATGAAAATGTTGGTTATAAAAAACATATGAAGAAATGAAAATACAAATTGATTGTTTCTTTGTGAGTTGGTAATGGCTGAACTAAATGGATTATATATATATATATATATATATATATATATATATATATATATATATATATATATATATTTGTGATTTGTGTAGTAGTGACCGAACTAAACTGATTCAATAGACATATATGATTTAGTGGTGACCAATTAAATGGATTCAATAGATATTTTACGTTCAGAAAAATATGGTTCTAACATATATAAGGAGAAGAAGAATAAAAATAAATTGATTTTTTAAAGTGACGAAATTATTAAAAGGGTGCTTTCCACGGGTTAGTGTTAATTAAACTTAGAGAAATCATGAAAGAGAGGCCTTAATATTTCAGTTGTTTAAGTGCGCTAGTAAGGTTGAATTTAAGTTGAATCATAGAACTTCAACAGACAAAAAGAAATCAATGTTTGTCATCGTCTATATATTCGTTAACTACTATTTATAAACAAATACTAAAAAACGACACTAAAATAAGAATCTTAACACCAGTATAAGTATGTTTCTAATACAAGTTGTTGCAATTTGACCAAAATAAGGGCAATAAAAAGTGTGCTAGTAGTAAATTAATAATACACTAATAAAAATGGAAAAAGTAACGAAGGAAACATTATTTAAAAAAACTAAAACCTTAGAATATAAAAAAAAGATAAAAATGAAGGTGGTTGCTGCGAGTACCTGTTAGAGCATGGTACTCGCAAAAAATATACATAAGAAAAGCAAACATAACTTGATTTTCCTTTGTGTGATTTGGTAGTGATGAAACTAAATGGATTGAATAGATATTTGTGTTTTGTAGTGACCAAACTAAATGGATTCTATAGATATTTATGATTTGGTAGTGACCGAACTAATTAGATTCAAATACTAAATTGCGATACTAAAATAAAAATAGAAACACAAATTTAATTATGCTTCTAGTAATGAGTTGTGAAAAATGACCAAAATAAGGACCATAAAGAAAAGTATGTGCTAATAATAAATTAAAAATACTTACAATCAAATACTAAAAAGAGGGACTAAAATAAAAATATAAACAAAAATTTATGTACTCCTCCGGAAATATTTATAAGCATAAAATCACTTTTTAGGTTCAATGAAAAACCAATGTATTTGGATCAGTATTATAGTCTAGATACATTAGTTTCTCAATGAATCTAAAAAGTGTTTTTTTTTTTGCATATAAATAGGTCTAGAGGGAGTATACTTTAATACTAGTTGGTCCAATTTACAATTGAATATTTAATATTTTTAATTTAGAATAGAAAATAAAGTAATTTTTAAATATTACTTTAATTTGTTTTGTCTCGATTCTATTTATTAATTAATTGATTAGCATTTTGAATAAAACAAAATTTACTGACGGTTTCACAAAATAAATATTTAATACTTTTAATTTTAGTAATAAATATAAAGCAACTTTTAAATGTTGCTTCCATGTTTTATTGATTCAATTTAATAATTGCAGTTAGCTTTTTGAATAAAGTTAAATTTATAGACAGTTTCATAATTTAATTGTGTATCCTTTCAAAAAAAAATTGTATATAAATTTATTGAATGACGAAACGACAAGATATCTACTATTGGGATGGCCACCAAGTTCACTATAAATATGGGCAGCATGTAAGCTCATACACACAACACTCACTAATCTTCCATAGTCATCACTTTTAATAGCTAGCAATGGAGTTTATGCATCTCTCTGTTTTGGCTCTCTATTGTGTAAGCTCTTCTATTTTCTGCTTCATCAATTAAAATTATCTCCACTTTGCAATATTTTATTTTTCATCACTAACCTGCATGATGTGTTCGAAAATTAACGTATACATGTTTTTCGTTAGAAATCATTTTGTATATAACTGCTTCTGACATTTTTTGCAGATGGTTTTAATGGGAGCTAATGCATCACCACCATCCTCAAATATTTGGCAATCTGTTTGGCAAAACACTCCCCTGCCCAAGGCTTTCTATGACCTACTTGAGCCTTGTGAGTATAATATTAACTATAATTATTTCGACATTATATAACTATTTTAACCTTTTAAATAATCATTTATTCGATGATTGTTTTTGTGTGTGTGTGTGCGTGTGTTTTTTCTCTTATTTATTTTTTTGTCAAGTTCTATCACTCAGTTCAATTAAAAATATCAGGGACTGGATCCTCTCAAGTGACTTTATGGTGCAGTGGAATTTCAACCATCAATTGAATAAGACAAAAAGTGAATAAGAAATATGAAAAAATGAAAAGAAGTGGTTGAAGGGCTGAGATTAAACACTTGACACTGTCAAGTGAAAACTCAACTTGAGAGAATCCATTCCCAACAAATCGAGTATTATGGCTATGATTGGACATGGTTTTACATGGAAGAATTTTTAAAATTTATAAGTTTTTACTTTTTGAAAATTTGAAAATTATGAAATATTATTTCTTTGAAACCCTTCATGAGTTTTATTCGGGATACTAATGAGTTTGGCGTTTTAAGTTTCTCAAAAGGATCCAAAATTTATATATTTTTTTAAATTTGAGAAATGTAAAAAATTTGACACATATATTCCAGAATTAGTTTAGATAAAGATGAACCTCACCATATATAAAGTGAGTTGTGTCACATAGTTTATTTTAACATTAACATATCACACACATAAATATATATATATATATATATATATATATATATATAAATGAGCGCCTATATAATATGACTATTGTGACTTAGGACTCAGACTTTTGATCTTTATAACGTGATGATGGCAAAACCAATGATTTACCCATTAGTGCCCAAGAAATGAAACAATACTCCACACTCTTTTTTGAGCATGACCTCTATCCTGGAAAGACAATGATCCTGGGCCGTTCTCTTGGAATGAATGGAAGACCATTTGGAAAAGAAAGACAAGGTGTCACCGATTCCATATGGCTAGCAGACAAAAAAGACAAAGCCTTGATGACTTTTGTGCAAGTCCAATGCTACAGAGGAGAACAAAAACATTGTGTATCATCCTTGAAATCAATGATGGAACAAGTCATTTCACACTTTGGAACGACGAATATTAAGGCAATTTCAAGTACCTTTGCCACAAATCAAGACAGATATGCGGTGGAGGAAGTAAAAAGAGTTGGTGACAATGCAGTGATGTGTCACAGATTGAACTTTGAAAAAGTTGTGTTCAACTGCCACCACGTCAAAGACACAACTGCTTATGTAGTCTCATTGGTTGCCCCTGATGGAACTAAGGCTAAGGCTTTAACTGTTTGCCACCATGATACAAGAGGCATGAATCCTGAATTGCTTAATGAAGTTCTCCAAGTCAAACCCGGAACCGTCCCTGTTTGCCATTTCATCGGCAACAAGGCCGCTGCTTGGGTACCTAGTTATTCTGATTGTACCATGTAGGTTCTATCAGTTCGTACATCAATTCCCATTTAATAATCTCATTCTAAAACCTTGCTTGATATATAAGGAATTTTACTTTCATGTGTCCTATTCAACTTGGGTTTGTTATTAAGTTATATATCTATGTCTGGAGAAATATAATGTGCATGTATAAGATCTTATGTAGGAAGTATCATCCATATTTTCAAATAAAACTAGTTACTACAATGGGTGTATCTTTATAAACATTGGTACCTTATGCCCACTGCAATGATGTGCTGTGACTTTGATAATGTGAAAAAAATGTCTTTAACATAATAAGTTGTTGATGTATGAAACTTAAAGATCATGATTGTTCTTGGGAAATTTTCATCATTTTTAGGACTAATATATATTACAATTGGTCACAAATTGATAAATATCTTGGTTTTGTCAATTTAAGCGAAGAATATATTGATAAATTGCTTTAACTATTTTCCACCACGATAGAAGAGGCATGAATCCTAATTTTCTTAATGAAGTTGTCGAAGTTAAACTCGAAATCGTCCCTAGTTTCCATTTCATAGGCAATAAGGCTCTTTGCTTGGTACCTAATTCTTGTGACAATCTTTGTTTCATGTAGATGCTATACGGTAAAGCAAATAAATTTCCATTTAATAGATTGAGCATATATTTTTTGTTAAGAAAAATGTGATTTTAAAAAGTATAAAGAGAAGAAGTGTAAATATAAATTTCTTTTTTACAAAAAAATAAGTTTGAACTTAAGCGGTACAAATAGTAAATATTGGGCTAAAGCTTGAGCCTGAACCCTGAGTGGGAGCCATATGAAAATTTTCTTAAAAAACCATGAAAATGTTGGTTATAAAAAACATATGAAGAAATGAAAATACAAATTGATTGTTTCTTTGTGAGTTGGTAATGGCTGAACTAAATATATATATATATATATATATATATATATATATATATATATATATTATGATTCAGTAGTGACCGAACTAAAGCGATTCAATAGACATATATGATTTAGTGGTGACCAATTAAATGGATTCAATAGATATTTTACGTTCAGAAAAATATGGTTCTAACATATATAAGGAGAAGAAGAATAAAAATAAATTGATTTTTTAAAGTGACGAAATTATTAAAAGGGTGCTTTCCACGGGTTAGTGTTAATTAAACTTAGAGAAATCATGAAAGAGAGGCCTTAATATTTCAGTTGTTTAAGTCTTACTGGTAAGGTTGAATTTAAGTTGAATCATAGAACTTCAACAGACAAAAAGAAATCAATATTTGTCATCTTCTATATATTCGTTAACTACTATTTATAAACAAATACTAAAAAACGACACTAAAATAAGAATCTTAACACCAGTATAAGTATGTTTCTAATACAAGTTGGTGCAAATTGACCAAAATAAGGGCAATAAAAAGTGTGCTAGTAGTAAATTAATAATACACTAATAAAAATGGAAAAAGTAACAAAAGAAACATTATTTAAAAAAACTAAAACCTTAGAATATAAAAAAAAGATAAAAATGTAGGGGGTTGCTGCGAGTACATGTTAGAGCATGGTACTCGCAAAAAATATACATAAGAAAAGCAAACATAACTTGATTTTCCTTTGTGTGATTTGGTAGTGATGAAACTAAATGGATTGAATAGATATTTGTGTTTTGTAGTGACCAAACTAAATGGATTCTATAGATATTTATGATTTGGTAGTGACCGAACTAATTAGATTCAAATACTAAATTGCGATACTAAAATAAAAATAAAAATAGAAACACAAATTTAATTATGCTTCTAGTAACAGGTTGTGAAAAATGACCAAAATAAGGACCATAAAGAAAAGTATGTGCTAATAATAAATTAAAAATACTTACAATCAAATACTAAAAAGAGGGACTAAAATAAAAATATAAACAAAAATTTATGTACCATTTAATAATCTCATTCTAAAACCTTGCTTGATATATAAGGAATTTTACTTTCATGTGTCCTATTCAACTTGGGTTTGTTATTAAGTTATATATCTATGTCCGGAGAAATATAATGTGCATGTATAAGATCTTATGTAGGAAGTATCATCCATATTTTCAAATAAAACTAGTTACTACAATGGGTGTATCTTTATAAACATTGGTACCTTATGCCCACTTTGCAATGATGTCTTTGTGACTTTGATAATGTGAAAAAATGTCTTTAACATAATAAGTTGTTGATGTATGAAACTTAAAGATCATGATTGTTGCTGGGAAATTTTCATCATTTTTAGGACTAATATATATTACAATTGGTCACAAATTGATAAATATCTTGGTTTTGTCAATTTAAGCGAAGAATATATTGATAAATTGCTTTAACTATTTTCCACCACGATAGATGAGGCATGAATCCTAATTTTCTTAATGAAGTTGTCGAAGTTAAACTCGAAATCGTCCCTAGTTTCCATTTCATAGGCAATAAAAGGTCTTTGCTTGGTACCTAATTCTTGTGACAATCTTTGTTTCATGTAGATGCTATCTGGTAAAGCAAATAAATTTCCATTTAATAGATTGAGCATATATTTTTTGTTAAGAAAAATGTGATTTTAAAAAGTATAAAGAGAAGAAGTGTAAATATAAATTTCTTTTTACAAAAAATAAGTTTGAACTTAAGCGGTATAAATAGTAAATATTGGGCTAAAGCTTGAGCTCGAACCACGAGTGGGGGCCATATGAAAATTTTCTTAAAAAACCATGAAAATGTTGGTTATAAAAAACATATGAAGAAATGAAAATACAAATTGATTGTTTCTTTGTGAGTTGGTAATGGCTGAACTAAATGGATTATATATATATATATATATATATATATATATATATATATATATATATATATATATATTTGTGATTCGATAGTGACCGAACTAAATGATTCAATAGACATATATGATTTAGTGGTGACCAATTAAATGGATTCAATAGATATTTTATGTCAGAGAGAAAAATATGGTTCTAACATATATAAGGAGAAGAAGAATAAAAATAAATTGATTTTTTAAAGTGACGAAATTATTAAAAGGGTGCTTTCCACGGGTTAGTGTTAATTAAACTTAGAGAAATCATGAAAGAGAGGCCTTAATATTTCAGTTGTTTAAGTGCGCTGGTAAGGTTGAATTTAAGTTGAATCATAGAACTTCAACAGACAAAAAGAAATCAATATTTGTCATCTTCTATATATTCGTTAACTACTATTTATAAACAAATACTAAAAAACGACACTAAAATAAGAATCTTAACACCAGTATAAGTATGTTTCTAATACAAGTTGGTGCAAATTGACCAAAATAAGGGCAATAAAAAGTGTGCTAGTAGTAAATTAATAATACACTAATAAAAATGGAAAAAGTAACGAAAGAAACATTATTTAAAAAAACTAAAACCTTAGAATATAAAAAAAAGATAAAAATGAAGGGGGTTGCTGCGAGTACCTGTTAGAGCATGGTACTCGCAAAAAATATACATAAGAAAAGCAAACATAACTTGATTTTCCTTTGTGTGATTTGGTAGTGATGAAACTAAATGGATTGAATAGATATTTGTGTTTTGTAGTGACCAAACTAAATGGATTCTATAGATATTTATGATTTGGTAGTGACCGAACTAATTAGATTCAAATACTAAATTGCGATACTAAAATAAAAATAGAAACACAAATTTAATTATGCTTCTAGTAACAGGTTGTGAAAAATGACCAAAATAAGGACCATAAAGAAAAGTATGTGCTAATAATAAATTAAAAATACTTACAATCAAATACTAAAAAGAGGGACTAAAATAAAAATATAAACAAAAATTTATGTACTCCCTCCAGAAATATTTATAAGCACAAAATCACTTTTTAGGTTCAATGAAAAACCAATGTATTTGGACTGTATTATAGTCTAGATACATTAGTTTCTCAATGAATCTAAAAAGTGTTTTTTTTGCATATAAATAGGTCTAGAGGGAGTATACTTTAATACTAGTTGGTCCAATTTACAATTGAATATTTAATATTTTTAATTTAGAATTGAAAATAAAGTAATTTTTAATGTTACTTTAATTTGTTTTGTCCTGATTCTATTTATTAATTGCAGTTAGCATTTTGAATAAAACAAAATTTACTGACGGTTTCAGAAAATAAATATTTAATACTTTTAATTTTAGAAATAAATATAAAGCAACTTTTAAATGTTGCTTCCATGTTTTATTGATTCAATTTAATAATTGCAGTTAGCTTTTTGAATAAAGTTAAATTTATAGACAGTTTCATAATTTAATTGTGTATCCTTTCAAAAAAATTGTATATAAATTTATTGAATGACGAAACGACAAGATATCTACTATTGGGATGGCCACCAAGTTCACTATAAATATGGGCAGCATGTAAGCTCATACACACAACACTCACTAATCTTCCATAGTCATCACTTTTTAATAGCTAGCAATGGAGTTTGCGCATCTCTCTGTTTTGGCTCTCTATTGTGTAAGCTCTTCTATTTTCTGCTTCATCAATTAAAATTATCTCCACTTTGCAATATTTTATTTTTCATCACTAACCTGCAGGATGTGTTCGAAAATTAACGTATACATGTTTTTCGTTAGAAATCATTTTGTATATAGCTGCTTCTGACATTTTTTGCAGATGGTTTTAATGGGAGCTAATGCATCACCACCATCCTCAAATATTTGGCAATCTGTTTGGCAAAACACTCCCCTGCCCAAGGCTTTCTATGACCTACTTGAGCCTTGTGAGTATAATATTAACTATAATTATTTCGACATTATATAACTATTTTAACCTTTTAAATAATCATTTATTCGATGATTGTTTTTGTGTGTGTGTGTGCGTGTGTTTTTTCTTATTTATTTTTTTTTGTCAAGTTCTATCACTCAGTTCAATTAAAAATATCGAGGACTGGATCCTCTCAAGTGACTTTATGGTGCAGTGGAATTTCAACCATCAATTGAATAAGACAAAAAGTGAATAAGAAATATGAAAAAATGAAAAGAAGTGGTTGAAGGGCTGAGATTAAACACTTGACACTGTCAAGTGAAAACTCAACTTGAGAGAATCCATTCCCAACAAATCGAGTATTATGGCTATGATTGGACATGGTTTTACATGGAAGAATTTTTAAAATTTATAAGTTTTTACTTTTTGAAAATTTGAAAATTATGAAATATTATTGCTGAAACCCTTCATGAGTTTTATTCAGGATACTAACAGTTTGGCGTTTTAAGTTTCTCAAAAGGATCCAAAATTTATATATTTTTTTAAATTTGAGAAATGTAAAAAATTTGACACATATATTCCAGAATTAGTTTAGATAAAGATGAACCTCACCATATATAAAGTGAGTTGTGTCACATAGTTTATTTTAACATTAACATATCACACACACAAATATATGTTATATATATATATATATATATATATATATATATATATATATATATAAATGAGCGCCTTATAATATGACTATTGTGACTTAGGACTCTGTTTTGATCTTTATAACATGACAGATGGCAAAACCAATGATTTACCCATTAGTGCCCAAGAAATGAAACAATACTCCACACTCTTTTTTGAGCATGACCTCTATCCTGGAAAGACAATGATCCTGGGCCGTTCTCTTGGAATGAATGGAAGACCATTTGGAAAAGAAAGACAAGGTGTCACCGATTCCATATGGCTAGCAGACAAAAAAAGACAAAGCCTTGATGACTTTTGTGCAAGTCCAACTGCTACAGGAGAACAAAAACATTGTGTATCATCCTTGAAATCAATGATGGAACAAGTCATTTCACACTTTGGAACGACGAAGATTAAGGCAATTTCAAGTACCTTTGCCACAAATCAAGACAGATATGCGGTGGAGGAAGTAAAAAGAGTTGGTGACAATGCAGTGATGTGTCACAGATTGAACTTTGAAAAAGTTGTGTTCAACTGCCACCAAGTCAAAGACACAACTGCTTATGTAGTCTCATTGGTTGCCCCGATGGAACTAAGGCTAAGGCTTTAACTGTTTGCCACCATGATACAAGAGGCATGAATCCTGAATTGCTTAATGAAGTTCTCCAAGTCAAACCCGGAACCGTCCCTGTTTGCCATTTCATCGGCAACAAGGCCGCTGCTTGGGTACCTAGTTATTCTGATTGTACCATGTAGGTTCTATCTTGGTTCTGTACATCAATTCCCATTTAATAATCTCATTCTAAAACCTTGCTTGATATATAAGGAATTTTACTTTCATGTGTCCTATTCAACTTGGGTTTGTTATTAAGTTATATATCTATGTCTGGAGAAATATAATGTGCATGTATAAGATCTTATGTAGGAAGTATCATCCATATTTTCAAATAAAACTAGTTACTACAATGGGTGTATCTTTATAAACATTGGTACCTTATGCCCACTTTGCAATGATGTGTTTGTGACTTTGATAATGTGAAAAAATGTCTTTAACATAATAAGTTGTTGATGTATGAAACATAAAGATCATGATTGTTCTTTGGGAAATTTTCATCATTTTTAGGACTAATATATATTACAATTGGTCACAAATTGATAAATATCTTGGTTTTGTCAATTTAAGCGAAGAATATGTTGATAAATTGCTTTAATTATTTTCCACCACGATAGAAGAGGCATGAATCCTAATTTTCTTAATGAAGTTGTCGAAGTTAAACTCAAAATCGTCCCTAGTTTCCATTTCATAGGCAATAAGGCTGCTGCTTCGGTACCTAATTCTTGTGACAATCTTTGTTTCATGTAGATGCTATCTGGTAAAGCAAATAAATTTCCATTTAATAGATTGAGCATATATTTTTTGTTAAGAAAAATGTGGTTTTAAAAAGTATAAAGAGAAGAAGTGTAAATATAAATTTCTTTTTTACAAAAAAATAAGTTTGAACTTAAGCGGTACAAATAGTAAATATTGGGCTAAAGCTTGAGCCTGAACCCTGAGTGGGGGCCATATGCAAATTTTCTTAAAAAAACCATGAAAATGTTGGTTATAAAAAACATATGAAGAAATGAAAATACAAATTGATTGTTTCTTTGTGAGTTGGTAATGGCTGAACTAAATGGATTATATATATATATATATATATATATTTGTGATTCGATAGTGACCGAACTAAACTGATTCAATAGACATATATGATTTAGTGGTGACCAATTAAATGGATTCAATAGATATTTTACGTTCAGAAAAATATGGTTCTAACATATATAAGGAGAAGAAGAATAAAAATAAATTGATTTTTTAAAGTGACGAAATTATTAAAAGAGTGCTTTCCACGGGTTAGTGTTAATTAAACTTAGAGAAATCATGAAAGAGAGGCCTTAATATTTCAGTTGTTTAAGTGCGTTGGTAAGGTTGAATTTAAGTTGAATCATAGAACTTCAACAGACAAAAAGAAATCAATATTTGTCATCTTCTATATATTAGTTAACTACTATTTATAAACAAATACTAAAAAACGACACTAAAATAAGAATCTTAACACCAGTATAAGTATGTTTCTAATACAAGTTGGTGCAAATTGACCAAAATAAGGGCAATAAAAAGTGTGCTAGTAGTAAATTAATAATACACTAATAAAAATGGAAAAAGTAACGAAAGAAACATTATTTAAAAAAACTAAAACCTTAGAATATAAAAAAAAGATAAAAATGAAGGGGTTGCTGTCATGAGTAACTGTTAGAGCATGGTACTCGCAAAAAATATACATAAGAAAAGCAAACATAACTTGATTTTCCTTTGTGTGATTTGGTAGTGATGAAACTAAATGGATTGAATAGATATTTGTGTTTTGTAGTGACCAAACTAAATGGATTCTATAGATATTTATGATTTGGTAGTGACCGAACTAATTAGATTCAAATACTAAATTGCGATACTAAAATAAAAATAGAAACACAAATTTAATTATGCTTCTAGTAACAGGTTGTGAAAAATGACCAAAATAAGGACCATAAAGAAAAGTATGTGCTAATAATAAATTAAAAATACTTACAATCAAATACTAAAAAGAGGGACTAAAATAAAAATATAAACAAAAATTTATGTACTCCTCAGGAAATATTTATAAGCACAAAATCACTTTTTAGGTTCAATGAAAAACCAATGTATTTGGATCAGATTATAGTCTAGATACATTAGTTTCTCAATGAATCTAAAAAGTGTTTTTTTTTGCATATAAATAGGTCTAGAGGAGTATACTTTAATACTAGTTGGTCCAATTTACAATTGAATATTTAATATTTTTAATTTAGAATTGAAAATAAAGTAATTTTTAAATGTTACTTTAATTTGTTTTGTCCGATTCTATTTATTAATTGCGCTTAGCATTTTGAATAAAACAAAATTTCTTGACGGTTTGAGAAAATAAATATTTAATACTTTTAATTTTAGAAATAAATATAAAGCAACTTTTAAATGTTGCTTCCATGTTTTATTGATTCAATTTAATAATTGCAGCTTAGCTTTTTGAATAAAGTTAAATTTATAGACAGTTTAATAATTTAATTGTGTATCCTTTCAAAAAAAATTGTATATAAATTTATTGAATGACGAAACGACAAGATATCTACTATTGGGATGGCCACCAAGTTCACTATAAATATGGGCAGCATGTAAGCTCATACACACAACACTCACTAATCTTCCATAGTCATCACTTTTTAATAGCTAGCAATGGAGTTTGCGCATCTCTCTGTTTTGGCTCTCTATTGTGTAAGCTCTTCTATTTTCTGCTTCATCAATTAAAATTATCTCCACTTTGCAATATTTTATTTTTCATCACTAACCTGCAGGATGTGTTCGAAAATTAACGTATACATGTTTTTCGTTAGAAATCATTTTGTATATAACTGCTTCTGACATTTTTTGCAGATGGTTTTAATGGGAGCTAATGCATCACCACCATCCTCGAATATTTGGCAATCTGTTTGGCAAAACACTCCCCTGCCCAAGGCTTTCTATGACCTACTTGAGCCTTGTGAGTATAATATTAACTATAATTATTTCGACATTATATAACTATTTTAACCTTTTAAATAATCATTTATTCGATGATTGTTTTTGTGTGTGTGTGTGTGTGCGTGTGTTTTTTTCTCTTATTTATTTTTTTGTCAAGTTCTATCACTCAGTTCAATTAAAAATATCAGGGACTGGATCCTCTCAAGTGACTTTATGGTGCAGTGGAATTTCAACCATCAATTGAATAAGACAAAAAGTGAATAAGAAATATGAAAAAATGAAAAGAAGTGGTTGAAGGGCTGATATTAGACACTTGACACTGTCAAGTGAAAACTCAACTTGAGAGAATCCATTCCCAACAAATCGAGTATTATGGCTATGATTGGACATGGTTTTACATGGAAGAATTTTTAAAATTTATAAGTTTTACTTTTTGAAAATTTGAAAATTATGAAATATTATTCTTTGAAACCCTTCATGAGTTTTATTCGGGATACTAACAGTTTAGCGTTTTAAGTTTCTCAAAAGGATCCAAAATTTATATATTTTTTAAATTTGAGAAATGTAAAAAATTTGACACATATATTCCAGAATTAGTTTAGATAAAGATGAACCTTACCATATATAAAGTGAGTTGTGTGACATAGTTTATTTTAACATTAACATATCACACACACAAATATATGTTTATATATATATATATATATATATATATATATATATATATATATATATATATAAATGAGCGCCTTTATAATATGACTATTGTGACTTAGGACTCAGTTTTGATCTTTATAACGTGATGGATGGCAAAACCAATGATTTACCCATTAGTGCCCAAGAAATGAAACAATACTCCACACTCTTTTTGAGCATGACTCTATCCCGGAAAGACAATGATCATGGGCCGTTCTATTGGAATGAATGGAAGACCATTTGGAAAAGAAAGACAAGGTGTCACCGATTCCATATGGCTAGCAGACAAAAAAAGACAAAGCCTTGATGACTTTTGTGTAAGACCAAGCACACACAGGAGAACAAAAACATTGTGTATCATCCTTGAAATCAATGATGGAACAAGTCATTTCACACTTTGGAACGCAGCGAAGATTAAGGCAATTTCAAGTACCTTTGCCACAAATCAAGACAGGATATGCGGTGGAGGAAGTAAAAGAGTTGGTGACAATGCGTTGATGTGTCACGATTGAACTTTGAAAAAGTTGTGTTCAATCGCCACCAAGTCAAAGACACAATCGCTTATGTAGTCTCATTGGTTGCCCTCGATGGAACTAAAGCTAAGGCTTTAGCTGTTTGCCACCATGATACAAGAGGCATGAATCTGAATTGCTTAATGAAGTTCTCCAAGTCAAACCCGAACCGTCCTGTTTGCCATTTCATCGGCAACAAGGCATTGCTTGGGTACCTAGTTATTCTCGATTGTACCATGTAGGTTCTATACGGTCCTGTACATCAATTCCCATTTAATAATCTCATTCTAAAACCTTGCTTGATATATAAGGAATTTTACTTTCATGTGTCCTATTCAACTTGGGTTTGTTATTAAGTTATATATCTATGTCTGGAGAAATATAATGTGCATGTATAAGATCTTATGTAGGAAGTATCATCCATATTTTCAAATAAAACTAGTTACTACAATGGGTGTATCTTTATAAACATTGGTACCTTATGCCCCTTTGCAATGATGTGCTGTGACTTTGATAATGTGAAAAAAATGTCTTTAACATAATAAGTTGTTGATGTATGAAACATAAAGATCATGATTGTTGCTGGGAAATTTTCATCATTTTTAGGACTAATATATATTACAATTGGTCACAAATTGATAAATATCTTGGTTTTGTTAATTTAAGCGAAGAATATATTGATAAATTGCTTTAACTATTTTCCACCACGATAGAAGAGGCATGAATCCTAATTTTCTTAATGAAGTTGTCGAAGTTAAACTCAAAATCGTCCCTAGTTTCCATTTCATAGGCAATAAGGTCATTTGCTTGCATTACCTAATTCTTGTGACAATCTTTGTTTCATGTAGATGCTATCTGGTAAAGCAAATAAATTTCCATTTAATAGATTGAGCATATATTTTTTGTTAAGAAAAATGTGATTTTAAAAAGTATAAAGAGAAGAAGTGTAAATATAAATTTCTTTTTTACAAAAAAATAAGTTTGAACTTAAGCGGTACAAATAGTAAATATTGGGCTAAAGCTTGAGCTCGAACACGAGTGGGGGCCATATGAAAATTTTCTTAAAAACCATGAAAATGTTGGTTATAAAAACATATGAAGAAATGAAAATACAAATTGATTGTTTCTTTGTGAGTTGGTAATGGCTGAACTAAATGGATTATATATATATATATATATATATATATGTGATTCGGTAGTGACCGAACTAAACTGATTCAATAGATATTTTACGTTCAGAAAAATATGGTTCTAACATATATAAGGAGAAGAAGAATAAAAATAAATTGATTTTTTAGAGTGACGAAATTATTAAAAGAGTGCTTTCCACGGGTTAGTGTTAATTAAACTTAGAGAAATCATGAAAGAGAGGCCTTAATATTTCAGTTGTTTAAGTGCGTTGGTAAGGTTGAATTTAAGTTGAATCATAGAACTTCAACAGACAAAAAGAAATCAATATTTGTCATCTTCTATATATTCGTTAACTACTATTTATAAACAAATAATAAAAAACGACACTAAAATAAGAATCTTAACACCAGTATAAGTATGTTTCTAATACAAGTTGGTGATTGACCAAAATAAGGGCAATAAAAAGTGTGCTAGTAGTAAATTAATAATACACTAATAAAAATGGAAAAAGTAACGAAAGAAACATTATTTAAAAAAACTAAAACCTTAGAATATAAAAAAAAGATAAAAATGAAGGGGGTTGCTGCGAGTACATGTTAGAGCATGGTACTCGCAAAAAATATACATAAGAAAAGCAAACATAACTTGATTTTCCTTTGTGTGATTTGGTAGTGATGAAACTAAATGGATTGAATAGATATTTGTGTTTTGTAGTGACCAAACTAAATGGATTCTATAGATATTTATGATTTGGTAGTGACCGAACTAATTAGATTCAAATACTAAATTGCGATACTAAAATAAAAATAGAAACACAAATTTAATTATGCTTCTAGTAACAAAGTTGTGAAAAATGACCAAAATAAGGACCATAAAGAAAAGTATGTGCTAATAATAAATTAAAAATACTTACAATCAAATACTAAAAAGAGGGACTAAAATAAAAATATAAACAAAAATTTATGTACTCCTCAGGAAATATTTATAAGCACAAAATCACTTTTTAGGTTCAATGAAAAACCAATGTATTTGGACTGTATTATAGTCTAGATACATTAGTTTCTCAATGAATCTAAAAAGTGTTTTTTTTGCATATAAATAGGTCTAGAGGAGTATACTTTAATACTAGTTGGTCCAATTTACAATTGAATATTTAATATTTTTAATTTAGAATTGAAAATAAAGTAATTTTTAATCATTACTTTAATTTGTTTTGTCTCGATTCTATTTATTAATTGCAGTTAGCATTTTGAATAAAACAAAATTTACTGACGGTTTCACAAAATAAATATTTAATACTTTAAATTTTAGAAATAAATATAAAGCAACTTTTAAATGTTGCTTCCATGTTTTATTGAATCAATTTAATAATTGCAGTTAGCTTTTTGAATAAAGTTAAATTTATAGACAGTTTCATAATTTAATTGTGTATCCTTTCAAAAAAATTGTATATAAATTTATTGAATGACGAAACGACAAGATATCTACTATTGGGATGGCCACCAAGTTCACTATAAATATGGGCAGCATGTAAGCTCATACACACAACACTCACTAATCTTCCATAGTCATCACTTTTTAATAGCTAGCAATGGAGTTTGCGCATCTCTCATTTTGGCTCTCTATTGTGTAAGCTCTTCTATTTTCTCGCTTCATCAATTAAAATTATCTCCACTTTGCAATATTTTATTTTTCATCACTAACTTTGCATGATGTGTTGAAAATTAACGTATACATGTTTTTCGTTAGAAATCATTTTGTATATAACTACTTCTGACATTTTTTGCAGATGGTTTTAATGGGAGCTAATGCATCACCACCATCCTCGAATATTTGGCAATCTGTTTGGCAAAACACACTCCCTGCCCAAGGCTTTCTATGACCTACTTGAGCCTTGTGAGTATAATATTAACTATAATTATTTCGACATTATATAACTATTTTAACCTTTTAAATAATCATTTATTCGATGATTGTTTTTGTGTGTGTGTGTGTGTGTGCGTGTTTTTTTCTCTTATTTATTTTTTTGTCAAGTTCTATCACTCAGTTCAATTAAAAATATCAGGGACTGGATCTTCTCAAGTGACTTTATGGTGCAGTGGAATTTCAACCATCAATTGAATAAGACAAAAAGTGAATAAGAAATATGAAAAAATGAAAAGAAGTGGTCGAAGGTGAGATTAAACACTTGACAACATCGTCAAGTGAAAACTCAACTTGAGAGAATCCATTCCCAACAAATCGAGTATTATGGCTATGATTGGACATGGTTTTACATGGAAGAATTTTTAAAATTTATAAGTTTTTACTTTTTGAAAATTTGAAAATTATGAAATATTATTCTTTGAAACCCTTCATGAGTTTTATTCAGGATACTAACGGTTTGGCGTTTTAAGTTTCTCAAAAGGATCCAAAATTTATTTTTTTTTAAATTTGAGAAATGTAAAAATTTGACACATATATTCCAGAATTAGTTTAGATAAAGATGAACCTCGCCATATATAAAGTGAGTTGTGTCACATAGTTTATTTTAATATTAACATATCACACACACAAATATATGTTATATATATATATATATATATATATATATATATATATATATATATATATATATATATATATATATATATATATATATATATATATATATATATATAAATGAGCGCCTTATAATATGACTATTGTGACTTAGGACTCAGTTTGATCTTTATAACGTGATGGATGGCAAAACCAATGATTTACCCATTAGTGCCCAAGAAATGAAACAATACTCCACACTCTTTTTGAGCATGACCTCTATCCGGAAAGACAATGATCTGGGCGTTCTCTTGGAATGAATGGAAGACCATTTGGAAAAGAAAGACAAGGTGTCACCGATTCCATATGGCTAGCAGACAAAAAAGACAAAGCCTTGATGACTTTTGTGCAAGTCCAATCGCTCACAGGAGAACAAAAACATTGTGTATCATCCTTGAAATCAATGATGGAACAAGTCATTTCACACTTTGGAACGACGAAGATTAAGGCAATTTCAAGTACCTTTGCCACAAATCAAGACAGATATGCGGTGGAGGAAGTAAAAAGAGTTGGTGACAATGCAGTGATGTGTCACAGATTGAACTTTGAAAAAGTTGTGTTCAACTGCCACCAAGTCAAAGACACAACTGCTTATGTAGTCTCATTGGTTGCCCCGATGGAACTAAGGCTAAGGCTTTAAGCTTGTTTGCCACCATGATACAAGAAGCATGAATCCTGAATTGCTTAATGAAGTTCTCCAAGTCAAACCCGGAACCGTCCCTGTTTGCCATTTCATCGGCAACAAGGCCGCTGCGTGGGTACCTAGTTATTCTGATTGTACCATGTAGGTTCTATCTGGTTCTGTACATCAATTCCCATTTAATAATCTCATTCTAAAACCTTGCTTGATATATAAGGAATTTTACTTTCATGTGTCCTATTCAACTTGGGTTTGTTATTAAGTTATATATCTATGTCTAGAGAAATATAATGTGCATGTATAAGATCTTATGTAGGAAGTATCATCCATATTTTCAAATAAAACTAGTTACTACAATGGGTGTATCTTTATAAACATTGGTACCTTATGCCCACTGCAATGATGTGCTGTGACTTTGATAATGTGAAAAAAATGTCTTTAACATAATAAGTTGTTGATGTATGAAACATAAAGATCATGATTGTTGCTGGGAAATTTTCATCATTTTTAGGACTAATATATATTACAATTGGTCACAAATTGATAAATATCTTGGTTTTGTCAATTTAAGCGAAGAATATATTGATAAATTGCTTTAACTATTTTCCACCACGATAGAAGAGGCATGAATCCTAATTTTCTTAATGAAGTTGTCGAAGTTAAACTCAAAATCGTCCCTAGTTTCCATTTCATAGGCAATAAAAGGTCACGCTTTGGTACCTAATTCTTGTGACAATCTTTGTTTCATGTAGATGCTATCTGGTAAAGCAAATAAATTTCCATTTAATAGATTGAGCATATATTTTTTGTTAAGAAAAATGTGATTTTAAAAAGTATAAAGAGAAGAAGTGTAGATGCTAAACGCATGGAGGTCGTCACCTCAGTTCGATATTTCTTATATATCGTTAAACGTGGACCGGTTTAGATGAACATAATCATCCCGAGCCAATTATAAATTAAGAAATGGAACATTTTGTTCAATTCACTTTCCAAAACATAACACACAAACAACATTTAAATTCCTAAACGTGAGTAAAACTCACCTATCGTGATGAATATCACGAAATACCGAAACTTTGTGACGTTCAACCGTTCCAAACAACACGAACTTAACCCAAACTTAGATCTAACACCTCCAAATCCGAAATCAACAGCCCCTATGTCTTCAATCGGTTCCAATCTCTAATTTTTCTCCATTTGAGCTTCAAGCTTCAACAATGGTGAAAGAAAACAGTAGAAATTAGGTGATAAAATTTACACCATTGGAAAGAGGAGGAAAATGAGAGGAATGGTGCTAAAAGCCCCTTACCTAGAGTTGAATTGGAAGAGATCTTGCCCCAATTCTTTCTCCTCCATCGCCCACCTTCCTTCTTTCTTTCTCGGTTTTTCTTTCTCTCTCGGTCTCACGTTCTCTCTCTCTGTTCCTTACTTTTCTTCTTTTATTTCCTTTCCTTTATTTTATTCCTTCTTTCCTTTTCTTCTTTCTTTTATTTCTTTTCTCCTCTTTGACTTTTCTTCCTCAGTTGCTTTCTTTTCTCTCTTTCTTTTACTTTGACTATAATGGTATAAGTGGGTCAAAGGTCTAATTGGGTGTAAAGCCTAAATGCCCTTGGCTCACAAATCTCACTAATCCTATTTTTACCCCGAAACTCTCACATTTAATTCACCCAATTTAATCAATAAAGCTATTTAATCCTATAATTTAACGATACTCCTTAATTTCGAGACACACTCATATCCAAAATGTATCTGATTATTTACTTGAATAATAAAACATTCGATAATTTCTTAATTCGAAATTAACGAAATTAGGGATGTTACAATCACCCCAACTTTTAAAATTTTGTCCTCAAAATTGAATTTGAAGAAACATACCTTATTGAAATAAATAGGGATATCGAGTCCTCATGTCCTCTTCCAACTCCCAAGTGGCTTCATCGGCGGAAAAACCGTTCCAAACAACCTTGACAATAGGAATTGTCCTTGTTCGCAATGTCTGTTCTCCATGTTCCAAAATATAACTAGGGTATGGTTGAAAAGATAAATCCTGTCGAAGATCCAAGTCGTCAAAACTCAACGGTCGCTGCTCGAATCGGAGATATATTTCTTGATTGAGATACATGGAAAACATCATGTAGATTCGATAAAGCTAGAGGTAATGCAATACGATATGCAATCGCCCAATACGCTCGATAATTTGGAAAGGTCCAATATACCGAGGATCGAGTTTCTTTGTTCGCAAAGCTCTCACACGGTACCAATAGTTGGAGAAACCTCAAATACACATGATCACCACTTTCAAATTCCAACGGCCTCCTTCTTTTATCCGCATAACTCTTTTGTCGACTCTACGAGCGGCTTTCATTACGCCTTGAATTTGCCTTATCTTCTCCGTAGTCTCGTGAATGATGTCGGGACCCAATATTCGGTTTTCACCTACTTCCCACCAACACAATGGGGTTCTACACTTTCTCCCATAGAGTGCCTCAAATGGTGCCATTCCAATCTTTGGAATGATAATCATTATTGTAGGAAAATTCCACTAATGGAAGATTATCCTCCCATTTCTTTCCGCTTATCCAAAACACATGCCGAAGCATATCTTCAAGAGTCCGATTAGTTCTCTCCGTTTGACCGTCTGTCTGTTTGAGGATGATAAGCGGTGCTAAGAAAAATACCTTCGTTCCCAAAGCATCATTTAAAGCTCTCCAAAATCTAGAAGTAAATTTTGGGTCACGATGCGAGACAATGCTCGTGGGAACCCCATGCAACCTTATTATGTTTCTCACATAAATTTACGCCAACTTGGAAACTTTATCGATCGATCGAGCGGAAATAAAATGAGCTGACTTCGTTAAACGATCCACAATAACCCAAATGGAATCATTACGACTTGTGATCTCGGCAAACCCATAACAAAATCCATTGAGATATCTTCCCACTTCCCATTTGGAACATCTAAAGGTGCAAAAGACCGGGAGCAGCCTTTGGTGTTCCGCTTTGACTCTTTGACAAGTCGAGCATCGAGAGACAAATTCGCAATATCTTTCTTCATCCCACCACCAATACATTTGTTTCAAATCCTTATACATCTTAGTAGAACCGGGATGTATAGAATATTGGCTTCGATGAGCTTCTTTCCAAAACCGCTTCTTGATGTCATTATCATTAGGTACACAAATTCTACCATCGAAGCAGATAATGTTATCACTTGTCTTGATATACTTTGGTAACCCTTTTTGAGATTGCAAATCCACATCGATTCTTGAGCTACACGAATCAAATCTCTTAGTGTACTAGAAATTGAGACGTGCCTCAACACTAATCGGTCTTTCTTTCTTGCTACTTTTAAGTCCATATCTCTAAAAGATTCCAATAAAGCCATTTCATGAATTAGAAGTTCTGCAGGTGTGAATAGACTTTCTCGCTTAAAGCATCCGCTACAACGTTTGCCTTTCGAGGATGGTACTTTAATTCAAAGTCATAATCTTTCAAGAATTCCACCCATCTTCTCTGCACATTCGTTGTTGAGTTCCTTCGATCAAACAAATATTTTAGGCTTTTGTGATCGCTAAAGACTTCAAACGAAGCAGTAAAGGTAGTGTCTCCAAATCTTCAATGCATACACAATTGCCGCTAACTCCAAATCATGAGTTGGATAATTCTCTTCATGAGATTTCAATTTGCTGGACGCATAATCTACCACTTGTTGATTCTCGCATAACAACACATCCTAGACCCTTTCCGGATGCATCACCGAAAATCGAAATCGAGTGACGGATCTCGCGAGAATTAGGATAGGAGCGAAGTAAGTCGAGACTTCAACCCTAAGAAACACTCCTCACAATCAGCATTCCAGTCAAACAGTTGTCCCTTGCGAGTCAATCGAGTAAGTGGAAGAACTAACTGTGAGAAGCCTTGTATAAATCTTCTGTAGTAACCAGCAAGACCCAAGAAACTTCTGACTTCCGTCACTGAAGTTGGGCGTTCCCAATTCAAAACAGCTTCAATTTTACTAGGATCAACTGCAACTCCCTCTTGAGAAATTACATGACCCAAAAATTTCACCTCAGACATCCAAAAATCACATTTAGATGGTTTAGCATAAAGCTTCTTTTCTCGAAGTGTTTGCAAAACAATTCTGAGATGTTGAACATGATCCTCAACAGATTTAGAATATACCAAAATATCATCAATAAATACCACCACAAATTGATCTAAGTAGGTATGAAAAACTCGTTTCATATAGTCCATGAATACCGCTGGAGCATTAGTCAAACCGAAAGGCATTACTACAAACTCATAATGTCCATACCTCGTACGGAAAGCTGTCTTCGGAATATCTAAAGCTCGAACTTTAATTTGATGATACCCAGACCTTAGATCAATTTTTGAGAATACCACAGCTCCTCGGAGTTGATCAAGAAGATCATCAATTCTTGGCAATGGATATTTATTCTTGATCGTCACTTTGTTCAATTGACGATAATCAATGCACAACCGCATGCTTCCATCCTTCTTTTTAACTAGTAACACTGGAGCACCCCATGGAGAAGCACTCGGCCGAATAAACTTTTTGGAGATTAACTCTTCAAGTTGGGACTTAAGTTCCTTCAATTCCAAAGGAGACATTCTATAAGGAGCTATAGAGATCGGTCCGAAGACGGAACCATTTCGATAGAGAATTCTACCTCTCGATCGGGAGGTAATGAGAAAATCTCATCAGAAACACATCTAAGAATTCATTCACAATTTGCACAGATGAAAGATCTAAACAAGTTTGATGAGATGCCGATAACATAATGACATAAGCTTCCGCACCTTGAAATAAAGAATGACTGGCGAAGTGAGAGAAATAATGACTCGATTCTTTATGCGAGATAGATCCATAGCTTCAGCAGAAAACCCTATTGTTCGGTTGTAACAATCGATAGTTACATGATTAGCATCCAGGTCATACCCAACACAATATCCATTCCTCTCATAGGCAAGCAAATGAAGTCGACAACAAAGTTCCTGCTTCCTATGGTGAGCACACAATTCAAACATAGAGACTGGGTTCGAACACGACCCTCGGCAGCAGTCAAGATAGTAATTGGTTCAGTCAATGGTGATACAGTCAATCCTAACTTTTCTACACATGCTTCTGAAATAAAACAATGAGTAGCACCAGAGTCATACAATATGCAAACAGATTTAGTAAAGATAGAACCAGGGTACCCCTCAAGAGATTATCTTACGGCCCGATTGTTTGAGCATCAGAGTATTAATCCTTCCTCTTCTAAGAGCATCTTGATTATCAACCACGGCTTTCCCGAGAGGACATTCATTGGCATAGTGATTTTCATCCTTGCAAATATAACACCGATCCTTACCCTTGTTGCATTCACCTCGGTGACGCTTTCCACAATTAGAACAAAGATGGTAACCAGATAAGTCTTCAGTCCGCACTTGCTTTCCTTTGTTATTGTTACCCCTAGAACCAGCTTGGAAATTTGATGAGCTTGCATTCTTTTTATTCGATGATATGTCTTCCCCTTGCATACAACCTCTTGGATCGGGCCAAAGAATGTGAGCTTGTTGCACCATGGCAAAGATAACTATTACAAGAAAAAGAACTTAAGCTCGTCCAACGTCCTCCCTAAGCCCATACTTGTATCTCTCCGTCTTCCACTTTTCATTAGGAGCATACCCAGCCAAACCAAAGAATTGATACAATTCTTCAAATTTTAGCAGTATATTGTCCCACGATTAAACTCCCCGCTTGAAATTGAAACTCATTCTCCTTTTCATTCCTCATTGCAATCGGAAAGAATTTTTCTAGAAAGGCTTGACGGAAATTCTCCCAAGTCGGAGGAGTTCCCATGGTTACCATCACGTCCCGATCATTATTCCACCATTTGTTGGCCTCTCCCTTCAGCATATGAGATGCCAACCTCAATTTCTCCTCATCATTAACTCCGCATAGTAAGAAAGGTCTTCTCAACATCATCCAACCAATTTTGAGCCTCCATAACATCAGACCCTCCTTGGAATGCAGAAGGCTTCATCTTGAGAAATTCAGAATAAAGTTGCCTTGGATTCCCTGGTGGTTCTTGAACAGGTTGTGGTTGAGGCTGTGGCTGAGCAGCTTGTTGCATTTGAGCAATCTGAGCCATCTGCTCTTGATGCATCATCATCATGTCATTCATCATTTTCTGTTGTGTCTCAATGACATTTTGCATCCACTCCATGTGGGGATCAACAGGTGCTTGACCTCTACCTCTTCCTCTTCCAGACATGATTCTACAAAATATGCACAAAGTATTGAGTTGATCAGGCTCAATGTCAGATAGCATACAAATAAGAATCACAGTCAAAAGAAGAAAAAGTTCCTATAATCTAGGTCCGACGAGGTGAACCGCTCACGATACCAAATGTAACACCCTAAAAATTTTCGCGTCTTAAACGCTAATTATACATATCATTACATATCAGAGTATACCAGAGTAGCGGAAATATAACTTACAACTTGTATCAAGTCAAGTTATACAATACATTACAAAGAAACAAAAAAAAACAGAATAACATAAGCATCAATGCTCCATATCCATCCTCCACCCAAGCATCAACTACCCGTGCTTCTTGACTTTTCTCTTATCCTGTTTCTCTGTAAAAATAACCACATATGATAGGGTGAGACAACTTGTCTCAGTGAGCTTTATCGTGACCCCTAGCCACACTCATGAGCCAATGATAAACATAAACTTAGCAAGTTAGTACTTACCGAATATTTTGGCAATTCAATTATATAAATTGCGGAATCACATGGTAATCCAAGAATGAATTACAATAAAGTTTTATCAATTCTAGCACATCACCAACAACACATAAGGAAGCATGGGTGAACCCCAACATAGCCAATAAGTGTACAACTCTTAAAGGCGGATAGCTTTAATTTTAACATGGGGGCCTAGGACCAGGGCGCATGACTTCCCTCTCCTAGTGTACTAAACGCATGGAGGTCGTCACCTCAGTTCGATATTTCTTATATATCGTGAAACGTGGACCGGTTTAGATGAACATAATCATCCCGAGCCAATTATAAATTAAGAAATGGAACATTTTGTTCAATTCACTTTCCAAAACATAACACACAAACAACATTTAAATTCCCTAAACGTGAGTAAAACTCACCTATCGTGATGAATATCACGAAATACCGAAACTTTGTGACGTTCAACCGTTCCAAACAACACGAACTTAACCCAAACTTAGATCTAACACCTCCAAATCCGAAATCAACAGCCCCTATGTCTTCAATCGGTTCCAATCTCTAATTTTTCTCCATTTGAGCTTCAAGCTTCAACAATGGTGAAACGAAAACGAGTAGAAATTAGGTGATAAAATTTACACCATTGGAAAGAGGAGGAAAAATGAGAGGGAATGGTGCTAAAAGCCCCTTACCTAGAGTTGAATTGGAAGAGATCTTGCCCCAATTCTTTCTCCCTCCATCGCCACCTTCCTTCTTTCTTTCTCAGTTTCTCCTTTCTCTCTCTCGGTCTCACGTTCTCTCTCTCTGTTCCTTACTTTTCTTCTTTTATTTCCTTTCCTTTATTTTATTCCTTCTTTCCTTTTCTTCTTTCTTTTATTTCTTTTCTCCTCTTTGACTTTTCTTCCTCAGTTGCTTTCTTTTCTCTCTTTCTTTTACTTTGACTATAATGGTATAAGTGGGTCAAAGGTCTAATTGGGTGTAAAGCCTAAATGCCCTTGGCTCACAAATCTCACTAATCCTATTTTTACCCCGAAACTCTCACATTTAATTCACCCAATTTAATCAATAAAGCTATTTAATCCTATAATTTAACGATACTCCTTAATTTCAAGACACACTCATATCCAAAATGTATCTGATTATTTACATGAATAATAAAACATTCGATAATTTCTTAATTCGAATTAACGAAATTAGGGATGTTACATATTTGATTTAGTGGTGACCAATTAAATGGATTCAATAGATATTTTACGTTCAGAAAAATATGGTTCTAACATATATAAGGAGAAGAAGAATAAAAATAAATTGATTTTTTAAAGTGACGAAATTATTAAAAGAGTGCTTTCCACGGGTTAGTGTTAATTAAACTTAGAGAAATCATGAAAGAGAGGCCTTAATATTTCAGTTGTTTAAGTGCGTTGGTAAGGTTGAATTTAAGTTGAATCATAGAACTTCAACAGACAAAAAGAAATCAATATTTGTCATCTTCTATATATTCGTTAACTACTATTTATAAACAAATAATAAAAAACGACACTAAAATAAGAATCTTAACACCAGTATAAGTATGTTTCTAATACAAGTTGGTGATTGACCAAAATAAGGGCAATAAAAAGTGTGCTAGTAGTAAATTAATAATACACTAATAAAAATGGAAAAAGTAACGAAAGAAACATTATTTAAAAAAACTAAAACCTTAGAATATAAAAAAAAGATAAAAATGAAGGGGGTTGCTGCGAGTACATGTTAGAGCATGGTACTCGCAAAAAATATACATAAGAAAAGCAAACATAACTTGATTTTCCTTTGTGTGATTTGGTAGTGATGAAACTAAATGGATTGAATAGATATTTGTGTTTTGTAGTGACCAAACTAAATGGATTCTATAGATATTTATGATTTGGTAGTGACCGAACTAATTAGATTCAAATACTAAATTGCGATACTAAAATAAAAATAGAAACACAAATTTAATTATGCTTCTAGTAACAGGTTGTGAAAAATGACCAAAATAAGGACCATAAAGAAAAGTATGTGCTAATAATAAATTAAAAATACTTACAATCAAATACTAAAAAAGAGGACTAAAATAAAAATATAAACAAAAATTTATGTACTCCTCCGGAAATATTTATAAGCACAAAATCACTTTTTAGGTTCAATGAAAAACCAATGTATTTGGACTGTATTATAGTCTAGATACATTAGTTTCTCAATGAATCTAAAAAGTGTTTTTTTTGCATATAAATAGGTCTAGAGGGAGTATACTTTAATACTAGTTGGTCCAATTTACAATTGAATATTTAATATTTTTAATTTAGAATTGAAAATAAAGTAATTTTTAAATGTTACTTTAATTTGTTTTGTCCTGATTCTATTTATTAATTGCAGTTAGCATTTTGAATAAAACAAAATTTACTGACGGTTTCACAAAATAAATATTTAATACATTTAATTTTAGAAATAAATATAAAGCAACTTTTAAATGTTGCTTCCATGTTTTATTGATTCAATTTAATAATTACAGTTAGCTTTTTGAATAAAGTTAAATTTATAGACAGTTTCATAATTTAATTGTGTATCCTTTCAAAAAAAATTGTATATAAATTTATTGAATGACGAAACGACAAGATATCTACTATTGGGATGGCCACCAAGTTCACTATAAATATGGGCAGCATGGAAGCTCATACACACAACACTCACTAATCTTCCATAGTCATCACTTTTTAATAGCTAGCAATGGAGTTTGCGCATCTCTCTGTTTTGGCTCTCTATTGTGTAAGCTCTTCTATTTTCTGTTTCATCAACTAAAATTATCTCCACTTTGCAATATTTTATTTTTCATCACTAACCTGCATGATGTGTTCGAAAATTAACGTATACATGTTTTTCGTTAGAAATCATTTTGTATATAACTGCTTCTGACATTTTTTGCAGATGGTTTTAATGGGAGCTAATGCATCACCACCATCCTCGAATATTTGGCAAACTGTTTGGCAAAACACTCCCCTACCCAAGGCTTTCTATGACCTACTTGAGCCTTGTGAGTATAATATTAACTATAATTATTTCGACATTATATAACTATTTTAACCTTTTAAATAATCATTTATTCGATGATTGTTTTTGTGTGTGTGTGTGCGTGTGTTTTTTTCTCTTATTTATTTTTTTGTCAAGTTCTATCACTCAGTTCAATTAAAAATAGCAGGGACTGGATCTTCTCAAGTGACTTTATGGTGCAGTGGAATTTCAACCATCAATTGAATAAGACAAAAAGTGAATAAGAAATATGAAAAAATGAAAAGAAGTGGTCGAAGGGCTGAGATTAAACACTTGACACTGTCAAGTGAAAACTCAACTTGAGAGAATCCATTCCCAACAAATCGAGTATTATGGCTATGATTGGACATGGTTTTACATGGAAGAATTTTTAAAATTTATAAGTTTTTACTTTTTGAAAATTTGAAAATTATGAAATTATTGCTGAAACCCTTCATGAGTTTTATTCAGGATACTAACAGTTTGGCGTTTTAAGTTTCTCAAAAGGATCCAAAATTTATATATTTTTTTAAATTTGAGAAATGTAAAAAATTTGACACATATATTCCAGAATTAGTTTAGATAAAGATGAACCTCGCCATATATAAAGTGAGTTGTGTCACATAGTTTATTTTAACATTAACATATCACACACACAAATATATGTTATATATATATATATATATAAATGAGCGCCTTATAATATGACTATTGTGACTTAGGACTCAGTTTTGATCTTTATAACGTGACAGATGGCAAAACCAATGATTTACCCATTAGTGCCCAAGAAATGAAACAATACTCCACACTCTTTTTTGAGCATGACCTCTATCCTGGAAAGACAATGATCCTGGGCCGTTCTCTTGGAATGAATGGAGGACCATTTGGAAAATAAAGACAAGGTGTCACCGATTCCATATGGCTAGCAGACAAAAAAAGACAAAGCCTTGATGACTTTTGTGCAAGTCCAACTGCTACAGGAGAACAAAAACATTGTGTATCATCCTTGAAATCAATGATGGAACAAGTCATTTCACACTTTGGAACGACGAAGATTAAGGCAATTTCAAGTACCTTTGCCACAAATCAAGACAGATATGCGGTGGAGGAAGTAAAAAGAGTTGGTGACAATGCAGTGATGTGTCACAGATTGAACTTTGAAAAAGTTGTGTTCAACTGCCACCAAGTCAAAGACACAACTGCTTATGTAGTCTCATTGGTTGCCCCTGATGGAACTAAGGCTAAGGCTTTAGCTGTTTGCCACCATGATACAAGAGGCATGAATCCCGAATTGGTTAATGAAGTTCTCCAAGTCAAACCCGAACCGTCCTGTTTGCCATTTCATCGGCAACAAGGCACGCTTGGGTACCTAGTTATTCGATTGTACCATGTAGGTTCTATCAGTTCTCGTACATCAATTCCCATTTAATAATCACATTCTAAAACCTTGCTTGATATATAAGGAATTTTACTTTCATGTGTCCTATTCAACTTGGGTTTGTTATTAAGTTATATATCTATGTCTAGAGAACTATAATGTGCATGTATAAGATCTTATGTAGGAAGTATCATCCATATTTTCAAATAAAACTAGTTACTACAATGGGTGTATCTTTATAAACATTGGTACCTTATGCCCACTTTGCAATGATGTCTTTGTGACTTTGATAATGTGAAAAAATGTCTTTAACATAATAAGTTGTTGATGTATGAAACTTAAAGATCATGATTGTTCTTTGGGAAATTTTCATCATTTTTAGGACTAATATATATTACAATTGGTCACAAATTGATAAATATCTTGGTTTTGTCAATTTAAGCGAAGAATATATTGATAAATTGCTTTAACTATTTTCCACCACGATAGAAGAGGCATGAATCCTAATTTTCTTAATGAAGTTGTCGAAGTTAAACTCGAAATCGTCCCTAGTTTCCATTTCATAGGCAATAAGGCTCTTTGCTTTGGTACCTAATTCTTGTGACAATCTTTGTTTCATGTAGATGCTATCGGTAAAGCAAATAAATTTCCATTTAATAGATTGAGCATATATTTTTGTTAAGAAAAATGTTATTTTAAAAAGTATAAAGAGAAGAAGTGTAAATATAAATTTCTTTTTTACAAAAAAATAAGTTTGAACTTAAGCGGTACAAATAGTAAATATTGGGCTAAAGCTTGAGCCTGAACCCTGAGTGGGGGCCATATGAAAATTTTCTTAAAAAACCATGAAAATGTTGGTTATAAAAACATATGAAGAAATGAAAATACAAATTGATTGTTTCTTTGTGAGTTGGTAATGGCTGAACTAAATGGATTTATATATATATATATATATATATATATATATATATATATATATATATATATATATATATATATATATTTGTGATTCGGTAGTGACCGAACTAAAGCGATTCAATAGACATATATGATTTAGTGGTGACCAATTAAATGGATTCAATAGATATTTTACGTTCGAGAAAAATATGGTTCTAACATATATAAGGAGAAGAAGAATAAAAATAAATTGATTTTTTAAAGTGACGAAATTATTAAAAGGGTGCTTTCCACGGGTTAGTGTTAATTAAACTTAGAGAAATCATGAAAGAGAGGCCTTAATATTTCAGTTGTTTAAGTGCATACTGGTAAGGTTGAATTTAAGTTGAATCATAGAACTTCAACAGACAAAAAGAAATCAATATTTGTCATCTTCTATATATTCGTTAACTACTATTTATAAACAAATACTAAAAAACGACACTAAAATAAGAATCTTAACACCAGTATAAGTATGTTTCTAATACAAGTTGGTGCAAATTGACCAAAAGAAGGGCAATAAAAAGTGTGCTAGTAGTAAATTAATAATACACTAATTAAAATGGAAAAAGTATGTGAAAGAAACATTATTTAAAAAAACTAAAACCTTAGAATATAAAAAAAGATAAAAATGAAGGGGTTCTTCATGAGTAATTGTTAGAGCATGGTACTCTGCAAAAATATACATAAGAAAAGCAAACATAACTTGATTTTCCTTTGTTTGATTTGGTAGTGATGAAACTAAATGGATTGAATAGATATTTGTGTTTTGTAGTGACCAAACTAAATGGATTCAATAGATATTTATGATTTGGTAGTGACCGAACTAATTAGATTCAAATACTAAATTGTGATACTAAAACAAAAATAGAAACACAAATTTAATTATGCTTCTAGTAACAGGGTGTGAAAAATGACCAAAATAAGGACCATAAAGAAAAGTATGTGCTAATAATAAATTAAAAATACTTACAATCAAATACTAAAAAGAGGGACTAAAATAAAAATATAAACAAAAATTTATGTACTCCCTCCGGAAATATTTATAAGCACAAAATCACTTTTTAGGTTCAATGAAAAACCAATGTATTTGGGTGTATTATAGTCTAGATACATTAGTTTCTCAATGAATCTAAAAAAAGTGTTTTTTTCTTCATATAAATAGGTCTAGAGGAGTATACTTTAATACTAGTTGGTCCAATTTACAATTGACTATTTAATATTTTTAATTTAGAATTGAAAATAAAGTAATTTTTAAATGTTACTTTAATTTATTTTGTCCTGATTCTATTTATTAATTGCAGTTAGCATTTTGAATAAAACAAAATTTATTGTGGTTTCACAAAATAAATATTTAATACATTTAATTTTAGAAATAAATATAAAGCAACTTTTAAATGTTGCTTCCATGTTTTATTGATTCAATTTAATAATTACTGATTAGCTTTTTGAATAAAGTTAAATTTATAGACAGTTTCATAATTTAATTGTGTATCCTTTCAAAAAAATTGTATATAAATTTATTGAATGACGAAACGACAAGATATCTACTATTGGGATGGCCACCAAGTTCACTATAAATATGGGCAGCATGGAAGCTCATACACACAACACTCACTAATCTTCCATAGTCATCACTTTTTAATAGCTAGCAATGGAGTTTGCGCATCTCTCTGTTTTGGCTCTCTATTGTGTAAGCTCTTCTATTTTCTGTTTCATCAACTAAAATTATCTCCACTTTGCAATATTTTATTTTTCATCACTAACCTGAATGATGTGTTCGAAAATTAACGTATACATGTTTTTCGTTAGAAATCATTTTGTATATAACTGCTTCTGACATTTTTTGCAGATGGTTTTAATGGGAGCTAATGCATCACCACCATCCTCGAATATTTGGCAAACTGTTTGGCAAAACACTCCCCTGCCCAAGGCTTTCTATGACCTACTTGAGCCTTGTGAGTATAATATTAACTATAATTATTTCGACATTATATAACTATTTTAACCTTTTAAATAATCATTTATTCGATGATTGTTTTTGTGTGTGTGTGTGCGTGTGTTTTTTTCTCTTATTTATTTTTTTGTCAAGTTCTATCACTCAGTTCAATTAAAAATAGCAGGACTGGATCTTCTCAAGTGACTTTATGGTGCCAGTGGAATTTCAACCATCAATTGAATAAGACAAAAAGTGAATAAGAAATATGAAAAAATGAAAAGAAGTGGTCGAAGGGTGAGATTAAACACTTGACATCACAAGTGAAAACTCAACTTGAGAGAATCCATTCCCAACAAATCGAGTATTATGGCTATGATTGGACATGGTTTTACATGGAAGAATTTTTAAAATTTATAAGTTTTACTTTTTGAAAATTTGAAAATTATGAAATTATTCTTTGAAACCCTTCATGAGTTTTATTCGGGATACTAATGGTTTGGCGTTTTAAGTTTCTCAAAAGGATCCAAAATTTATATATTTTTTTAAATTTGAGAAATGTAAAAATTTGACACATATATTCCGTAATTAGTTTAGATAAAGATGAACCTCGCCATATATAAAGTGAGTTGTGTCACATAGTTTATTTTAACATTAACATATCACACACACAAATATATGTTATATATATATATATATATATATATATAAATGAGCGCCTTATAATATGACTATTGTGACTTAGGACTCAGTTTTGATCTTTATAACGATGAGATGGCAAAACCAATGATTTACCCATTAGTGCCCAAGAAATGAAACAATACTCCACACTCTTTTTGAGCATGACCTCTATCCTGGAAAGACAATGATCCTGGGCCGTTCTCTTGGAATGAATGGAGGACCATTTGGAAAATAAAGACAAGGTGTCACCGATTCCATATGGCTAGCAGACAAAAAAAGACAAAGCCTTGATGACTTTTGTGCAAGTCCAATCACTCTGAGGAGAACAAAAACATTGTGTATCATCCTTGAAATCAATGATGGAACAAGTCATTTCACACTTTGGAACGACGAAGATTAAGGCAATTTCAAGTACCTTTGCCACAAATCAAGACAGATATGCGGTGGAGGAAGTAAAAAGAGTTGGTGACAATGCAGTGATGTGTCACAGATTGAACTTTGAAAAAGTTGTGTTCAACTGCCACCAAGTCAAAGACACAACTGCTTATGTAGTCTCATTGGTTGCCCCTGATGGAACTAAGGCTAAGGCTTTAACTGTTTGCCACCATGATACAAGAGGCATGAATCCTGAATTGGTTAATGAAGTTCTCCAAGTCAAACCCGGAACCGTCCCTGTTTGCCATTTCATCGGCAACAAGGCCGCTGCTTGGGTACCTAGTTATTCTGATTGTACCATGTAGGTTCTATCTGGTTCTGTACATCAATTCCCATTTAATAATCACATTCTAAAACCTTGCTTGATATATAAGGAATTTTACTTTCATGTGTCCTATTCAACTTGGGTTTGTTATTAAGTTATATATCTATGTCTAGAGAACTATAATGTGCATGTATAAGATCTTATGTAGGAAGTATCATCCATATTTTCAAATAAAACTAGTTACTACAATGGGTGTATCTTTATAAACATTGGTACCTTATGCCCACTGCAATGATGTGCTGTGACTTTGATAATGTGAAAAAAATGTCTTTAACATAATAAGTTGTTGATGTATGAAACTTAAAGATCATGATTGTTGCTGGGAAATTTTCATCATTTTTAGGACTAATATATATTACAATTGGTCACAAATTGATAAATATCTTGGTTTTGTCAATTTAAGCGAAGAATATATTGATAAATTGCTTTAACTATTTTCCACCACGATAGAAGAGGCATGAATCCTAATTTTCTTAATGAAGTTGTCGAAGTTAAACTCGAAATCGTCCCTAGTTTCCATTTCATAGGCAATAAGGCTCTTTGCTTGGTACCTAATTCTTGTGACAATCTTTGTTTCATGTAGATGCTATCTCGGTAAAGCAAATAAATTTCCATTTAATAGATTGAGCATATATTTTTGTTAAGAAAAATGTTATTTTAAAAAAAGTATAAAGAGAAGAAGTGTAAATATAAATTTCTTTTTACAAAAAAATAAGTTTGAACTTAAGCGGTACAAATAGTAAATATTGGGCTAAAGCTTGAGCTCAACCACGAGTGGGGGCCATATGAAAATTTTCTTAGAAAAACCATGAAAATGTTGGTTATAAAAACATATGAAGAAATGAAAATACAAATTGATTGTTTCTTTGTGAGTTGGTAATGGCTGAACTAAATGGATTATATATATATATATATATATATATATATATATATATATATATATATATATATATATATATATTTGTGATTCAGTAGTGACCGAACTAAACCGATTCAATAGACATATATGATTTAGTGGTGACCAATTAAATGGATTCAATAGATATTTTACGTTCAGAAAAATATGGTTCTAACATATATAAGGAGAAGAAGAATAAAAATAAATTGATTTTTAAAGTGACGAAATTATTAAAAGGGTGCTTTCCACGGGTTAGTGTTAATTAAACTTAGAGAAATCATGAAAGAGAGGCCTTAATATTTCAGCTTGTTTAAGTGCTACTGTAAGGTTGAATTTAAGTTGAATCATAGAACTTCAACAGACAAAAAGAAATCAATATTTGTCATCTTCTATATATTCGTTAACTACTATTTATAAACAAATACTAAAAAACGACACTAAAATAAGAATCTTAACACCAGTATAAGTATGTTTCTAATACAAGTTGGTGCAAATTGACCAAAAGAAGGGCAATAAAAAGTGTGCTAGTAGTAAATTAATAATACACTAATTAAAATGGAAAAAGTAACGAAAGAAACATTATTTAAAAAAACTAAAACCTTAGAATATAAAAAAAAGATAAAAATGAAGGGGGTTGCTGCGAGTACCTGTTAGAGCATGGTACTCGCAAAAAATATACATAAGAAAAGCAAACATAACTTGATTTTCCTTTGTTTGATTTGGTAGTGATGAAACTAAATGGATTGAATAGATATTTGTGTTTTGTAGTGACCAAACTAAATGGATTCAATAGATATTTATGATTTGGTAGTGACCGAACTAATTAGATTCAAATACTAAATTGTGATACTAAAACAAAAATAGAAACACAAATTTAATTATGCTTCTAGTAACAGGGTGTGAAAAATGACCAAAATAAGGACCATAAAGAAAAGTATGTGCTAATAATAAATTAAAAATACTTACAATCAAATACTAAAAAGAGGGACTAAAATAAAAATATAAACAAAAATTTATGTACTCCCTCCGGAAATATTTATAAGCACAAAATCACTTTTTAGGTTCAATGAAAAACCAATGTATTTGGACTGTATTATAGTCTAGATACATTAGTTTCTCAATGAATCTAAAAAGTGTTTTTTTTCTTCATATAAATAGGTCTAGAGGGAGTATACTTTAATACTAGTTGGTCCAATTTACAATTGACTATTTAATATTTTTAATTTAGAATTGAAAATAAAGTAATTTTTAAATGTTACTTTAATTTATTTTGTCCTGATTCTATTTATTAATTGCAGTTAGCATTTTGAATAAAACAAAATTTACTGACGGTTTCACAAAATAAATATTTAATACATTTAATTTTAGAAATAAATATAAAGCAACTTTTAAATGTTGCTTCCATGTTTTATTGATTCAATTTAATAATTACAGTTAGCTTTTTGAATAAAGTTAAATTTATAGACAGTTTCATAATTTAATTGTATATCCTTTCAAAAAAAATTGTATATAAATTTATTGAATGAATTAAACGACAAGATATCTACTATTGGGATGGCCACCAAGTTCACTATAAATATGGGCAGCATGGAAGCTCATACACACAACACTCACTAATCTTCCATAGTCATCACTTTTTAATAGCTAGCAATGGAGTTTGCGCATCTCTCTGCATTTTGGCTCTCTATTGTGTAAGCTCTTCTATTTTTCTGTTTCATCAACTAAAATTATCTCCACTTTGCAATATTTTATTTTTCATCACTAACTTTGCATGATGTGTTCGAAAATTAACGTATACATGTTTTTCGTTAGAAATCATTTTGTATAATCGCTCGACATTTTTTTGCAGATGGTTTTAATGGGAGCTAATGCATCACCACCATCCTCGAATATTTGGCAAACCTGTTTGGCAAAACACACTCCCGCCCAAGGCTTTCTATGACCTACTTGAGCCTTGTGAGTATAATATTAACTATAATTATTTCGACATTATATAACTATTTTAACCTTTTAAATAATCATTTATTCGATGATTGTTTTTGTGTGTGTGTGTGCGTGTGTTTTTTTCTCTTATTTATTTTTTGTCAAGTTCTATCACTCAGTTCAATTAAAAATATCGTGGATTTGGATCCTCTCAAGTGACTTTATGGTGCAGTGGAATTTCAACCATCAATTGAATAAGACAAAAAGTGAATAAGAAATATGAAAAAATGAAAAGAAGTGGTTGAAAGGGTGAGATTAAACACTTGACTTTGTCAAGTGAAAACTCAACTTGAGAGAATCCATTTCCAACAAATCGAGTATTATGGCTATGATTAGACATGGTTTTACATGGAAGAATTTTTAAAATTTATAAGTTTTTACTTTTTGAAAATTTGAAAATTATGAAATATTATTCTTTGAAACCCTTCATGAGTTTTATTCAGGATACTAACGGTTTAGCGTTTTAAGTTTCTCAAAAGGATCCAAAATTTATATATTTTTTAAATTTGAGAAATGTAAAAAATTTGACACATATATTCCGAATTAGTTTAGATAAAGATGAACCTCACCATATATAAAGTGAGTTGTGTCACATAGTTTATTTTAACATTAACATATCACACACACAAATATATATTATATATATATATATATATATATATATATATATATATATATAAATGAGCGCCTTATAATATGACTATTGTGACTTAGGACTCAGTTTTGATCTTTATAACGTGATGGATGGCAAAATCAATGATTTACCCATTAGTGCCCAAGAAATGAAACAATACTCCACACTCTTTTTTTAGCATGACCTCTATCACGGAAAGACAATAATCTGGGCGTTCTCTTGGAATGAATGGAAGACCATTTGGAAAAGAAAGACAAGGTGTCACCGATTCCATATGGGCTAGAGACAAAAAAAGACAAAGCTTTGATGACTTTTGTGCAAGTCCAAGCTGCACAGGAGAACAAAAACATTGTGTATCATCCTTGAAATCAATGATGGAACAAGTCATTTCACACTTTGGAAGCAGCGAAGATTAAGGCAATTTCAAGTACCTTTGCCACAAATCAACAGAGATATGCGGTGGAGGAAGTAAAAAGAGTTGGTGACAATGCAGTGATGTGTCACAGATTGAACTTTGAAAAAGTTGTGTTCAACTACCACCAAGTTAAAGACACAACTGCTTATGTAGTCTCATTGGTTGCCCCTGATGGAACTAAGGCTAAGGCTTTAACTGTTTGCCACCATGATACAAGAGGCATGAATCCTGAATTGCTTAATGAAGTTCTCCAAGTCAAACCCGGAACCGTCCCTGTTTGCCATTTCATCGGCAACAAGGCATTTGCTTGGGTACCTAGTTATTACGATTGTACCATGTAGGTTCTATCAGTTTACGTACATCAATTCCCATTTAATAATCTCATTCTAAAACCTTGCTTGATATATAAGGAATTTTACTTTCATGTGTCCTATTCAACTTGGGTTTGTTATTAAGTTATATATCTATGTCTGGAGAAATATAATGTGCATGTATAAGATCTTATGTAGGAAGTATCATCCATATTTTCAAATAAAACTAGTTACTACAATGGGTGTATCTTTATAAACATTGGTACCTTATGCCCACTGCAATGATGTGCTGTGACTTTGATAATGTGAAAAAAATGTCTTTAACATAATAAGTTGTTGATGTATGAAACTTAAAGATCATGATTGTTGCTGGGAAATTTTCATCATTTTTAGGACTAATATATATTACAATTGGTCACAAATTGATAAATATCTTGGTTTTGTCAATTTAAGCGAAGAATATATTGATAAATTGCTTTAACTATTTTCCACCACGATAGAAGAGGCATGAATCCTAATTTTCTTAATGAAGTTGTCGAAGTTAAACTCGAAATCGTCCCTAGTTTCCATTTCATAGGCAATAAGGTCTTTGCTTGGTACCTAATTCTTGTGACAATCTTTGTTTCATGTAGATGCTATCGGTAAAGCAAATAAATTTCCATTTAATAGATTGAGCATATATTTTTGTTAAGAAAAATGTGATTTTAAAAAGTATAAAGAGAAGAAGTGTAAATATAAATTTCTTTTTACAAAAAAATAAGTTTGAACTTAAAGCGGTACAAATAGTAAATATTGGGCTAAAGCTTGAGCTTTGAACCCGAGTGGGGGCCATATGAAAATTTTCTTAAAAAACCATGAAAATGTTGGTTATAAAAACATATGAAGAAATGAAAATACAAATTGATTGTTTCTTTGTGAGTTGGTAATGGCTGAACTAAATGGATATATATATATATATATATATATATATATATATATATATATATATATATATATATATATATATATATTTGTGATTGGTAGTGACCGAACTAAAGCGATTCAATAGACATATATGATTTAGTGGTGACCAATTAAATGGATTCAATAGATATTTTACGTTCAGAAAAATATGGTTCTACATATATAAGGAGAAGAAGAATAAAAATAAATTGATTTTTTTAAAGTGACGAAATTATTAAAAAGGGTGCTTTCCACGGGTTAGTGTTAATTAAACTTAGAGAAATCATGAAAGAGAGGCCTTAATATTTCAGTTGTTTAAGTGCGTTGGTAAGGTTGAATTTAAGTTGAATCATAGAACTTCAACAGACAAAAAGAAATCAATATTTGTCATCTTCTATATATTCGTTAACTACTATTTATAAACAAATACTAAAAACGACACTAAAATAAGAATCTTAACACGGTATAAGTATGTTTCTAATACAAGTTGGTGCAAATTGACCAAAATAAGGGCAATAAAAAGTGTGCTAGTAGTAAATTAATAATACACTAATAAAAATGGAAAAAAGTAACGAAAGAAACATTATTTAAAAAACTAAAACCTTAGAATATAAAAAAAGATAAAAATGAAGGGGGTTGCTGCGAGTACCTGTTAGAGCATGGTACTCGCAAAAAATATACATAAGAAAAGCAAACATAACTTGATATTTTCCTTTGTGTGATTTGGTAGTGATGAAACTAAATGGATTGAATAGATATTTGTGTTTTGTAGTGACCAAACTAAATGGATTCAATAGATATTTAGGATTTGGTAGTGACCGAACTAATTAGATTCAAATACTAAATTGCGATACTAAAATAAAAATAGAAACACAAATTTAATTATGCTTCTAGTAACAGGTTGTGAAAAATGACCAAAATAAAGACCATAAAGAAAAGTATGTGCTAATAATAAATTAAAAATACTTACAACCAAATACTAAAAAGAGGGACTAAAATAAAAATATAAACAAAAATTTATGTACTCCCTCCGGAAATATTTATAAGCACAAAATCACTTTTTAGGTTCAAAGAAAAACCAATGTATTTGGACTGTATTATAGTCTAGATACATTAGTTTCTCAATGAATCTAAAAAGTGTTTTTTTTTGCATATAAATAGGTCTAGAGGGAGTATACTTTTAATACTAGTTGGTCCAATTTACAATTGAATATTTAATATTTTTAATTTAGAATTGAAAATAAAGTAATTTTTAAATATTACTTTAATTTGTTTTGTCCTGATTCTATTTATTAATTGCAGTTAGCTTTTTGAATAAAACAAAATTTACTGACGGTTTCACAAAATAAATATTTAATACTTTTAATTTTAGAAATAAATATAAAGCAACTTTTAAATGTTGCTTCCATGTTTTATTGATTCAATTTAATAATTGCAGTTTGCTTTTTGAATAAAGTTAAATTTATAGACAGTTTCATAATTTAATTGTGTACCCTTTCAAAAAAAATTGTATATAAATTTATTGAATGACGAAACGACAAGATATCTACTATTGGGATGGCCACCAAGTTCACTATAAATATGGGCAGCATGTAAGCTCATACACACAACACTCACTAATCTTCCATAGTCATCACTTTTTAATAGCTAGCAATGGAGTTTGCGCATCTCTCTGTTTTGGCTCTCTATTGTGTAAGCTCTTCTATTTTCTGCTTCATCAATTAAAATTATCTCCACTTTGGAATATTTTATTTTTCATCACTAACCTGCATGATGTGTTCGAAAATTAGCGTAGACATGTTTTTTGTTAGAAATCATTTTGTATATAACTGCTTTTGACATTTTTTGCAGATGGTTTTAATGGGAGCTAATGCATCACCTCCATCCTCGAATATTTGGCAATCTGTTTGGCAAAACACTCCCCTGCCCAAGGCTTTCTATGACCTACTTGAGCCTTGTGAGTATAATATTAACTATAAATCGAGTATTATGGCTATGATTGGACATGGTTTTACTTGGAAGAATTTTTAAAATTTATAAGTTTTTACTTTTAGAAAATTTGAAAATTATGAAATATTATTGCTGAAACCCTTCATGAGTTTTATTTAGGATACTAACAGTTTGGGGTTTTAAGTTTGTCAAAAGGATCCAAAATTTATATATTTTTTTAAATTTGAGAAATGTAAAAAATTTGACCCATATATTCCAGAATTAGTTTAGATAAAGATGAACCTCACCATATATAAAGTGAGTTGTGTCACATAGTTTATTTTAACATTAACATATCACACACACAAATATATGTTATATATATATATATATATATATATATATATATATATATATATATATATATATGAGCGCCCAAGAAATGAAACAATACTCCACACTCTTTTTTGAGGATGACCTCTATCCTGGAAAGACAATGATCCTGGGCCATTCTCTTGGAATGAATGGAAGACCATTTGGAAAAGAAAGACAAGGTGTCACCGATTCCATATGGCTAGCGGACAAAGAAAGACAAAGCCTTGATGACTTTTGTGCAAGTCCAACTGCTACAGGAGAACAAAAACATTGTGTATCATCCTTGAAATCAATGATGGAACAGGTCATTTCACACTTTGGAACGACGAAGATTAAGGCAATTTCAAGTACCTTTGCCACAAATCAAGACAGATATGCGGTGGAGGAAGTAAAAAGAGTTGGTGACAATGCGTTGATGTGTCGCAGATTGAACTTTGAAAAAGTTGTGTTCAAGCGCCACCAAGTCAAAGACACAACCGCTATGTAGTCTCATTGGTTGCCCCTCGATGGAACTAAGGCTAAGGCTTTAACTGTTTGCCACCATGATACAAGAGGCATGAATCCTGAATTGCTTAATGAAGTTCTCCAAGTCAAACCCGGAACCGTCCCTATTTGCCATTTCATCGGCAACAAGGCCGCTGCTTGGGTACCTAGTTATTCTGATTGTACTATGTAGGTTCTATATGGTTTTGTACATCAATTCCCATTTAATAATCTCATTCTAAAACCTTGCTTGATATATAAGGAATTTTACTTTCATGTGTCCTATTCAACTTGGGTTTGTTATTAAGTTATATATCTATGTCTGGAGAAATATAATGTGCATGTATAAGATCTTATGTAGGAAGTATCATCCATATTTTCAAATAAAACTAGTTACTACAATGGGTGTATCTTTATAAACAATGGTACCTTATGCCCACTGCAATGATGTGTTGTGATTTTGATAATGTGAAAAAAATGTGCATGTATAATATATATTACAATTGGTCACAAATTGATAAATTTCTTGGTTTTGTCAATTTAAACGAAGAATAAATTGATAAATTGCTTTAACTGTTTTCCACCACGATAGAAGAGGCATGAATCCTAATTTTCTTAATGAATTTGTCCAAGTTAAACTCGAAATCGTCCCTAGTTTCCATTTCATAGGTGTAGCGACCGAAAAATCCGGGAAAGGATTCTTCGAGGTTCGAAAGGAAGCCGCCACCAAATTTAGTTTAAGGGCAAATTCGGAAAATCCCTTTTAGTTTTTGGATAAGGCAAGTTTAAAGGTTCGGGAGTCGTTATGCGTGGGGAAGGTATTAGCACCCCACGACATCCTTCGTCTAATTATTTATGGTTTATTAATATTTATCCTTTTTATTTATAGTGAAAAAGACTTAATTAAATTTTTAATTTTTAGTGCTTGACAAGAGTGGACTCTTGCTCCTACGCACTCTCGGATGCAATGGAGGAATCAAAGCTACGTAGTTCTTCCGAAAAAGGTTTGTTGGTTGGTGTTTTTTTAGTGTAGGGGTCCAAGGACTCCTTGAACTGCATCTGACTCATCGATTCCTAGGGATTTGACTAACTTGGATTGTACAACCGACTTAGTCCCCTACCTTTTGAAAGTATTTTTGAGTTTTTTTGAAAGAAGTTTGTTTGATGTGAGGTGAGTTGGTTTTAGAATAGGTATTCTAGAACTCCTGAACTATCTGACTCATTAGTTCTAGAACATTTGACTCTTAGGTTGTACAACCGACTTAGTCCCCTATTTTTAGGAAAAGTGATTTATTTATTTACTTATAAGTTTTTAGGATTCTTGAATATGCATGTGACTCATTGGTCCTAGGATGATGACTAACCCGGTTGTACAACCGACTTAGCCTTTTATTTGATTTTTGAAGAAATAAACTAATTTGTGCATAAAAAAAGACTAAAACTGATAATTAATAAAGACTAGGCTAAAAATAAATAAATAAATAACTATATACATAAATAAATATGAATAGATATATAAATAAACAATAAACAAATAAATAAATAAACAGATTATATTATAAATAAATGATAAATAAATATGTACATAAAAATAAACAAAATAAATACAAAACTAACTGGACTCGAGCGAGTGCCGAACCGGATCGAGCAATCGACTGAGGTCAATCACGAACCGGACTCCTATCTGGTCCATTTTGACCCCAAGACCGCAGGAACACTTTGAAAATCGAAAAGCCGACTCAAAACGTCCATATGATCAAAGACGGGTTTTTAGTGAAATGAGCCGCGAACGCTTTGACCCAAAAGATCACTTAACCCGCCAATGATCCCACCTTCTAATCTTCACCTCTTAACCCCTTTTATATCCAATTGCTAGGGAGCTCTTGTTTCTTGTGAGCAATGTGGGACTAAAACAAGGTAGAGAAAGCAATTCCCCTTTAAAACACAATTCTCGTTTTTCTCAAACTTGTCACCGTAAAATTGCGATTCCGGATTTGTTAACTGTTGGATCGTCTTTCTTTTTTGACAGTAGGTTCGTGAGACATATATCTACGCTTTTACTGCTCGGATCGTTGAAACGAGGTCTGATGAGAGAGAAATTGCCTTCGCAATAGCTGCAGTTTTTGGTCCGTTTTTCTCAAACCTCTCATCGTAAAAGTGCGATTCCGGATTCGTTAACCGTCGGATCGTCTTCATTTTTTGACAGTAGGTTCGTGAGACATATATCTCCACTTTCACCGTTCGGATCATCGAAAGGAGGTCCGAGGAGAGAGAAATTGCCTTCGCAATAGAGCTGCAGATTTGGGTATTTCATTTTTTTGTTCTTATTTTGTAAGCTCTTATGCTTTGCTTCACTTGCTTTTTCAATTACTCAAAGAGGGTTAAAAGGAAATAACATGTGGGATGATTGACCAAGAATCAAATCATGCATCTTTATATTAATTGTGGTTGATATGCACAAGCTACTTATCTTTTACTTGAGTACATAGAAACGTTTGTTGCACATACACTACTTAATAAAATAAAATAAAAATATTACAATGATATAAGAACTCGGACAAAATTGGGGTATAACAGCTGCCCCTCTTTATTTATATTTTACAATTTTTTTTAGAAGAAATAGAAATAAAGATAGAATAGACGTCAATTTTGTCCGTTTAGAGGGAAATAGAGGGTTTGAGAATAAGCAGGAGCGGTTAACACTTGGCGTATTAACCGCGAACAAAATGAAGGATCGCTCGGGATCGAAGGAGCACTAACGCTCGAAAGCCCACTCGGGTGCGAAGGAGCACTAAGGCTCTGAAGGACCACTAAAGGTCCGAAGGAGCACTAAGGCTCACGAAGGACCACTGGGGTGCGGGAAGGCCGCTAGGCCTTATTTGAAGGACCATCGTAGTCGAAGGAGCGCAACTAGCTACGGTACTAGTTAAGCGGTGCGAGGGGGCCTTTATATTCGAGCGGCCATGATGGGTCAAGATCGGTCTCTCAGAAGCGATATGTTGACCATGAAGGACGCCCCCGTGTGTCTTAGGTGACACAACTAGTGTGAAGGACCACGCGGGTCTCGCGAAGGTCCGCCGGGCTCGACTCGACGCGTTGCGACTGGGCCACTTAGGGGCGAAGGAGCGTAGTGCTCGAAGGACCACTCGAGTCCGAGGATCAACTTGGTGATCGTGATATGATATGAGATTAACGCTTAAAAAGCGATATTAGAGGAACAAAATATAGGTATCGGCACTTGAAGTCGATTTAGAAGCAATACATCATGTAATGGATACACAACGCTAATAATATATACATGCACATGCAATGGTGATTTTTGGTGGGGTGATGGATGAAATAAGCGATTCCTTTTTTTTTTTTTTTTTTTTTTTGCTTGCTTTTTATTTATTTATTTATCTGATGGATGCATGAAGTATGAATGTTAATATGATGCAAATGAAATGTTTGAATGCAAATGCTATGGTGCATGGTGTGATGACATGAAATGACTGATTGAGTGTAGAAACACTTTTTTGTGATGATGAGATGTGAGACTTTGGATGCGAGAGGCGGAAATGAATATTGATAATTCTTTGGAAAGATTAGATTTGATTCAAACTTCGGCAATCTCAAGGTTGTTGTTATTCTGAGACATTGATGTGAACAAGTACTTGCAAGCTCGCTTCTTTTTCTCTTCCATTATGATGCCCCATGATGACCGAAATTTAGGTCCACAAAGTTAACTAAGTGGATATTCAGTATCACATTATCAACTTGTGTTCTATCTCTCTGAAGCATTGTTAAGAAAACATGTATAGTAGTGCAAACATAGATGAATGAGTCAGTTAACTTGGTTCAAGGGTATGGACGAATGCGACGCATTAAAGGATGAATGACCGGTCTTCGTCAATGTCATGAAAGGTAGGTTTTTCCAAGCCAAGAAATACGAGATTGCCCCAATTTAGATTTGATGATTGTGAGTGAATAACTTGCCCTGTCTAGTGCTAACAAGCTAGAGGTGTAGAAAATGATGAATGGGAATGCATTGGCTTTGGAATGAAAGGTGGACAGCAATAGATATTGTCTCAACCCGGAGAGTTTGGTGTTGCCCTATTTATGGTAAGGACAAGATTGCCCGACTAGAGTAGCAACATATAGGGTAATGAGTTGAGAAATTGCCCGGTATGGTTTTGTTGATGTGGATATAACAAGGGGATGAGATGGGTGTATGGTGAATGTCCCCATTTGTAGGTGGAGTGAAGGGTGACAGGTTGCCCCACTTGATAACCGGACTTGAGACGGTTGTTTTGGTGAGGTTGTGGAAAGTGACGGAGTTAGGGTAATGGGTTTTTGGAGTTTGTCTGGTATGGGAATAGGCTGGGTGTGGTATGACACTGTACAAATTTCTCCAAGTTCAAATGGAATAGATGGTGAAAGGGATGCCCCACTTTAGGATCTAGGTGACGATCCTAGTATAAACTTTTGGTTATCTTTAGAATGACTCTCAGACTACAATAGTCTTGAGTTTGCTATGATGAAAACTACACTTGGTGATCACTAGACCTTGTCTTAGTATAGCTGTAACTTGAATGAATCTTGTGGTGCAAGCCTTTTGATTTTTCTTTTCTTTTGAGTTTTTTTTTCTTGAGATACATTTTTTTGAGCAAACATATTGTAAATAAATAAACTTATTTGTCCTAAGATTAAAACTTTGAGAAAACAAAAGCAATCGGTCATTGATCGGAATGAACTCTAGAGGGTTGTAACGTGGCCGATGGGTTAAGGATTTGTGAGGGAAATGATAATTGGGCTCAAAGTAGTGTTTGGGAATTGATGGGACATATGATTTTTTATTGAGCGGTATGATTTGGCTAATGGTTAATGGTTTGTGAAAGAAGGGGTTGTTAGGCATCAATGAAGTGTTTGATGATTGATGGGACAAATGATTTGGTGATGTAACTTGACTAATGGGTGATGATTTATGAAGGAAATGATTGTTAGGCTCAAAGGCGTGTTTGAGGTTTTGTTGAGACAACAATTGATGTGTCTCATGGTAGGATGGACTTGTTTAGGATTTTAACGTGGCTAAGGGTTTATGGAAGATAGGATATTGAGGCCAAAAAGAGTGTTTGAGGTTTATTTTAGACAAGTATCTCTTATGCTTTGACGGTAATGAAGTATCAGCTCACGATTTGTACTATTTTTTTTTTTTGGGATTTTTAATCCTCTTTTTGACTTCACTCTTTTGTGATTTTTGTTTCTTTTTTTTTGGGTGAGTGAGCTGATAAAACTAATGCACCATTTTTTGATGCGGAATCAATCCTTGTCTAGGGTGATTGAGAGATTTTTGGGATTTTTGGCTTAAGGTGGGTGGCAAAGGATTTTTGAGGATATGGGAAGATGGTTCAACTTCATTTCAAATCATGATTGCTCTTTTTCTCAAAAATTAACTTAAGGACAATAATTTATTTATTTTTATATACACACTCTTTATTCTTTATTTCTCCTTTTTTTTTGTGCCCTAATGTTTGCTTAGGCCGCTCTTACGAGTTTTCAACCTAACGGGCCTTTTTGATTTTTTTTGTAAAGGACTTGCACCAATAAAATATAATGTTGACAAGGTATTTTGGAGATCACAATCTTGCCCCAGTGTGAGGGTCTCAAGTGTTATTTCAATAGTGAGAACAAACCAAAAAGTCGACTAGGTAGGGAGTATGTACTTTGGGTGGTCGGGGTGGGATTAGACTTGGACGGGGGTGATGATAAGGTACGAACATTAACTGACTCAAACAAGAATGAAGACACATGTTACACACAAGTTACTATACAAATGCTTCAGTAGAGAGTTAACATTAGTTAAAGCATGAAATAAATTTTTTTGATGAGACCATTTTGGTCATTCATCATGGGATGCAACACTTTGTTAAAATAAATTGTAAACGAAAGTGCTAATTTGAAAAATTTAGTGCATTGAAACACCTTGAGCTTGTAGCGAAGTATGGCTAAACTTTTTCCAAAAAGAATGATTTATTTCACAAGAATGTCTCACCTCTCACCACTTTTTTCTCTTCTAAAATTATGCTAATTTTTTTATTTTATAATGCATGATGTAACTATGCAAATGAATGTGCATGGAATGCGAATAAGTGTATGTGAAATGTGAATGTAATGATAATGTATGTGAATGAAATGATAATGTATGTGAATGAAATGATAATATATGATTTTATTTATCGCGTCGGGGAATTATAAGTTTTACGTTTGGAGAGTAAAGTACAAAGTTTGACTTTGACTTTAGCATGCATGGCTTCTCTCCAAAATAAAGCTTTTAATTCTCAGGCCGTCATAACATAAGATGTTTATTCTTGTTTTATTTAATGCAACGAAAAAATGCATGAGGTATGGTTTCTAAGAAACTTGCGGTAAATAATAATTTGGGTTTTTGACTTTTTGATTTTTTGATTTTTGGATAAAAGACGGTAAGCACAAATATTTGTTTGACTGCAAGGGTATGAAGCTCCTTTGTGACCCTAGAAAGGTAACTTACGGAGTGGGTCTAAGGTTTCTTTTATAGTGAGCCTCACAAGGGTAGTTCTAAAGAATCCTACACAAGGTTCCTAGAGCCAAGGACCCCAGTCAAGAATACTGACCCCAACAATATGCAAGCTATTAGAAGGGATAGCATCCTCAAAAGGAATCAAACTCTAGGTGAGATTTTCGTGACCACCCAACGAGGCGTACGTCCCGCAGGCCATCACTACGCAATCTCGTTCTAACTTAGGTTTATGCTCGAGTCCGGGTAAAGGACTTTTTCTCACAAGTGTGTGATGTGTATATGTGCAGTGTGTGTAGGAGCAATTTAAAAACAACCCAAAAGCTGCAAACAGACAAACAAACATATATACAAATATCGTCTTCTATCCTAGGGTTTACACAAATAAATAACATAATTATGCAAAAGCAAATAAATAAATAAAAGGGTAAAAATTGAATTAATCCTAAGTTAATTAGACTAGGTTTTGACTCTCTAAAAATAAATAAATCCCCAGTGAAGTCGCCAGCTGTAGCGACCGAAAAATCTGGGAAAGGATTCTTCGAGGTTCGAAAGGAAGCCGCCACCAAATATAGTTTAAGGGCAAATTCGGAAAATCCCTTTTAGTTTTTGGATAAGGCAAGTTTAAAGGTTCGGGAGTCGTTATGCGTGGGGAAGGTATTAGCACCCCACGACATCCTTAAATCTAATTATTTATGGTTTATTAATATTTACCCTTTTTATTTATAGTGAAAAAGACTTAATTAAATTTTTAATTTTTAGTGCTTGACAAGAGTGGACTCTTGCTCCTACGTACCTCCGGATGCAATGGAGGAATCAAAGCTACGTAGTTCTTCCTGAAAAAGGTTTGTTGGTTGGTGTTTTTTAGTGTAGGGGTCCTAGGACTCCTTGAACTGTACAGCTCACTGATTCCTAGGACGCTGACTAACCCGATTGTACAACTGAATTAGTCCCCTACCTTTTGAAAGTATTTTTGAGGTTTTTTGAAAGAAGTTTGTTTGATGTGAGGTGAGTTGGTTTTAGAATAGGTATTCTAGAACTCTCGAATCTGCATAAACTCATTAGTTCTAGAAACGACTAACCTTGGTTGTACAAGACTTAGTCCCCTATTTTTAGGAAAAGTGATTTATTTATTTACTTATAAGTTTTTAGGATTCTTCAGCATGTACTCATTGGTCCTAGGATGATGACTAACCCGGTTGTACAACCGACTTAGCCTTTTATTTGATTTTTGAAGAAATAAACTAATTTGTGCATAAAAAAAGACTAAAACTGATAATTAATAAAGACTAGGCTAAAAATAAATAAATAAATAACTATATACATAAATAAATATGAATAGATATATAAATAAACAATAAACAAATAAATAAATAAACAGATTATATTATAAATAAATGATAAATAAATATGTACATAAAAATAAACAAAATAAATACAAAACTAACCTGGACTCGACGAGTGCCGAACCGGACTGAGCAATCTGACCAGGTCAATCACGAACCGGACTCCTATCTGGTCCATTTTTACCCCAAGACCGCAGTAACGCTTTGAAAATCGAAAAGCCGACTCAAAACGTCCAAATGATCGAAGACGGGTTTTTAGTGAAATGAGCCGCGAACGCTTTGACCCAAAAGATCACTTAACCCGCCAATGATCCCCCCTTCTAATCTTCACCTCTTAACCCCTTTTATATCCAATTGCTAGGGAGCTCTTGTTTCTTGTGAGCAATGTGGGACTAAAACAAGGTAGAGAAAGCAATTGCCCTTTAAAACACAATTCCCGTTTTTCTCAAACCTGTCACCGTAAAATTGCGATTCCGGATTCGTTAACCGTTGGATCGTCTTTCTTTTTTGACAGTAGGTTCGTGAGACATATATCTACGCTTTTACTGCTCGGATCGTGAAACGAGGTCTGATGAGAGAGAAATTGCCTTCGCAATAGCTGCAGTTTTTGGTCCGTTTTTCTCAAACCTCTCATCGTAAAAGTGCGATTCCGGATTCGTTAACCGTCGGATCATCTTCATTTTTTGACAGTAGGTTCGTGAGACATATATCTCCACTTTCACCGTTCAGATCGTCAAAAAGAGGTCCGAGGAGAGAGAAATTGCCTTCGCAATAGAGCTGCAGATTTGGGTATTTCATTTTTTTGTTCTTATTTTGTAAGCTCTTATGCTTTGCTTCACTTGCTTTTTCAATTACTCAAAGAGGGTTAAAAGGAAATAACATGTGGTATGATTGACCAAGAATCAAATCATGCATCTTTATATTAATTGTGGTTGATATGCACAAGTTACTTATCTTTTACTTGAGTACATAGAAACGTTTGTTGCACATACACTACTTAATAAAATAAAATAAAAATATTACAATGATATAAGAACTCGGACAAAATTGGGGTATAACAATAGGCAATAAGGCTGCTGCTTCGGTACCTAATTCTGGTGACAATCTTTGTTTCATGTAGATGCTATCTAGTAAAGCAAATAAATTTCCATTTAATAGATTGAGCATATATTTTTTGTTAAGAAAAATGTGATTTTAGAAATCATTTTGTATATAACTGCTTCTGACATTTTTTGCAGATGGTTTTATTGGGAGCTAATGCATCACCACCATCCTCGAATATTTGGCAATCTGTTTGGCAAAACACTCCCCTGCCCAAGGATTTCTATGACCTACTTGAGCCTTGTGAGTATAATATTAACTATAAATCGAGTATTATGGCTATGATTGGACATGGTTTTACTTGGAAGAATTTTTAAAATTTATAAGTTTTTACTTTTAGAAAATTTGAAAATTATGAAATATTATTGCTGAAACCCTTCATGAGTTTTATTTAGGATACTAACAGTTTGGGGTTTTAAGTTTCTCAAAAGGATCCAAAATTTATATATTTTTTTAAATTTGAGAAATGTAAAAAATTTGACACATATATATCCAGAATTAGTTTAGATAAAGATGAACCTCACCATATATAAAGTGAGTTGTGTCACATAGTTTATTTTAACATTAACATATCACACACACAAATATATGTTATTATATATATATATATATATATATATATATATATATATATATATATATATATATATATATATATATATATATATATATAAATGAGCGCCTTAAAATGTGACTGTTGTGACTTAGGACTCACTTTTGATCTTTATAATGTGGCTGATGGCAAAACCAATGATTTACCCATTAGTGGCCAAGAAATGAAACAATACTCCACACTCTTTTTTGAGCATGACCTCTATCCTGGAAAGACAATGATCCTGGGTCGTTCTCTTGGGATGAATGGAAGACTATTTGGAAAAGAAAGACAAGGTGTCACCGATTCCATATTGGAATGAAGGTTTAAGTCACTCACATTTTTGCCTCTCCATTCCCTTTCTCTCTCTCGAACTCTCCCTTTATTCTCTCAACTCCCTCTAGCTCCAATTTCTTCAGCTCAAAGTGTGTAAAAATATACACACTCTCCCTCTTTTAGTTAAAAGTTGGTGGGCTTTACAAAGGATTTGGGCAAAACTAGACCCAACCCAAATTGTTGTCAACATAAAAACTACTAACAATACCCCTCACACTTCCTAGAAGGTTAAATCTATTGTTACATGAATCTAATAGCTTAACAAAATAGCATTTTCATTCAAGATAAGATAATCAATATAATTCATCAATTATTAATTGATCACAATCACACAATTAAGCATATAAACATCTTGTTTGTATAGAATCAAAAGAACAAAATCTTAATTAATCCTGATTTTTCAAAAGTAGTATGAGTACTACGTACCATACCTTGACAATTGTACCATGTTAGTCAAATTCCTTGATTTATCCACATTCCATAACAATTGTACTAATTTATAGCACAATATCAAATCTTAACAATTGTACAAGCTTGTTGTACAGTAACATACCCATAACTTCAAAACTTAAGCAATACAAGTTAATACGCAAAGTAATATTTATTTACTTTGGGTATTACATCAAACTACTGGTAATCAGGAGAATGTTGATGAACAAAATATTACTAACAAAATTTTGATAGATTGAGCATATATTTTTTGTTAAGAAAAATGTGATTTTAAAAAGTATAAAGAGAAGAAGTGTAAATATAAATTTTTTTTACAATAAAATAAGTTTTAGTTTAAGAGGTACAAATAGTAAATATTGGGCTAAAGCCCGAGCCTGAACCCAGAGTGGGGGCCATAAGAAAAATTTCTGAAAAAACCATTAAAATGTTAGTTATAAAAAATAAACAAAAGAAGAAATGAAAATACAAATTTATTGTTTCTTTCTGAGTTGGTAATGGCTGAACTAAATGGATTTGAGAAATGCTAGCAACACTCTCTTTTGCACACTCTCTTCAACACTCACTTTATGATTGGTTAAAATTCATGTGGGTCTCACCATTTTGGAAATGAGACTCATTAATTTAGTGGGAACACATGAGTTTTAACCAATCCTAGAGAGAGTGTTGAAGAGAGTGTGCAAAAGAGAATGTTGCTAGCATTTCTCAATGGATTTTATATATATTTGTGATTCGGTAGTGACCGAACTAAACTTATCCAATAGACATATATGATTTAGTAGTAACCAATTAAATGGATTCAATAGATATTTCAGGTTCAAAAAATATGGTTCTAAAAAATATAAGGAGAAGAAGTGGCGAAATTAGTAAAAGGGTGCTTTGCACGGGTTAGTGTTAATTAAACTTAGACAAATCATGAAAGAGAGGCCTTAAAATTTCAGTTGTTTATGTGTGCTAGTAAGGTTGAATTTAAGTTGAATTATAGAACTTCAACAGACAGAGCAAAAGAAAGACAATATATGTTAATATATATAAATGAGCGCCTTATAATGTGACTGTTGTGACTTAGGACTCACTTTTGATCTTTATAATGTGGCTGATGGCAAAACCAATGATTTACCCATTAGTGGCCAAGAAATGAAACAATACTCCACACTCTTTTTTGAGCATGACCTCTATCCTGGAAAGACAATCACTACAAGAAAAATGGAAATTACAAGGCACAACTTTCTGGCGGATTTTAATCCCCAGGAAACTTTCTGGCGGATTTTTGTATTTTTTGGGGGATTTAATCCGACAGAAACTTTTTGGGGGATTTTTGACGTTTTCGGCGGAAATATATCATTTGTGGCGGATTATAAAGTGGAAGAAAAAAGGTTTCGGACCAAAAAAACTGATCCGCCGAAAACACACACATATCCGCCGAAAACGCAATTTGAAAAAACAGGGGGAAATTTGAAATTTGAAATTCCGCCGAAACGTAACACGAATCCGCCGCAAATACATACACCAATTCCCAGGCGTTTCAAACAGCAACAATTCCGCCGAAACTACCACCCAATCCGCCGAAAATTCTTCAACGGCAAACGCAGTCTTTAATGCAAAACAATCCGCCGGAAGCAACATACAAATCCGCCGGAAATACCAACGGTATACTCCGCTCCAGCCTCTTCATATATATCCCATTTCTTCCATTCTTTCTACCATTTTCACTTATTCTCAACACTTTTAACTTCTCTCAAATTCTTTCACTCAAACTTCTTACAAATTAATTTTTTCTTCTCCTCTCTCAAACTTCTGAAGGTATGTTTTAGTTTATATTTTGTTTTAATTTATACTTTGTTTTAAACTATTAGTTACTAATTGTGGTATTGTTTGCTTAGGAGTTGTTAGAGTTTGGTGACATCTGCTTGTTTGTTCAAAGGACTCCAGTTTATCATCAAGTCAGAGACCTCTTAGCACCACCGGTTAGTTATTGAAGTTATTAGTTGTCCTTAAACGTTATTTGATGTTATTAGTTAGAATTTGTTCAATAAATAAATATGAAATATTATAATATATTAGTTAATATTAGTAATTAATTACTTAATATTAGTAAATAAATTAGTAGAAATAAATATTAATGTATTTAAATATTTTTTTAACTTTTAAACTTTTGTTACTATTTTTTTAATAAAAAATACATAAATACGAAATAAAATAATTAATATATTTATTAAATTTTAATTTTTGTTAATAATTTAGAGGAAATACGAATTATATAGTTAAAAAATAAATTATATCTATTTATTAATTATTAATTTATGTTTTTAATACTTTTTAGATAATTGTGAAATACAAGAATATATTAGTTTTTCGAAAATTCATTATATAATCATTATTTTGATTAATTTTTTTAAGTTTATTATATATTTTTGAAAATTCATTATATTATCATTTTTTTGTTTAAGTTGTTAAAATCTATTATATTTTTGAAAATTTTTATATTGTCAATTAATATATCAAAGAGTGTATGTAATTTATTTTCATTTAAGTAGTTATGATATGTAATTTATTGTTATATTTATGTGTTAAAATGTTATTTATGTTGTTAATTAATAGAGTGTTAGTTAAAATGACTAATATTAACGTTTACCATAACATAATATATAAAATGTGTTAAATTTTTTAAATTCTATTTATATTATAATTAATTAATGTAATGTTTACATTGTTAGTGTATGTAAATATTTGTATGTGTATGTATGTAAATGATCATATGATATTTGTATGTGTATGTGTATGTATGTGTATGAGTATGTAAGTAAGAAAATATAAAGTTTGATTTATTTTTTATGAAATGAAAAGTAATAGTTATTGTTTATGATAATTTTTATTGTAGTACGTAGTACTAGGATCTTGTAAACATGGATCGTAGTTGGATGTATGATCGATTATTTCGGAAGAAGCGGTTTAAAGAGACGTTTTTGCGAAGGAGTAGAAGAGTTTATTTTTGTGCTAAAGCGTGACGAAGGATTTGGCGCGAGAAGGGGAATTAGATGTCCGTGCGCGAAATGTTCAATTCGATTTATAAAAATGAAGATGAAGTCGAATGCATTTGTACAATAATGGGTTTAGGCGATTATTGGATATGGTGTAAATCACGTAAGTAGCACAGGGTACTGCGGTAGCTGTTCCTCGCTGATTAATGTTCCGGTTGAAGTATATCTTTCAAGTACTAATGTTCGGTTGAAGAAGTAGCTTCCACATCCGGATCTCGCCAAATCATGCAACCGCGTTAGATGTTTATCGAGGAATGATATCTCATGTCGTTGGAGTAAATTTGGATTTTGAAGAACCCGGAATATGATCTTTGAAGAAGTTCCTAATGAGGAAGCACAATTGTTTTACACGTATTTGAGTGAGACAAACCATTATTTGAAGGATCTAAAGACTCAAAATTATCAATGTGTGTTCGGTTGTTGGGTCTTAAGTCTCAATTTAATGTTGCCGAGTTGTGCATGGAATATATGACCAAAATGATGTTGGATGCAACCCCTATTAAAGGACTTTTGCCGCAGAGTTATTATGATGCTAAAAGACTGGTATCGAAGCTTGGCTTAAAATCTAAAAGAATTGATTGTTGTGTGTCTGGTTGCATGCTCTATTATAATAATGAGTTTGGCATAAATGATGGAAATTTGACGGAATGCAAGTTGTGTGGAGAGCCACGCTATCGTGTCAGCAGGAGAGGGATGAGCAGAGGCAAACCGGTTCCACTTAAAAGCAATGTTCTATCCGCCGCTTATACCAAGGCTACGAGAGGATGTTTACATCAATGGAGCTCGGGTAAAATGACGTGGCACCATGAAAATAGAAACAATTACGTGAATTACGCCACCCATCCGATGGTGAAGCTTGGAAGCATTTTGATCGTGTTCATCCAGATTTTTGCGATGATCCACGCAATGTTCGGCTTGGTTTATGCTCGATGGTTTCACACCCTATATTCAAGCATCGGCATCACCGTATTCTTGTTGGCGATTATTGTTACCCCATACAACCTTCCACGAGAAATGTGTATGTCTAAACCATACATGTTTTAAATGCTATTATTAAGGGCCAAGCAATCCAACAATTTGGTATTGACATATATTTGCAACCTTTGGTGATGACCTAAAAAGGTTGTGGCATGGTGTTTTAACTTATGATGCAAAGACGCAAACAAAATTTCAGATTGAGGCGACTTTGATGTGGACAATTAATGACTTTCGCCTATGGAATGTTGTGCGGATGGGGAACACATGGTAAGATGGCGTGTCCGATTTGCATGGTTGACACAAGGGCTTTCACTCTTAAATACGGAGGGAAAACTTCGTGGTTTGACTCGCATCGTAGGTTCTTACCTATGGATCACCCATTTAGAAAGCAGAAATATGCATTCATCAAGGGACATGTTGAAACAAGTGGACCTCCTCATAGTTTGACACCGGAGGAAGTTTGGGATGGTGTTAAAGACATCCCTCTAGTGGAAGTCGAAGCGGGTGTTGTTTCTCGCCCGAAGGCTATGGGAAGCGGCACAACTGGACAAAGAGAAGTATCTTTTGGGAACTTCCCTATTGGAAAGATAATCTCATCGAGACACAACTGGATGTAATGCATACAGAGAAGAATTTTTTTGATAACATATTTAACACTGTCATGGACGTGAAAGGTAAAACGAAAGACAATGAGAAAGCTAGGAAGGACATAGATCATTATTGTAGACGAAAGGATTTGTTGTTGGTTGAGCAAGGTACTAGGACATTGAAACCCAAAGCCAATTATACTTTATCTAAGGAAGAAGCGGCGCTTTATCGGTGGATAAAAGAGTTGAAAATTCCAGACGATTATTCTTCCAATTTATCTAGATGTGCGGATGTGGATAATGGGAAGTTGCATGGGATGAAGAGTCATGATTGTCATGTATTCATGGAGTGCTTACTTCCCATCGCTTTTAGTTCGTTGCCAACACACGTTTTGAACCCGCTAATTGAAATAAGTACATACTTTAAGAATTTGTGTTCAGCAACCCTAAAAGTTGATGATCTTACAAAAATGGAACAAGACATCCCACTTATCTTATGCAAGTTGGAGAGAGTATTTCCGCCTGGTTTCTTTGATTCTATGGAGCATCTACCGGTGCATCTCGCATCTGAAGCTAAACTTGGCGGACCTGTCCAATACATATGGATGTATCCGTTTGAAAGGTCAGTTATTTATTATAATATAAAAGAAGTTAAAAAATAACATTATTAATTAATTAACATATCGTTTTATCTAGGTTCATGGGTGATTCAAAAAGATCGGTGAAAAACAAAGCTAGAGTTGAAGGATCGATATGTTCTTCATACTTACACCGTGAAACAACCAACTTTTGTTCTTATTATTTCAAGAATGAATTTGCTCCAAGAAGCAGTCGAAATGAAATGGATGTTGAATGTCCTAGACATAAATTAGCTTTGTCTCGTCTTTTGTCTACCCTGGTCGTCCATCCGGGAGGAGTCAATTCACCTGGCCGACAGAGGAAGAGTTCAATGCAAAGCACATATTCATGTGTTGATAAACTGTACTGAGGTGCAACCATTCATTGAGTATGTATTCCTCAACATTAACTATATATATATCGATCTTAATTAAGTCAATAAAAGTAGACAAATGTGTAACAATTAATTATTTCTTTTTAGGGAATTCTTGTCATCTGAGGAAATAAGTGAAGAACAATCTTCGGCTTATATTAATGCACATTTTCCAATGTGGTTTAGGCAACGTGTTTATGCCCTCCCACCAACTCCTCCCAACCAACACTTGAGGAACTTATCAGACGGTCCTCGAAGATGTGTTAAAGAATGGCACACATACTTTGTCAATGGATACAAATTTCACAATAATGAATGGACACAGGGCAGATAAACAATCAATAGTGGAGTTTGCATGAAGGGTGTCACTGGAGGTGGTGAAGGTGATTTTTATGGTGTGATTCAACACATATACGAAGTTGCGTACCCCTATCTAGACTATAGTCAGACGGTAGTGCTTTTTTATTGTAATTGGTTTGATCCGTCTGCTCGAGGAACAAGGGTGAATCCAAAGTCAAATACAGTCGACATTAAAATGAGTAGTAGATATCGACTGTATGATCCGTTCGTCATTGCTCAAAATGTGAGACAAGTCTATTATGTCCCTTATCCATCAATGCGGACTGATAGGCGTGGTTGGTGTGTCGCAATTAAGACAAAACCAAGAGGCCGGATTGAGACAAATGACACACTGGAAGATGTCCCATTTCAAATGGATGAGATGTCTAATGTAAATGAAGTGATTCAAGTTGAACCCATTACTCGTTTATGTGATCAACCAAACAATCGACGGTGAAGTTGATGACGAAGAAGATCTTTGATGAAGATGCGAGAAGACCATATTGGTGTATCAAGAATTCCCGCTGCTCATCCGATGATGATGATTTTGAGAATGAGTGGGATTCAAATTAGTTTTTCTAGTTATTCAGTTTTATTTGGTACTTAATTAGTAATTGGTAATAGTATGGATATTTATGGTTATTTTGTATGAATATTTGTACGAATGTTTATGCAATATACATGTTTCTTTTTTTAATATTTAAATGTATGTATATATATATATATATATATATATATATATGTATATAGGTATGTCATCATCTGGATCCTCATCTGATCATGACGACACACACGATGTTCCTCCACCTGTCACGGATACGGCAGGTGGGAGGAAGAAGATTATTACTCGCCTAACGCGCCGTCACAGGACACGTCGTTGTGTTGTTCCTCTTGGCAGATATTTACCAAAGCCAAACACAGCAGGTGCGAGTAGTAGTAGTTGTGCACCTCTTCCGGTGACTATTGGCGGGGAGGACTTACGGCCGACACATGTTGAAGATGGTCGTGTCATCGTGGTGCCTCAAGGAGATTCGTAAGTATATAATTATTTATTAATTTTTTGTTGCCTTTTATACAACTTTCGTGGTCCAAATTCAGCTTTTTTAAAATTTTTCAGGTTTCTTCCTTCAAAGCCTGCAGCCACCGCAGTCATAAACTCAATTCAGCAGAATTTCCAAAAAGGTTGGAAAAATTGGACTGCAGTTAAAAAAGATAAAGAAGATAACAAAGACTATTTTAGGGCCATGCTCAATTCTTTCCAAGTTCTACGAAATAATTAATTTTTAATTATTTTATTGAATTGTTTAATTTGTCTGTATTAACAATATTCTTCTAAATTTTTTAAATAGGAACAATGTACATGGTTACCAGAGCAACAGAAAGATGTTTAGCATGCGTTCAACAAGAGATGTAGTGATAGATATTCTGAAGTACTGCGGGGTGTACGGAAGATGAAGGCAAAACCTGATTTTATGGGACCAGAGGCTTATTCACCACTGGAAGAGTATTGGAAGACGGATGAATTTAAAAATAAACAAGAGAAAGCTAAGAAGAATCGTGCTTCTGAAAATGGCTACTGCAATCACGCAGGTGGATGTGTTAGTGCTGGAACTCATCACCAGCGCATGGTACGTAATTTTATAACTATTACTTAATTCATCAATTAATTAAACTTATTAACTATGTGTTAATTAGTAGTTGTTATTAAATAATAAAATTATGTATCTAGGAGGATGAACTTGGACGGGAGGTTAGTTTGCCTGAGTTGCATCGCAACTTGTATCTGCGAGAGGAGGATGATACATTTATCCACGATAGGGCGAGGAGGATTCAGGTAAAACTACATTATGTTATTAGTTATTTATCTTTAAATACAATATATATATATATATATATATATATATATATATATATATATATATATATTTATATTGTTTTTATATATTGTTTTTTTATTAATATTTATTTATCTGTTGTTTTTTTAGGATGCTTATGATGCTAGGATGGCCGAGTGGCGCGAGTCTCAGCTGCAGAGCAGTGGGAGCACATCAGTCGATCCTGTGGAGGAGGCTAGAGTGGCTCGCTCTATTTGGGATAGAGCAGTTGGCCTAAAAAAGAGTGATCGTTTGACAGGATTTGGTAGCATGGGACCCAAGTTCTTCAAGGAAAGCATTCTGCCGAGTCGATCACATTCAGGGACAGAGATTACTAGTCGTTCTTATGTTGCTCCCAACGCAGTGCTAGAATTGACCCAGCAATTTAACCAGAGATTGAACGAGCAAGCGGAGCAACATGCACGACAACTGGAAGAGGTTAGGGAGCGGCAGAGGATAAGTGAGGAGCGCGCTGCTGAGCATGCTAGGATCATTGAGGAGCGCGCTGCTGAGCAAGCTAGGAGAACTGAGGAGCGCATTCAACAGTTGATGGCTCAGATGAACCAGCCTTCGAGGCCATCATCACATATGGCTTCCTACCAGCCACAGTCTTGGCCTCAGTATCCTCCGTACCCTCAGCAGTATCCACAACCCCATTATTCTCAGCAGTATCCACCGCGGCGAATATCCACCCCAAAGATCCTCCCCAAAGACCACCACCACCCCAAATGCAAGCAGATATCCACCCCGATATCCTCCCAAAGACTGAGCCACCACCCCAGCAGCTTCCGTATCAACCCCAGCAGTAGTATCCTCCCCAGCAGCAATCACCCCAGCTCTTCAATAATATTGATCTGAATTATACAGCGTTTAAGCGTGCTTTGTTCGGTGATGACATCCAACCAGCACGAGGTAATAACTATTATCACAGAGATGACTCGGATGAGCACGCACCTTAGTAGCTTTATATTTGATTATGGACGTTTATTATTATGGATATCGGAGTGATTTGTTGGATTTTAATTTATAGATGTTTATTATTTGATTGATTATGGATGTTTATTATTTGGTTATCACTATTTGATTTTTTTAATTTAAACATGCTATTTATATTTTTAATTTAAATTTATTTAATTTTAAAAAACATTTATATAAAATTTTAATGTTTATAATTTTTTTTCTTAAAAAAATTTATTTTTCGGCGGAATTTGGGTATTTGCGGCGGATTTTGATAAAAAAAAACAATGTTTGGCGGAATTTTGGGTATTTGCGGCGGATTTTGGATAAAAAAAAATTATTTTTGGCGGAAAAATCCCCTAAAAAGTCCAAAATTCCGCCGGAAAGTACCGGGGAAAATCCGCCGAAAATTACCGGCGGAAATTCCGCCGGAAATACGTTGCGACGAGCCTTTTACCGGCGGAAAAATCCGCCGATACCTGTATTTGCGGCGGAATTGGGTGTTTTTTGGCGGAAAAATCCGCCCAAAAAACCCATTTTTCTTGTAGTGAATGATCCTGGGTCGTTCTCTTGGAATGAATGGAAGACCATTTGGAAAAGAAAGACAAGGTGTCACCGATTCCATATTGGAATGAAGGGTTAAGTCACTCACTTTTTTGCCTCTCCATTCCCCTTTCTCTCTCTTGAACTCTCCCTTTACTCTCTCAATGTAACATCCCTAGTTCCGTTAATTTTGATTTTCGAAATTAACGAGTGATTTATTATTCGAGTAAAGAATAAATCAAGTCACGGATATGAGGTTGTCGCGAAAACAATTTATAATTGCTAGAGTATATGATTTAAATGCATTATTGATTGAATTGTATCAATTGTTATGTGATTGTTTGGGTAGAAATTGGGTTTTATATAGAGAATTAAGAGGAAGGGTATTAGGGTCATAGCACTGCCTAGTAAACTTTCAGCTCATAAGTGAACCACAACACATTACTGTTGCGCCCCAAAAAATCCGGTTTGGACTTCTCGTTATGCAACTTGGAAAAAGTTAAAAGCCGCCACCAATATTTTAATTTTAAGACCAAAACATTGAAAAAAGGTCTTTTAGTAAGGCGAATGGTCTTTCGAAAACACAGAGATGTAGGTTCGGGGGTCGGTTATGTGTGGGGAAGGTATTAGCACCCCACACATCCTTTCTACCGAAAGGGAACCTTTAACTTGATGTGTGGTTTAGACAAAGGTTTGGTTTGAAAACGACTTGTTCTACTTCTTTTCTTTTCTTTTTTTTTATTTGAAAGAATTTTTGGAAAACGGAGGAGAAAGGAAATCTTTTGTTATCTTTGAAAGGCGGAATAAAACCAAGATTTTTTTAAAAAAAGGGGTGGGAAAGAAAATTCTTTTTATGATTTTTTTTGAAAGTGTGCTTGACGGGACATGAACCCGCTCCTACGTATCCCCACTATGATGAGGAATCAAAGCTACGTAGTTCTCGTCTTTTGCTTTTGAGAATGGTTTGAGAGTTTTTTTTGCAATTGGGAGAGCGTTTGTGACGACCAAAACAACGGTTTAGAGTGGTCGTACTACTAACTCTTTGGAAAATGAATTCGTCATTAACGATCAAACGGCAACGGCGCGAGTGATCATCAATGACAATTGGTTTTTGTTTAACGAAGAAAATGCATTCGCAAAGAGGGCGAGCGTTCATGGCGACCAAACAACAACGGTTTAGAGTGGTCACACTACTAACTCTCGGGAAAAATCATCATTAACAATCAAACGGCAACGGCGCGAGTGATCATTGATGACAATTTGGTCTTATTGGAGTTTTGAAGAAGGGTTTTGGGAATGAGTTTTGGAAAAACAAAGTAGAACAATTTCAACCAAATTCCAAGTCCATAACCAAATGCAAAATGAATGAATGAAGTTCAAACATATTCAACTAATCAAGCAATCATGAACATGTTGATCATCAACTAAGATTAAGCATGCCAATACAATCAAGAGATTTAATTGTCAAAGATGCAAGATAAAGTTCTCAAAACAATTGTGCGTGTGTGTGAGAATTGCTACGGGACGGGCAACAATCTCAAAGGGTATGCGTTTATCTTAATGACTCTATGCTACAACAAGTAAGTAGGCTTACGTCTTCCTATAAGAGTACATGCATGGGGGAGGAATTGCACACAATTAAATCAAGACATTTAAATGGCATCATGAACGAGAGAATACAATTGATTATAGGCATAGAATGATCTAGGTTAGATGAATGAACATGCAAGCAATGATGTGCATGATTAGGCAAATATGAAAATGCATGAGCATATAAGACTATGCATGAATGAATAAGCATACAAGACTATGCATGAATGAATGATTGAGCATACAAGACTATGAATGCATGAGCATAGTTATTGTGCAAGGTATGAACATTTGAGTATGCATAAACATGTGAATATGTAAGTTAGAAATGAATGTAAAAGAATAAGTAAGAGGATGCATGAAGTATGCGAAATGTCTTTGGGTTTTTAGGTAAATGATTCATGATTCAAAGTGATAAAAAGCTAGATGAGTTATGGTAAGAAGCTTTGATGCAATGTAGTAAAAGGAAAAAATGCAAAGTGATAAAAAGCTTAATGAAATAAGTGATAAAAAGTGAATGAAATAAGTGGTAGAAAGTGAATGAGACGGTAAAAGTAAAAAGTTAATGAAATGGTAAAATGTTAAAAACACAATGACACAACTTGCATTTACTCAACCACAATCAAAATGACAATCTTCAAGCAATCAAAGGGGTAGAAACCCTAGTCATGGCCGAATGCAAGCAAGCATGGAATCATCAACTTATTTCATGCAAAATTGACAACTTAACACACAAAACGACACAAGAGAAAAGGACCTAATCTATCATGCAAGTTCCTAAGACAAACATCAACCAAATCATGCATTTATTCACACAAAATCAAAGAAAACAAAACAAGCAACATGAACCCTATTTTTCTTGTTCAAACCCGAGGCTATGTATGGCCCAAGATCAACAATTATTCAACCTCAAATCATAAAATGAACAAGAACACACAAGAACCCTAAAATAGAGTTCATGGCCGAAGCAAATGGGGTATGAGAATGAGTTTTCATTTGATGAAAATTATGCAAACAAGATTTAAAATACAAGAAAATGTAAGAAAACACAAGAATGACTCCTTCAAAGCCAAGGAGCCACCTCAAACACCCAAGCCTCCCTAAGTGCTTGTCAATAGTGTTTGAGATGGCTCCTCAAAGCAACAACAACAATATATGTAGGAGTTGAGATGAGGAGAAGAGAGATTATGCAAAAATGAAAAAGATGCAAGGGTTTTGAAATTTTACCTTGAATCCAAGCTAGGAAATGAGTAATATGAAGAACAAGACCACAAATCAACTAAATCCTCAACAAACTACAATGAAACTTGCGAGCCTTGCCTTGATTCTTGAGATTAGATGATGAACAATTAGATTTTAGTAGAAGAGGAGGATGATATGTGAAGTAGGAGTGGGTTTGAGATAGAAAATAGGAGTGAATTGAAGAAGAATGGAGGAGGAATTGGGGTAGGAGTATTTGGCCAAAGGAGAGGAAATGGAGAAGGGAGAATTGTGTGAGGGTTGTGTGAGTGAGAAAATGAGAGGCCAAAAGATTGTGAGAGATGGGCTTAACAAGGTATTTATAGAATGCAATTAGGGTTGAGGGTGTTTTGGTCCTTGCATTCTAGTTGTGCTCTAGGATTGGACCTTAATTTTGAATCAAAGGCTAGGATTGATGATCACATGGATTGAGGACATTGAGAAAGCACAAATGAGGGAGTGAATGTGTGTGATATGCGCAGCTCATGAGGGGAGTGGAGAGGGTGTGAATTTCCAAAAATGTTTCTCCAAAATTTCATATCACAAGATTGCCATTAACTATGAACGAATGGTGGAGATTTGCATCTTAATTTGGATGGAGGGTCATGATTGAGATACACTTTGCAAGTAATGAAAATAAATCAATAATGGAGGGATAATGGGCTGTTATGCGCAGCTCATGAGGAGTGGAAAGGGTGCAAATTGCTAGTTGGCAATTGTACTATTTGTCCCCTTCATGAACCTTCCATTATCTCTCTTTTTTTGATTATTCCTTTTAGGATAATTGCACAAAAATACACCCCATTTAGGCCACATACTAGGAATCTTATGAATATGCCATTTTATGAGATCACCATGACCAAAAATATCATAAAAATCTCACCTTGCAATTTTGTAGAATATTCCCTTTTGATGCCTTTTTGAATTTGAATTTTTTTTACCATGCATGCATGCGCCACATATATGCATGACCGAAAATATTTTGCCTCAAATAAACTTCTCTAAAATTGCACAATGATTTTTGACGAGAAATTATCCTTTTGTGAAAAATGACCAAAATACCCTTTTGCCCTAAAAACCTTGTTTTTTGCTCAAAAATGCATTTTCACTCTAAAAATGACCCTTAAAAAAACCCTAGAATGACTTTTGAAACCCAAGAGTGCATGCAAAATGCTCCTCACACTCTTCAAAAGGATGCCACACTTCACAAATTATATTTTTTTTTGTGGAAAATTAAGGTTTTGACCCAAGCCGGACCAAATTAGGGTATGACAATTACTCTTTCCAAACTAAAACATAATTCTGAAAGTGAGTGAGATAGAGAAGAAATAAGTAGAGAGAGAAAGAGAGTAATTAGGGTATCACAATTACTCTTCTCCATTTCTCAATCCATTGGTACTAATTTCAACCTCTACTTCTCCATCTTTTCCATATCACTATTGAAGAAGCTTCAAGCTCTAAAGTGTGGAAAATGGGATTTTGACACACTTGAAGCTAGATTAAGGTTCTAGGAAGCTCAAAGTTTGATTTGGAAGCCTTGGCTCAACCTACATTGTCGATTGGGAGGAGTTTTGAGTGTTTGAGCTGCTGGTTGTGAGTTTGGAGTTCGTTGGGTTTCGGTTTTGAAGCAGGTGAACGAGTTCGGGACGAGTTCGTGAAGTTTCGGAGTCGTTTGAACTTCAAGGTCTCGGTTGTTTGCGTGATTTTCATCACGATCGGTGAGTTTTACCCACGTCAGGTTTTTTTCGTTTTATGTTAACTATTGTGGATATTGATTTTCGAAATTTCTCGTTTCGTAAATTTTGAGTCGAAAACGGTATTTTACGATAATTACGTGTTTTAGAAACTCGGAACAAATCCATTGATATATTGCTTGTTGAATTGATATGTTTGGACTGGTTATTATGTTTGGAGAATATGTTTTTAGTGTTGAGAATTGATCGGAAACGGATTGGGAATGAACTGAGTAGCAAGAACTTTGAAAAACTATCAAACAGGGGTACTGGTGAGGTGGCGTGGACCGTGCGTCCTCCTCTGACTTTGGATTTTTTTTTAAAACTCACGCACGGTCCGTGCATGCTGGAGCACGGACTGTGCGTCCTATGTTGTTTCTTGACTCGAATAATACCTACGCTACTCCGTTCGAATCCCAACCTTTCCTAATCCTTTTCCCAACCAATTTTGATGATTATGGATTGTTATTGTCATTTTGATGCATGTTCAAAGTTTTTTTGAATTAAACGGTTGAGGTTATAAATCTTTCAAAAAACCGTAAATTAGAATGCGTGAGAGAACAAATGTTTTTATGTGGAATATGCTTCATTGGCTGATTATATAGGTTAATGAATGTGCTAAAATGACTCAATAACTTGTCATGGATTGAATTATGTTCATGATATATAAATTATATCGAGTTGGGGTGACGACCCCTATGGATTAGCATGCTTGACCTAGGCCCCGGTATTATTGTTTTTCCTCTTAGGATTTGTACTCCTATTGGCCATATGGGGTTCACTCTAGCTCTCGGTTGTTGGTGATGTGCTAACGGTTTAAAAGATTATAATGTAATCTGTCACTTGAGCTTCCTTGGGTTGTTGGTGATGGGTTACTAATTAAAAATGATTATTATTGTAATTCTTATTGAATTACCAGTTAATAAGGTTTTATAATTGAACTAAGTGATAGGTAAGGGGGTCACGGTAAGACTCACTGAGATATGTATCTCACTCTATCATATGTAGTTGTTTTTACAGAGGAACAGGGGAAGCGAAAGGCTAAGCAGCAGGATTAGGTGACGTGCTATGGAGATCTGAAGACATAGTGTTCCTATCTCTGTTGTCTTAGTTTCCTTGTTTGTTTTGTAGCTTATTATACCTGTTACGTTGTAAAAACCTATGTTTGTTGTTACTTTACTTTCGGATATTGAACACCATGTTGTTTATGGTTTAAGTTGACTGTGGTACTCGAGTTGTATTTACTCAAAGTACTCTATGTTATGTATGACTCTTTGACTGGTATTTAGGAGTTTCTACTTGTTCAATATCTGAAACATGAATACTTTTACTCTGAGGAATGCTATTAGGTACATTTTGGTATTTATATTAATTAGAAATACTAGGGTGTTACATTTTGGTATCAGAGCAGTTTGACCTTGTCGGACTAAGAGACCTTATGGTCAAGAGGTTAGATCGAGTCAAGTAGGGACTTAGACAATTAAATGTCAGAACCTTTCAATATATTATGTAAAGTATTGAGTCAGGATCCACTCAATGTCTCATGTGAATTGCTGAGAATGATGACGATTAGTTGCCTCAGCCCCGAAAATGTCCAAACCCTAAACCATAGGAATTCTAGCCTTCTCGTTTCATCAGAGCGCATAACAGAAGCAGAGGGCTACAAATGGTATTCTGAAGCCATCAATGTGCAGCCATGTTGGATCGAGAAAACTGTGGGCATTGTCAGTGTTCTAAGATCTACTAAGATTAGCTGACACCCCAAAACCCTGACCGTTGCTTAGTCAGCCTATCAGTTACCGAAATATTGTTTCACAGTTAATCTTACCTTATGGTGGAGTAAACCCCAACTTAGGTCACAGTTAGTGACATCCTTTCGGATAGCTGTGAGTCTAGATCAGGTTCCTTTTTCCTCGGTGCCACATTTCGAAATGTTATGAAGCTAGCCTAGTAAACTGTAGTGCAATTTCAGTATTGGCCAGCAGAATCACCCAATGTTGATTGAATTAGTTCCGATCGCGGTTTCTGAACAAAGTCCTTTTTAAGATAAGATCAGTAGGTGATGTTAATAAAAGTAACCCTATTATAACCCTCGGGTTATGAGATGCCAGACTCGGTCTGTGAGGAATTTTCGTTAGTTCTCCTACTTGTTCTATTAATAACTTCTAATCTGGAACTCCGATTTTTACGTTTTGAGATGCGTTGAAAAGATAACGGAAGGTCTAAACATCTGAGTAGGTTTTTCACTGTGTTTCTAGTTGTATTCTGAAATGTACTTATGCCCTATCCTAAGTTGTTAAGCCCTAAAGTGTTTATATGACATAAATCCATCAGAGGTTGGGAAGTTGGACGAGGACTTATTGTCAGTAAGATTAGATTAGATTCCTAGACACCGGTTTAGAATGATAACCATTAAAGTTACCCAAATAACCTATTCTTCGAAAATGGTAAGTAGTAGTTATAGCCCATTTAGCAGTCAAAAGAGTTTGCAAAGTTAACGACTATGAGGCATCTCACCAGTATATTACAAGGGTAGAACTTTCGATTAGCTAAATAATTGAAAGTGGTGGTGTCATATAAGAAGACTGAATCGGCTGAGTGTTAAACGCCTTATTTCTCGTTAGGCAAGACACATTCCATATCGAATGGATACACTAGGGTTTATGGATATGTTTGGATGTTATAGAGTTCGGAAAGATGAAGGACTAAACAAATGCGTAAAATAGTTAGAATTGTTTTCTAAATCAACACCGGAAGCACTATCGTGCGCCCGTTTGATTCCTTAAAAGAATCCTTCTATTTTATGATTTCTTTGATGCTAAAACTAACCCAACGCTGTGTTTGATCTAAATATGAACGTTTTGCCTAGATACTCAACAATACAGTATGATAGAACGAAGTGCATCATTTTCTGGTAAGTCTTCCTTAGCTAGGAAAGCTGTTATGTATCAAGCGAGAGATTCTTATTATTTAGATTTTCTCATACCTTAGTGGTTGAATAGTAGACTCAGTTCAAGAGGGTGATTGGTTCAAAAGGATATAAGTTATACAGTTTCAACGTAGGTTGTCCTGAAAGATGGATTGGTTTTAAATGAGTCGTCTGACTTATAGATTTCTGAAAAATCGTACACCCGTGTTAGACCATCCAGATTTATAAATTGAGTTTCAAAGACTGAGTCATGCGGTTTGAAGATACACCTTATTAGTATTTCGGGTTAACGATGAAACCAACTTTTATGGGTATGCAAGGAAATTATTTTATATTCAAACATTTTCAAGAAAAAATTTCCACAAACTTTACCCATTTGTGAGTCAGTCATGAACACAGTCGTGACAGAGTCTAAACCAAAATGCTAACAGTGTCTCTAATAGAACCGAATGGTAATGGTCCGCAGTTTACAACAAGAAGGGGTGCAATTGCCTCAAACTACTACAGAAATAACAGTCAATGCACGTTGTCACGATGCAGTCAACTTGGATAAGCAATAACCGTGGAAAACCATCAATGGACGTTGCTGTGAACGTTCTTATAAAAACTAGCTAGTTAGTGACATGTATGTTTTGGACTCTCGGATCGCTACTCCGCTCACTCTTTCTTTGCTTGAGGAGATGCTTAGTTCTTCTAAAACAGCATGCAGGGTTTGAGCATTTTATTTTACTCTAAATCTTGGGGTTCATGCTCATCTCCTAGAACCAATGATAGCTGACGATGCTTCCACAATTGAAGAAGAATATTCTCAAGATCCTTTTATGACAGTGACATTCAACTGATGGCCCAAGGGAGCAGAAAAGATTGTTGGTTAATGGAAATTTTGTGAGAGAAAGCGCTTTATTTCTTGTTAATTTTTCTTTGCACTCAGTTGTTTGCTTTATTTTGTTTTATGAAGTTCCTGATGAAGTCATAGGACCTGGACCTAGCACGCCAAAGTTTCTTGTAATATCAGCTCTAGCACAATCACCAATGACAGGGATGGTTGCTTCTATCAGTCATGACAAGTCTGTGAAGATATGGGAAATAAAATTGATTGTTCTGTGGTTGACTTATAGTGCAAGATACATATAGCCTTTGTATTAGCATCTCATCTCCAAGTTGGAAGATTTTTATATCTCTCTTCCAACTTGAGGGGGAGTATTAGGAATTAGAAAATTAGTTAGTGTCTAACTAACTTAGTTAGATTAGTTTAGAAGTTAGTTAGTACCTAACTAATTTAACTAGATTAGTTTAGAAGTAGTTACATGTGTAGTTAATTTTATGTTGCAGTTAACTATAGTTAAACACATGTATATAATACCTAAATTTCCATATTTAAATTATGTGTCAGAGATACGAATACCCTATCCTATCCATCTGAAAATCTTAGCATTTATTTTTCCAATTTTATCTCTTTCAATTGAAACTCATTCTTGGAACTCTATATTGAAGAATATGGTATCCATAGAAGATAGGAGAGAAAAGGTTAAGAAACTCTAATATTCATCAAAGTGAAATGTGATACAAAAGGTTAATAATTACAATGAGAGTTTGGTCTTTATATATAGATCCAATCTCACCTAACTAATGTGTAACAAACTAGTAACTTGAAAACTAACTCTAACCGAATTACCTAACAAACTAGTAACTAGAAAACTATCTTTAACCGAATTACCTAACAAACTAACTATATTTCTAATAGTCCCCTGCAAGCTAGAAGTTATTCACAACACTTCTAGCTTGACATGAACAATAGAAAAGTACATCAAGACAAAAGAAAATTACATCGAGAAATGTCAAAAATACATCGGCGAAAAATCAAAACTATCAACAAAACTAATTAAGACATAACAGTAGCCAGAGAAACAAGCCATGAAGGCTACAAAGAGAACACCGAAAAGACAATAGAAGCATCATGTGGTAGGCACCCCAAGTTCAACCAGCATCAACAATTATCATCGCCTACTGGTCTTCAATGCAACCCATAGAAGTCAATCCAAATGAGAATAGGAATGTGTGAACATAAAACCATTGAAAATTAAATCTTCATATCAAGGGGGAGCTCTATGGATCAACAAAAAATTGGCAGGTTGTCCACACTGACAAGGAAGATGATATGATGATGGTTGGAGATGATCCATGGCTTGAACTTTGTAGCGTTGTGAGGAAAATTTTCATCTACACAGTAGAGGAGGTGAAGAAGCTTTCACCCAAAATGGGCCTTACAATCAAAGAAGGTATTAACACATGCTTCCAATATTGAACTTGTGTCTTCACGCTAAATTCTCCAAAGTAGTACACTTTGTGGATTTGAACATGATAAAGATCCCTTTGTTAAGCCATGTGAACCCATGAGTGCAGCAGAAAATTTCCATTGCGGAAACAAAAACAGAAACTGGATCAAGATTCGATCTAAGAAGAAACAACAATCTCAGAAAATCGAATATCACAATCCATAAGGAAATCAGAACTCCGCTTCAGATCACAATCATCGGGAATCAGAATGAAAGAAGGACAATGAAGCAAATTCGCAAAACTGATGTGCATGAATCACAAACGGAAATGATGATTACCGATACAAGAATGACAAACAATTTGTGTCAAACGAATTAGAAACAGAACAAACGAAAGCAAGTTGCACAAACAGAAACTCTCAAAGAAGAGAGGAAGGAGAAAACAGTCAAGAATTGAAGAGATTTTGATCATGAATTGAAGATCAAAACCATAGACCACAACAGAAATAGGAGGAGTTTCGAACAAGAATTGAAGAACGAAACTGAGATGAAATCGGAATCAAGAACGATTCACAGAGAGGAAAGCAAAATGCATGCGAAGTCGAAAATGCAAAAGCAATGGAGAATCGCAAACTCAGAAATTGCAAAACGCAAAAGAGCAATCAAGGAAAATTGTGATATCAAGATACGAAAGTCCCAAATGAGGAACCACAAATGCAAAGAATCACTTATTAGACAAGAACATAGGGAAAAATTAGAAAGAGACCGAGAAGAAGAAAGAATGAAAGTAAAATGAAAAATTAAACAAAAATGAAATTGATTAAAGAAAAATAAAGAACCTATAGCGAAGTGCAACAGAAGCAATCTTCATGGAGGATACCATGTTTGCTCTGTTACCATATTGAAGAATATGGTATCCATAGAAGATAGGAGAGAAAAGGTTAAGAAACTCTAAAATTCATCAAAGTGAAATGTGATACAAAAGGTTATTGATTACAATGAGAGTTTGGTCTTTATATATAGATCCAATCTCACCTAACTTATGTGTAACAAACTAGTAACTAGAAAACTAACTCTAACAGAATTACCTAACAAACTAGTAACTAGAAAACTAACTTTAACCGAATTACCTAACAAACAAACTATATTTATAATACTCTATCATCTCTTTTATGGCTTCAATGGCTTAATAATCTTTCCCATAACACCATTGAATAAGCTTCAAGCTCTAAAGTGTGGAAAATGAGGTTTTAACACACTTTGAAGCTAGCCTAAGGTTCTAGGAAGCTCAAAGTTTGATTGGGAAGCCTTGGTTCAATTGGGAGGTGTTTTGAGTGCTTGAGTTGCTGGTTGTGAGTTTAGAGATCGTTGGGTTTCAGTTTTGAAGCAGGTGAATGAGTTCGAGACGAGTTTCGGAGTCGTTTGAACTTCAAGGTCTTAGCTGTTTGCGTGATTTTCATCACGATTGACGAGTTTTACGCATGTTAGGTTTTAATTTCGCTTTATGTTAACTGTTGTGGTTATTGGTTTTCAAAATTTCTTATTTCATGAATTTTGAGTCGAAAACGGCCGTATTTTACAAAAATTACGTGTTTTGGAAATTCCGAACAAACCCATTGATATATTGCTTGTTGAATTGATATGTTTGGACTGGTCATTATGTTTGGAAAATCTGTTTTTAGTGTTGAGAATTGATCGGAAACGGATTGGGAACGAACTGAGTAGCAATTCTATCTAGTTATACACATCAATTTCCATTTAATAATTTCACTCTAAAACCAAGCTTGATAGTTGATGAATTTTACCTTAATGTGCCCTATCCAACTTGGGATTGTTTTTAAGTTATATATCTATGTATGAAGAAATATGATGTGCATTTTTATATGAGAGCATGGAAATATCTTGCATTTTGAAAGTAATTTCATAATCGCTGTTTGATAATTTTTGAAAATACGGCTACTCTTGTTTTTATATTTAGCATTTTGAGTTTTGAAAATACGGATTGATTAATGGCTTAAGAAACTTTGTTACGGCTAATCGCTGTTGTGTGTTGGGGCCTGTTACGGCTACTCTTGTTTTTGTTCAAAATTTGTTATTGTAAAAACTTGTTTTTTCAAAGCTGGTGGCGGCAGTGGTGGATCTTTGTACGGAGAGGACCACGGCCCGCCCTAAAGATTCATGCGAATTTATTATAATACCCCTTTTTTCAAAACAAATAACTAGTAAATATATGTTTGCACATACTTTCCCAAATACATGGCGTGGGAAGCATCCCCTAACTTGTCCCGAGTTCAACTGCCTGCGCTTGCAATTTCGTTTATCATTTTGTTTGTTTACCAAAAAACGCTAAAAAAGATTACAGCGGCTTCTTAAAAAATGTCCCCAAGTGATTTGAACCTTGAACCTCAAAATTATTAATGCAAATCTTAACCACCGGTGCTACATAAAGATTTACAATATGTTTCGCACAAAGAAAGATATATTTATATATACTAAGCAAAATTAAAATAAACTTAATTTAAATTATCTTTTTACGAAGAAATTCAATCAAGTCTTTATGTGAAATTAAAATTAGATTTTTAGTCATTTAATTTTGTTTTTTTTTACCAAATTTAATTTTGTTTATAAATAATTATTAATTCACATTTATCTATTTTAATTGTACTTTTATTTAGCTTAAACAGTATTATTACTTTTTATTTATCTACCTCGTCGTTCTTTCAGGTCTCTTTCAATGGCGGCCCACCCGAGGTTTTTGTTGAAATCCGCCACTGGGTGGCGGGGTACTCTTTCCTATTAGTGCCTTTTTCTTAATGGGTTTTGGCTCCGATCAGTGGCGAAACTTGCCCAAAATATTGGAGGGAGCTGCAACAACTAACTAAAATAAAACTCCTTATAAACTTATTTATAAGCAAAAATAATACTAAAATTTTTGGACTCAAATATAAACAAATACAGTATAAATTAATTCAACTTTATTTAAGTTAATGTTATTATTCTACAAATACCCCAATTTAACAATACTTTAACAAATACCCTATTTACATCGTCAATACTTTAATTCGAACATAGACCTCAGTGTTGTGTGTTGAGATTTTAGTAGTAATGACCACTCCATCTACATATCCAAATAATACTAATAATCAAAATAAATCTATCATAATTTAAACATTGTTGCAATTTTTTATGCTTAAAAAGCAAGTCCACTCTGAACATGGTGAAGGATTAATTTGATAAAAGTGACTTTAACTCCAACACAATATTATTTGGACAAAAAAAATTTAGACAAAAATAGACAAAAACCAACTTACAATATCAATTAACCAAGTTTTTTAGGTCATTAACCAAGTGATCAATTAACCAAGTTTTTAATCAACGCCTCGAAAACTGTGAAAAAACAAGTTGGCTAATGGTCTAAAAAACTTGGTTAATTGGTGTTGTAAGTTGGTTTTTGTCTATTTTTAGCTGAAAATTTTGGCTACATAACATTACGTACTGTTTTATCTCCTATTCCCATGCTTGTTAGTACCTTACAACCAATAGAAACCAAACACAAATATCACCAAAGTGTAAGGCAAGTATTGAGACGTTAATATATTCATCTATTGCTTTAACGGTACACACTGCTCAAAGTTTAGATAAAATAAAATATTCAGTATGCAATTAAATTTTATACTACTCTCATTCACTTCTCTATCGACTTTTTCTTTCTTTTCCTCTGCAACAAACTTGAAAACTCCATTTTAGGGGCTTAGGATTTACACCAAACGTTGGAGAAAGAAGGATAACAACATTGTGTGAGAAGTATATAAAAAGAATTCTATCTATTTTGGCAGGAGACGTGGCTCCCCTCCGCCCTGGAGAAGCTCCGCCACTAGCTCTGAAAGGTTTTAAAGAGACCCCTTAGTCTCTTTCTAAGCTACCTTTGAAATGCGTTGGTGCACTCCTTATGCCCATTAATATATCAGAAATGCTATTTCAACAAAAAAATTGACAAAATAATTGACAAATGGACCCCCACCGTATGTAAACCGTATGTACAGTTAATGACATAAATGTTTATTTTTCAGTTATTATTATTTATTAATTTATTAATTATATAAATGTTTAAATTAAAAAACCAAAAGAAAAACCTCTCTCTCTCGGTTGCATTCTCCTCTTTCATCAGCGTTTTCTCCTCTTTCATCAGTGCTCCCTCCTCAGCGCTCCCTCTTTCCCTCTGTTTTCACTTTCATCGCTCATTCTTCCCCAATTTCTACTCTCTTTCACTCATCCGCTTCACCTCAAAATCCAACAACCCTTTTTGATTTCAAACTCACATTGTTGATTCTCAACGAAACTGAGATCCCTAATCTCCATCTCCTCAATCTATGTAATTCTTTTCTATATCTTTGCGAAGTGAGAACTGAAGGAAATGTGAAATGAAGAAATGAAGTGCGAACTGCAAAATGAAGTGTGAACTGAAGTAAACGAACCCTAATCTTATCTCAGTTTGGTAATTTTCTTTAATCTTTGTAATGTTCAAATTTGCTTATCTGGTTTTAGATTGTTCACTTGTTACTTTCTTCAATCATTCCTCTCTTGTTTTTGTTGTGTTTTTTTCAAGTGGTTGTTGAAACTGAGTTGCCTTTTGAAGCTGTGAAACTTTTTCACAAGTTGTTGAGTTATGGTATTGTTGTGTCTGTAGATTTTGTAATATGTTTCTGTGTAGGTTGTATTGCAAAATTGCACTTAGGGTGTTTGAAGAATTTCCTGAATTTGAATGTTGTGTCGTATAATATTATTTTTGGTTCTATTTTTCAATTGGGTAAGGTGAAAGAAGCACATAACTTGTTTGTTGAAATGGAGGTATTAAACCTGATGTTGTAAGTTATGGAGTTATAATTAGTGGATATTGTCAAATGAATACATTTATGCAATTGGACATTGAAGACCCATCATGTAGTGAGTAATTTATTAGGAGTTTGTTAGTTTGTTACAATAACTAGATCATACTTCAGAAGCAATGAGCCAAGCATAAATAGTAGAGTCATGTTTAACAGAAGCATTCAGACAAGGAAACTAGTAGGACTCTATCTCTAGATGGTTCAATGATATATCATATACTCATTTAGAAGCGAAGTTTAATTTGCTAACGTAGATATATTTCTGATTCAAAGAACTCACCACAGAGCCTGCATCATAAGCATATTGGTCAATAGAGCCAATAGTTTTCCCTCTGTTGTAAAAACAGAGGAGCTACTAGATTACACTCTTTGGCCCCTAAATGTTAATACAAAATTTTTATAATATGTCAACTTTATGAGAAGAGAGGTAAGTAAGTTTGTGTGAATATTTATTGATGATATTATATAATTGAGTGAAAAATAATTTTTGATATTGTTGTAGATATATTTGAAATTAATAGTTATTGCACTATGGGAAGATCGAAAGGAAAAAATAATACCGGAGATGAGGAAAATGAAACATTGGTAAGTTTGATTTAAGATAGTTTAAAAGTTTGTATAGTTGTCCATTAGTTAGTGATTTATCTTAAAGAATGTTGTCATTAATTGAGTATAACTCTGTTGTTTGTGTTGTGTGGTAACTGAATTATTTGCAGATCGAGTGAGACAAAGAGTCAAAACTCAGCCATTAGTGGACATGAATGAAAAGTTGACTCGACTACAAAAAATATCGTCTTTTAATGACTCCCTTCAATTCATTGGTTTATCTCAAAAAAAAATAAACATTTCTGGTGTTTTACTTAGGGAAGTGTTGAGAAGGTGGGATACACATAGTGAAGGTATTCGGGTTGGGGCTTCGCATTTGTGGAGAACCCGTTATTGATGATGTTGGGTTAGAGTCTAGAGTCAAACTTTTGTTTGATGGTGAAGTTATTAACGTTTCAACAATAGTTCAAAAAATGGGAGAGCTAACATCAGATAATCGTGTAGAGGACTTCTGCAGGCTTTACCTTCTCCTTGCTTTTGCGACATTTTACTTTCCCCAAACTACCCCAAAGATCAATACACTGCCCTTTAGTCTATTAGATGATTTAGATAGTCTTCATATGTATGATTGGGGTGGTAAGGTTTATAAGAATTTAGTACATAGCTTAAACCGTGTTACTCCCCTCTTCAATGAAGGTAAGAACGATGAATCTGTAAGTTTTGTCGGATGTGCAGCTTTGCTTCAGGTACAATTGTCTTATATTATTTAGATATGTTGTTAAATTAAACAACATATAAAGTTTGTCGTTTAATAATTATTTGGATGTAGATTTGGACAGTTGAACACTTTACTTTGCGGACTACTCCAGAGAACACACCTTTTCCAAGGTTTTTAGATTGGGTTGAAGTATGTTCAGGAAAATGTGTAGTTTCTAAAATTTTTGAAACTAGAAAGGTTAGTTGCAACGCGTTAAGTTTGATTCGTTTAGTAAATAATTTTCTAAGTTTATGGATTTCATTAAAGGTTTGCTTTGAAAATTGAAAATTTTTGAAGGTTTGTTTTTTATAACCAATTATGTTATATTTTTGTTATTAGTTTGTTGAGTATGTACCGTTAAGCAAAGAAGACCGTTCAAAGGAAGTGGTTCATGAAGCTATTGATGAGTATGATAGGGGATATCGAGAGAGGACATTTAGCAAAGAAAAGGAAATTAGTAATAGGATTTCCAGCATTGAGGATGAAATGGAAGTGTTCAAAAAATGGATCATAAAAGGGTATCAAGAAGCCATGAAATTGGTGACAGTCAGAATGTCCCAGAAGTGTGTTATGAACCTATTGCATGAAGTGTGACAACGACGACAAGAGATGAAAAGAAATTAAATAAGTCTGGTTTCTTTGTACAATTATTGCACCCGCAAAAGCACGCAGAGATAACAGGACGAGTACGTGTTAATTCATTTTATAATTTATAAATTCAACCTAGTTGTAAACATTAGAAGTTAATTAGTAAATTTACTGACAACATGGTTCTTCTAATTAATGCAGAACATTGGTTAGGTTGGATGACCATCACCTCACAAGATCTAGCCTAGAATACCTTGCACCAAGGAAATGGGTGGTCAACATGGTTAATAGTAACACACATTTTTGAATTAAATTTTTGATTATGTTTTGGTTCCGGTTGTTTTTTTTTAATGATGTTAAATTTCAAGTGTTTTGTTTTGTTTCCCCGATGATGATGGAAGAAGAAAAAGAAACAACTAGTTTTGTCACCCGTTTCCTATTTAATTCATTTTTTACTGTGAGGGATTCTTTAACTTTGTTTATTGAAACCATTTGCATTTTAATCATATTTGTTTTATTTTTGTTATTAACATTGTTATGTTTTTATAATGTAGGGGGAAGTCATAAAAGAATTACATTATTTGCAACAAGGTGCGACACAAAATAGATGGACGATACGAAAAATTTTTAAACATGTTTCATTAAAATCATTTACCTCAACCCCCATTGATGTGTTAAGGGGTTGCAATAGGGTAAGCGTCTATTTGGAATATTTGAATTTTGTTGTACATTTTTGTATTATAAACTTTAGTTATTAATGTTTTTACAATTTATTTAGATTTTTGCACCTGCCTGTTTTCAAAACCACTGGGTGTGCTACGTGCTAGTTCCACACGAAAGGAAGATGTACGTGTTGGATTCGTTGGAACATGATAGAAACGACCTTTGGTTGAATCTTGATTTTGCAATGGTAGTTTATTTTTCTAACCATTTATCAAAATTTGGTTTTATTGTTATTTCCCTTTTGGTTTGTTTGATTTGAAAGCGTTGTTATATTTGACAACCTTCATAACTGTGATTTTTCAGCGTATTCGTTTTCAAGAGTTGTATGCTTTCATTGTTGAAAAGAAAGTGGTTGATAATTCTCTGTCAATTGTTTATGAAAACATGCCGAAACAACACAACTAGTAAGTGAAATTAAGTTTCAGTATACATAAATGTTATGTCTTTATTGAGAAAAAATAAATGTCTTGATGTTACTGTTGTGAAATGTATATTCGCTGGCAATGCAGTCATGATTGTGGAATGTATGTGTTGAAGTACTTGGAATTGTGGAATGGTGAAGGAACAATATGTAACGCCCCAAAATTAATTAGGTGATTATTTGACTAATTTAATTAAGTAATATTTTAGTTGTGTATATTAAGATAATAATGGGGTGTTTAAAATAAATAAGAGGTGGTGGTTAATAAATAAGGGGGTAGTGATTTTATTATGATAGGTTTTGGTTGAAATAAATGGGGGTGGTGCAATTAATAGGCCCATTTAGTGAGAATTAGAAAGAAAAGAAATGAAAGAAAGAGAACGTGAGAGAGAAAGTGAGAAAACAGTGAAAAGAAAAGAAAAGAAAAAGGGAGAGGGAGAGAAGAAAGGGGTGCGACGGCCATCATGGAGAAAGGGAAAGGGTTTTTGTCATCTTGGCTTGGAGTAAGTTGGTTTGGGTACCAATCTTCTTCATTTTTCTTTCTCTATCTTTTAGTGTAAATTTCACACCCTAATTCCTTTCCATTTGCACTTTGCCATAAATGGGTTTTTTAAGCTCAAAGTAGGAGAGTATCCATTTTTGGTGGTTCTTGTGTTTTTGAAGGAGAGGCTACTAGGTTCTTCAATTTTGAGGTATGGGGGTTCTCTTTATTAGTTAATAATTTATAAACCTTGAAATCATATGGATTAGGTGTTAGGAGTAGTTGTTTAACTAATTAATGAATTATTTGAGTGTTTGGGTGTTTGTTTGATTATGTATGTGATTACATTAATTGTTGTATTTGTATTTAATTTGGTGATACCATGATGCTTGATGTTGGAAATAAATGTGTTGTTAAATGTGCATGTCATATGTTTGATAAAATGCTTCAATGTGAAGAAATATGTGAATATGTGATTTAATGATGTTGATTAAATGCCTAAGTGAGTTTTGTTAAAGTGAGTGTTGAATTGTTAAATAATATGGAGATAATTAGATGCTAATTAATATAATTAAAAAGGGGAAAGTATGTGATTATTAGGTGTTTGATGATTTGCTTGAATTAGAGTGGGGTGGAAGTGTGTGTGTTTTCGGTTTGGTGTCTTTGGGGAAAAGGGGCGCCAATTCTTTGGGAGGTTGGCGCACAGTCCGTTGTTTGTTGCGTGGAGTGTGCAGGAAGGGGCGCCACTTTGCAGGAAAGTTGGCGCCAGGGGGACTGTTGTTGTGCGCAAGGTGTGCAGCGTAGGGGGGGGGGGCGCCAACTTGCAGGGCAATTGGCGCCAGGTTGCCGCGGTGTGGCTGGGCTGTGTGGCGTGTGCAGGGAATAGTGCAAGGGGCGCCATTTTGGCTGCCCCAATGCGCCTGGTGGCGTCTGTGTGCGCAGGTGAGTGCGCGTGTGTGATGAACAGTGCAAGGGGCGCCATTTTGGCTGCCCCAATGCGCCTAGTGGCGCCTGGTTGTGCTAGGGTGTCTAAGTGTGGGTTCAAAATAGTCCCTAAGTGTTAAATTGATCCCTATGGTGCCAAACTAGTCCCTAGGTGTCAAAATAGTCCCTAGGTGCTAAAATAATCCTTATGGTGACAAAATAGTCCCTATGTGTCTAAATGGTCCCCGAGGTGTTAAAATAGTCCCTAGGTGCTAAAATGGTCCTCATGGTGTTGGATTGGTCCTTAGGAGGTGAATTGGTCCTTAGGTGTGGGTTTAGTCCTTGGTGCGACATTTAGTCCAATAATGAGGTGTGTGGTGTTGCGGTGATGATTAAGCGGTGTGTAGGCTTCGGCCAAATATTTGTGTTGTGGTGATGATTAAGCGATGTGTAGGCTTCGGCCAAAGCGACGGGTTGTGTTGTGGTGATGATTAAGCGATGTGTAGGCTTCGGCCAAAGCGACGGGTTGTGTTGTGGAGATGATTAAGCGATGAGTCAACGAATGTTGTGGTAAATGCATTGTGTTGTGGTGCATTGTCATGGTGTCGCATAAATCATACATATAAAGCGATGTGGGCTTGGGCAAAGCGGCGGGGCTTCGCCAAAGCGATGGGTGCCCTCGAGGCTTATAGCGATGGTGATGGATCCACATGCATATTGCATTCCATGCATTACATGCATGCTCGGTGATTGATTGGGTGTTCATGAATTAATGGTGTGTCGGTATAATCAGATTGGGTGTAATCGTATATGTGACGAATCGTATAATTGACGTAACTATATCTTTGGCGAATCGTAGTTGGTGTAAGCTTGTGTTGATGGTGTCTTGAATTGATTGGATATCCGTGTACCTAATCTATTGTGTTTCTTGTTTTATTTATTATTATCTATGTATTGAGACTCACCCCCTCGCTGCGTCGTGTTGCCTCGTATGTCGGCAACCTGCAGGTGACGGCGACTAAAGGTGTTTAGAGATCTTTCCTCTAGTGTGGTGAGTCGGCTCGATCACGTAGCACCGGGGGGAAATATTTAGTAGTTGTTATTTTATTACGATTTGAACTATTATGTTAAACTATTATTTTCCGCTGTTGTACTACTTTATTCTCAGACTTGTTGGTGCTATGTATCATATACTAGGGTTTTACTTTAATTAATATTTTGGAGTATTGTAAGGTGTTTTGAAGAAATGTAGCACTCTCTTTGTGGTGCGTGAAAAAATATTATGTTTTTGAAAACTCTGATTTTATAATCGATTAATTAATAGTAAATAAAAGGGGGTGTTACATTAGTGGTATCAGAGCAGTTCGGTCCATCCGGCCAAGTTGTCGAGTCTGTTAACCCTCGAGTCTTGGTACTCGTTCTGAATCATAATCATGTTGTTGTTTATTACTGTGATCTTTAATTTGTTGGTTTGTTCTTTCATTGACATGTCTTGTAAATTATTTAATGGATAGCGATTGAAAGAGTATATTGAGTGATTAAGATATGTGTGACTGAAGTATGTAACTGTTGGCTGTAGCATTGATTTTGGTTGTTTGCGACTGTTGGTTGTATCATTAAGATATGTGGGATTAAAAGAGTTCTAACGACGTCAAAGGAGTGAAAGTCGTGGACGACGCCAGCCGCCGGATCATGCGTTAAAAATCTTTTAATGTGGTAGTTATAAATTGAAAGAAAGTAGTTTTTGTGACCTTAATTAGTTGGTTACATGAGTAGAGGAGGGGTGATCACCCCAATCACTCATCCCCAATGAAAGAAGCGACAATAACTCATGGTTATTATTAAATTTGGATGCATGCACTAATTTTAATTTGATTGATTGCTTGATTAGCTTGTTAGAATATAGAAAGTAATTTTTATATGACCTAACCGTGGTAAGTATACACTGAACAATATTTGAAGATTGCTTGTTGAAATTTGTTGCACTTAATTGACGTCCTTGCCATAAGTTGATTGTTTTGTGATGCATATGAGTTAAATTTGATTTGACTTGTGTTTAATTGTTTCGAAGATAGTATGCCAAAATGAAATAATGTGTAATGCTATATTTTCATGTTCTCAATTAAAGTTGCATGACTTGAAGTTTTGACATTTTCAGTGTTTCAATTCGGCTTGTTTTGTGAGCATGATATGATTTGTCAAAAATGAAATGATTAATTTCCCTTACTTTCTGAGTGTATGTCGGAAACTAAAATTTTGAACTAGTAAGTAGTTGTTTATGCGTTTGCATGCTCGATAGTAAGGTTGGGGTTCCCGTGTGGTTTCCTTTGTGACAAGACTGTGAATTCTATGATTTTCAAAAAGAAACGGTACTTGGAAAATTTTATGCTATTGGAAAATGAATGTGACTTCAAATTAGTGTTGAATTTTGTTCCCAAAATGTTTTAGGGCCTTTATTTCAAAATGTGACATGATTTCGGCTTTTGCACCGATTAGGTTGTGGTTTAATGACATTTGAAATTATGAGATTTTACATAAATTGCATGATTAGATGAGTTAGAGTCCTTATGTCATGTGAATGTGAGTCAAATTTCAATTGTCAAGTTTTAGAAACAAGTATATACAATTTTGAGTACCTTCTAACTGTGAATTACAATTGTGTAATTGTGTTCGTTTTATGACTTAACTGTGGCATTGTTGTTGCTATCACTGGTATTAATTGTCACTTCTTGAAAATTGTTTTACGTGGATTATAAATCTAATGATGAAAACTGTGCAACGGGATATTTTGTGCGCTTCTATGTCTTGATTTGTTTTCCTACACTAGTGCAGAAAAGGGATTTAAAGTCACGCAAATTGGCTTTTTAAAGTCACGCGCCGGCGTGACTTCTATTAAGGCGACTTCGTATGTCAGGAGCTTTAAAGTCACGCGAAAGCGCGACTTCATATGTTTGTTTTAAAGTCAGACCAACATTGCCTGACATTAATTATTGATAATCGTTATATGGAATGACTTTTAAAGTCAAGCCAAAGTGTGACTTTAAAGTTATTCTTAAGTCAGACTTTTTGTCGCTTGACTTTAAAGGTTTTTTTTTTTTTTTTTTTGCTCGTTATATGGAATGACTTTTAAAGTCAAGCCAAAGTGTGACTTTAAAGTTATTCTTAAGTCAGACTTTTTGTCGCTTGACTTTAAAGTTTTTTTTTTTTTTTTTTTTTTGCCTTTTGGTCATTTCCCTGGATATACAACATAAGAAAATCAACCATCACCTGAATTTACAGCAATTGAAAATCAACCTTTTGGTCATTCCCCTGGATATACAACGTATAGAATTACAAAATTACTATATTTTGCTCCAAAAATTTATCACTACCAATTCAACATTCATTTCACTAATATCTTGTCAAAAGATATACCATAATACATATGTAGTAAAAACCATAAGAAAATCAACCATCACCGAATTTACAAAGACAACTATATATATGCTTCTATTAAGCTCCAAATACCACAAGAAAACCAACAATAAGATTAAAGACAAATGATCGAACATCACTTAAGTTGTTTTCTTCGTTCTTCCTTTGAAGTTGGTTTACGCTCTTCATACAACTTTATAAAGAACTCCGCCCAAACTTGTCTAACATGCGTCAACTCTTCAAGTGTGAACGATCGACTCGAATTAAACATCTACAAAAATAAAAGTTCAATATGAATCACATGGTTAACCTAATACCAACAACATAATAATTACCTAGTAATCATCCTATAAAAGTTGAAAATTATATACCTTCTTCCAATTATTAGTGATAGTTGCAGAGACAATGGTCATCATATTTATCATCACATAGTGGCCACAAGAATAACCATCATTTTGTTTCGGTCCCTATAAATGAATATCAAATATCAAAACTGAATATAATTTACAGTAACTAGTATAAAATGAAAAAAAAAACAAACAATATAGTATTATCTATTTGTTCCCTGTAACAATCAAATGTGATGGATACATACAAGCATGATCACGGAACATTGAAAAATTATTTAAGAAGGCCCTACCCAGTTCATCTTTACAGCACAAACCACTATCTAACAAACCAAAAGAGATAATGATGGAAAATCAAAGGCACCACTTAGTTCTACTACTACCTCCATTTCAAGGCCACATAACACCGATGTTTCAACTAGCTACTATCCTTCATTCAAAAGGCTTTTCCATAACCAATATTTACAAACAATATATGTATTCAATACTTACTTTAAGTGTCAACCAATGAGGTTTTGCTTTTCTTAAACCCTTCATCCTATTATATCCATCCATAGCTCTGTGGGGAAACATCATAAATAGTAAGTTATAAGTCTAAAACATATTAAATCACAAAATTGTGACAACAAATTATTAATAAAAGAAAACTTACTTCTCAACTATTTCAACGTGGTCTTGTTTGGAAGGCGGTGAAGTGAACACATCCAAACAAATCAGATAATGAATGACGGAGACGACAAAAGCGATTTGCCAATGTTTTCTACAAAAGTGGACAAAATAATTAAATCATAATCAAACAAAGAAATTATATGTATACACTAGTAAAGAACTCGGTTCTGTTCTGCAGACTAGTAAGGTTTAGAATCCCAAGATATAGTATCCAAGAAGTTCTGACCAAGCAATCTCCTGTAAGAAAAAAGAACATTCCTTCAAGTGAGTCTCAAACTAATAATAAAGCTTTTGATACAGAATATGCAGCTTGTTTTACATTCCTCTATTACTATAATCCAACTAACTAACAACACTTTGTTAGTTATCGCTTGTGCGGCACGACTCTACTATAGTAGTCACAGTAGTAGTCATAAATTGCAAAAAGCTATGACTGATGCATAACAGATAGTCTTCAAACTGATGCATAACAGATATAGATACTCTTCAAAAGCTATAACAGATACTGATAACTGATGCATAAATGTCATAAATGTATTCGGCGGTGGATACCCTGGTAGGTTCTCGACCAAAAAGTAACTGATGTATCTGTTTCTATAAGGAAATTATAAGCATATTTCAATTCAAATACTTCCCCAAACCTCAATTCGAATTCCTCAATGCTACAGATTCAAATAAATTTAATAACAACTGAAAGTATTGCTGAAATCTGCAGCAATTTTACCACACAGTTTCTGAATATGCATTTCACAGCAGTTTTTGCATCTGCATTTCGTAGCAGTTTATGTATCTGCATTCTGCAGCAGTTTTTGACAGCATCTCATTTCACAATCTGCAGCAGGTTTTGATGCAGGTTTTTTAAGACAATAATAACAAATGACAGATTGTGGCTTTGGTGCATGGTTTCCATGTGCTTTGATAACTCTTATAAACAACAATGGTACCACACAAAACTTTGCAGAAGTAGCTATGCATGGATGCCATGTGCACAAGGTGCATGATACCCTCTTGTCTTGGAAACAATAATACTGGTACCATAAGCTTTGGAGGAGATCGATGATCATGCTGCTATGCATGCATGGATGCCATTTGCAAGTGCATTGATATGATGATATCCACTTGGAGATATCAATCTAAAATCAACAACATTTGTACAGCCAAGCTTTGCATGTGAATATGCACTGATGTTGTGCATTAATTAAAACTTCACGCACCAGACTAGACTGCAGTAAGTAATTGCATGCAATCTGATATATAATGTTTATCAAATTTTATATGCCCCTTTAATTTTAATTTTGCAACCAGTTAAATGCATATGGCCCTATAATTCACTTGCTATATTTGTTTTCAAAGCAAAACCAAATTTAAAATTAATGCATGATGACAAACAACGATATAAATTCACTCAAAAACCATGATTATAGTGTGCAAAGAGAGATATAACTATAACTATATGGCAAATTCTGGTTTGCTGTATTCCTCATATTAATTTGAACTTTCTGTCATATTGTAGAAATCCATTACCCTTATTTATATGTTTCTCTGTTTTGCACAAATCACTACCATCAATAGAAAACATTACCCTAATTTATGATCACCCAGCATTCAGAGCTAATTTCAAACAGGACTATCTATCTGTAAATATAAAGGTTGTAGAATTTTGCTCGTTTACAGTGAGAAGGGTGACTTCATTCTTATTTCTTAAACAACAACAACCAACCAATTAATAACTCTGGCTTGCTTCCCAAAAACCACATACCAAAGTTAAAAGATGAGATGATAACCTATCTTCTTAACAAGAAACAGCAGGAACATAAAGAATTTCAGCTGGCGAAACTAATTGCACAAAGATGAACAATAAACAAGCATTGAAGAGTTACATAAGCTACAATGACACACCACAACATAAACCCTATCTGAGAAAATCTACCCTCATAAACCCTAAATCCTCCACCTAAAATTTATACAATCAATAAAAAGTAAACACCATAAAAACCCTAGAGAAAGAGATAGAGATAGAGCAACACGTAGATAGAGCAACAGAGAGAGAGAGAGAGGCTGAGAGAAAGAGGGCTTGCCTGGAAACGCAATGAGAGCAAGATGATGAAGGTTGTAGAGAGCGCTTGCCTGGAACGCAATGAGAGCAAGAGGGCTTGCCTGGAACGTTTTGAAGAGAGCGCGAGAGAGAGCGAAGTGAGAGCGAGAGAGAGCGAAGTGAGAGCGAGAGAGACGATGAGAATTTGAAACGTTCAACTGAGAACGTTTTGATGTGTTTTACTGTGAAATACTTTAGAAGTCACGCAATATTACGGTTTGTCTTAAAATGTTAAAATTTTTTGCTGTGAAATACTTTAGAAGTCACGCAATATTACGGTTTGTCTTAAAATGTTAAAATTTTTCACTTTTGAAGTCACGCATTTTTACGCTTGACTTAAAAACTAGCGCGCCAAAAAAAGTTTTCGAGTTTATTACAAGTTTGCCACCGCGTCCTTATATCAAGGCAGGCATCTGAGCGCGTGACTTTAAATGTCTATTTCTTTTCCTTATTTTGCACTAGTGCTAGCTAAATGTTGACAAGGGTATTTACTTTCATTTGTTTAAACTAATATCGAGTCTTGTATCAAAACAATTGCACTATGATGCGTGTGTTGGTTAGGTTCTTTTGTAATATGAACTCGATTCAAATTGGTAGGATTATATGTTCCATGTTATTTTCTAGAGGAGTTGTAAAATTGCATGTGGCCAATCCCCAGGAATAGAGGAAATCGAAGAATATGCCTATATGTTTAATCTTTTCGGAATTGTGTGTTTAAATTAGTTGCATGATTGGTTATGCTTGTTTGGCGTTTGATGAAATGCAAAAGTATGTGATGATTATAATTGGTTTTGGTAATTGATCATGATGAGTTTTACTTGCTTAAGGTTTTGTGCTTAGAATGAAAGCATGATTGTTATACAACTTAGGAGTAGGAATGATGTCAGAATCAATGTCTTAAGTTGAGATTCATGGGGACCAGTAAAGCTATGCATACTTTTGCGAACTTTCTGAAAATGCTGTTTTTATAAAACTCGGTGTAGAATTATTAGTAATGGTGGCTGGATTAGGATGGTTGTTTGTGTTGTTGAATTCACTGTTTTGAGATGTTCTGACATGAGTCCAGTATTTCAGTGACAGAGAACGTTTTACTAATTGAAAAATTATGTGGTTTGTCATTTCGAAAACTTGATTGAATTCTTGTTAATTTGCCACTAATTGGGTTGCATTCGGAGTTGTAAAACTCGAGTTATAGGTGAAACAAGTTAGGTTAAAATTCTGGAAAACAATCTGGACACTGTTTCAGTCTTTTGAAAACTGGTACTGTTTGGTTGAGTCAAAAATTATGTGGCTGAGTGTTTTCGAAAATAGACTTAAAGCCGGTCATTTTGGCACTAGTTTCGTTAAATTTGGAGTTGTGTAGCTCCAGTTATGAATCTCCAAAGTCGAGTCAAATTTCTAGAGTCCAACTGTGAGTAGGTTCGGTTTTTGCAGCTTTTATGTCTCCAAATGAACTCCGTTTTGAATGATTCTTTTTCCATTAGAAACTATACTCAAAATGCTTTTATTCGGGCTGAAGTTTTGTCTCATTTTGTCAAGTTTAAGACAGTTTAGCGTAAAATGAAATAGGAGGACAGAATCTGTCAAGTCTGAAAAACTGTTTGGGTTGTTTCTAAAAACTGTACTAATTGGCTCATTGTTTTGAAACTTTAATGATATATTCAGAAACTACACATCCGTGGCTTTCCAACAAGTATTTATTTGTCGAAATCCGAGGTCGTTTACTATTTTCATTAATTCGCCAAAGTAGGCGCAAAGTTACAGAATTTTCTGCACCCGAGTTTAAGTGACTAATTTGAACGTTGAATAAAATGATTAATTGTGGAATGGTTTGAACTTGAATTTTGTTGTTATGATCATGTTAATTGTTGATGTGAATGATGTTGGATATATGATAAGTTGTTGAGATTGGTATTGTTGTGTTAATTACGGATTGTTAGTGTTGTTGGGGCCTCTGGCCATAATTGTTGTTGTCTCTGGTGTTGGGTAGTAGGGTAGGATTTTGACAACCTACAGGTTAGAATACCTAATTGGGGAGTAAGAGTGTAGGGAAGAGTGTTTGATCTGTTGCGTATACAATAGAACATAGACGAGAACAGTTAGAGATGATAAGAAGAGTGGATGTTGATTTTCGTGAGTTTGGTGTAGATTTTCGAGGGGGATAGTAATCGTTCATACAAGATAGTGAAGGAGAAGAGAAGTTCTCAATTTCGTGGGAAGCCATATGATGTTTCGGGTGGTAAGGGCAAAGGAGAGGAGAGTTCGGGCAAAAAGCCAAGTGGGGGAGACGCTACTGCGGGGATTGTGTGTCACCAGTGTGGTGAGCCGGGGCATAAGAGTTCAGATTGCATGGTCAACAAGTGTTTCGAGTGTGGTAAGGAAGGTCATGTAGCTGCTAAGTGTGAGAAGAAGGATGTGGTCTGCTACAACTGTGGAGAAGTGGGGCACATTAGTACCAATTGCAAGTGTCCAAAGCCGAAGAAGGAGAAGTATAACGGGAGAGTGTTTGTCCTGGCATGTTCGGAGCCTACGGAGGAGTGATGGTTACATTTAGAGGTTAGCGTCTCATTTAGGGTGCCTTATTAGAAATCTATTGTTTGTTGTGGGGAGGGTTTAAATTTACATGTCCAGGATAGTTAGATTTTCGAGGACGAAAATATTCTAAGTGGGGGAGAGTTGTAACGCCCCAAAATTAATTAGTTGATTATTTGACTAATTTAATTAAGTAATATTTTAGTTGTGTATATTAAGATAATAATGGGGTGTTTAAAATAAATAAGAGGTGGTGGTTAATAAATAAAGGGGTAGTGATTTTATTATGATAGGTTTTGGTTGCAATAAATGGGGGTGGTGCAATTAATAGGCCCATGATCCAATAGGCCCATTTAGTGAGAATTAGAAAGAAAAGAAATGAAAGAAAGAGAACGTGAGAGAGAAAGTGAGAAAACAGTGAAAAGAAAAGAAAAGAAAAAGGGAGAGGGAGAGAAGAAAGGGGTGCGACGGCCATCATGGAGAAAAGGAAAGGGTTTTTGTCATCTTGGCTTGGGGTAAGTTGGTTTGGGTACCAATCTTCTTCATTTTTCTTTCTCTATCTTTTAGTGTAAATTTCACACCCTAATTCCTTTCCATTTGCACTTTGCCATAAATGGGTTTTTGAAGCTCAAAGTAGGAGAGTATCCATTTTTGGTGGTTCTTGTGTTTTTGAAGGAGAGGCTACTAGGTTCTTCAATTTTGAGGTATGGGGGTTCTCTTTCATAGTTAATAATTTATAAACCTTGAAATCATATAGATTAGGTGTTAGGAGTAGTTGTTTAATTAATTAATGAATTATTTGAGTGTTTGGGTGTTTGTTTGATTATGTATGTGATTACATTAATTGTTGTATTTGTATTTAATTTGGTGATACCATGATGCTTGATGTTGGAAATAAATGTGTTGTTAAATGTGCATGCCATATGTTTGATAAAATGCTTCAATGTGAAGAAATATGTGAATATGTGATTTAATGATGTTGATTAAATGCCTAAGTGAGTTTTGTTAAAGTGAGTGTTGAATTGTTAAATAATATGGAGATAATTAGATGCTAATTAATATAATTAAATAGGGAAAGTATGTGATTATTAGGTGTTTGATGATTTGCTTGAATTAGAGTGGGGTGGAAGTGTGTGTGTTTTCGGTTTGGTGTCTTTGGGAAAAGGGGCGCCAATTCTTTGGGAGGTTGGCGCACAGTCCGTTGTTGTTGCGTGCGTGGAGTGTGTGCAGGGAGGGGGCGCCACTTTGCGGGGAAAGTTGGCGCCAGGGGTTGTTGTTGTGCGCAAGGTGTGTGCGCAGGGGAGCGCCAACTTGCGGGCAATTGGCGCCGAGTTCTTGCTGTGTGTGGGTGGGCGTGTGGCGTGTGCAGGGAATAGTGCAAGGGGCGCCAGGCTGCCCCAATGCGCCTGGTTGCGCCTGTGTGCGCAGGTGAGTGCGCGTGTGTGATGAACAGTGCAAGGGGCGCCATTTTGGCTGCCCCAATGCGCCTAGTGGCGCCTGGTTGTGCTAGGGTGTCTAAGTGTGGGTTCAAAATAGTCCCTAAGTGTTAAATTGATCCCTATGGTGCCAAACTAGTCCCTAGGTGTCAAAATAGTCCCTAGGTGCTAAAATAATCCTTATGGTGACAAAATAGTCCCTATGTGTCTAAATGGTCCCCGAGGTGTTAAAATAGTCCCTAGGTGCTAAAATGGTCCTCATGGTGTTGGATTGGTCCTTAGGAGGTGAATTGGTCCTTAGGTGTGGGTTTAGTTCTTGGTGCGACATTTAGTCCAATAATGAGGTGTGTGGTGTTGCGGTGATGATTAAGCGATGTGTAGGCTTCGGCCAAATATTTGTGTTGTGGTGATGATTAAGCGATGTGTAGGCTTCGGCCAAAGCGACGGGTTGTGTTGTGGTGATGATTAAGCGATGTGTAGGCTTCGGCCAAAGCGACGGGTTGTGTTGTGGAGATGATTAAGCGATGAGTCAACGAATGTTGTGGTAAATGCATTGTATTGTGGTGCATTGTCATGGTGTCGCATAAATCATACATATAAAGCGATGTGGGCTTCGGGCAAAGCGACGGGGGCTTCGGCCAAAGCGATGGGTGCCCTTGAGGCTTATAGCGATGGTGATGGATCCACATGCATATTGCATTCCATGCATTACATGCATGCTCTGGTGATTGATTGGGTGTTCATGAATTAATGGTGTGTCGGTATAACTGTATTGGGTGTAACTGTATATGTGACGAATCTTGTATAATTGACGAATCAGATATCTCGCGTGAATCGTAATTGGTGTAAGCGTGTTGATGGTGTCTTGAATTGATTGGATATCTCGTGTACCTAATCTATTGTGTTTCTTGTTTTATTTATTATTATCTATGTATTGAGACTCACCCTACCGCTGCGTGGTGTTGCCTCGTATGTCGGCAACTGCAGGGTGACGGCGACTAAAGGTGTTTAGAGATCTTTCCTCTAGTGTGGTCGAGTCGGCTCGATCACGAGCACCTGCGGGAAATATTTAGTAGTTGTTATTTTATTACGATTTGAACTATTATGTTAAACTATTATTTTCCGCTGTTGTACTACTTTATTCTCAGACTTGTTGGTGCTATGTATCATATACTGGGGTTTTACTTTAATTAATATTTTGGAGTATTGTAAGGTGTTTTGAAGAAATGTAGCACTCTCTTTGTGGTGCGTGGAAAAATATTATGTTTTTGAAAACTCTGATTTTATAATCGATTAATTAATAGTAAATAAAAGGGGGTGTTACACAATAGCTAACTACTCACAGGATGATGTACTTAGATTTCGTCAAGAGTTTGTGTTGAAATGGGTACTTCATCCAAGAAATACAATGAAATCAGAGGTATTAAGAAAAGCGAAGGTTCCGCAAGATTTGAGAATGGAAACATGAGAATAATAATAGGTATTGTTATCTGTTGACTTTGGTTGGTTTGAGAAACCTGCTGTTAGATTGAACTTGACCTCATATTATGCTAAAAAACGTTTTATGAAAATTTGTGTACATAGTAAACATGGTGTAAATTGATGATAGTATAATAGGAAGCATGGTGTAAACTTCAGAAAGGGAAATCCATTAGCTCAGAAAATGCATATCCTCAACCATTTGTTCTACTGCATACATTCATAGTAAAAAATAAATAATTTTATTAGAAACTGAATGCAATTAGAGATCAAATTAATTCTCAACAAAGTTTACTTATTTGCCAAATTATGTTTCTAATGTTGAAGCATCTTTGTTTGCAGGTCATTGGAAGCAGAACAAAAATATAGATTGTGTGGAGTTTGTAACTGTGGTTGTTTTGGAGTTTGTAACTGGGGGAGAGCTTTTAGTCCATGTCATTTTAACTGTATTTGTACAATTCGAGACTTAGTTTATTTTGTTTTTATATATTGTAATTTTAAGAGTTGAGTAAAAGTTCGAAAAAGTCACTAACAGTTCAGTAAAAGGTTCGGATTTATTTTGGTTTCATAAAATATAATTTGAACATTAAGAGTTCAGTAAGTTCATAAAGTTCACTAATAGTATGGGAAAAAGTTAAGATAAAAGTTCACTAACAGTTTGGGTAAAACTTCAGTAATAGTTCGGGTAAACGTTAAGATAAAAGTTGACTACTTGATTTTGGTCAAAGTTGACTACTTGATTACGGTAAAAGTTCAGATAAATGTTCACGAACGTTTCATTGTAAAAATTCAGTAACAGTTAAAGTTCGGATAAAATTGTGAATCGAAGTGTTAGTGCAGTTCGGTTCAGAGAAGTGTTACCCAACTTTGGTTTAGTTTGGCAAACGGTTTGAATCAGTTCGGTTCGGTTCAAATCACCAATTATACTTGACAATTACCCAAGTTTATAGTGAATCAGACCCAAATTGTTATTTTGATATCAACAACTTCCCTTCATAATTACTCTAATTTGTGTTGGAATATACGAGGCTGTTATTTTAAGTTTTTCATTGCGACTGACCAGTGTCAATGCATCAAGCACACCATTGATGCTTCACTCACAATTCTCAGCAAGAAGAAGATCAGAGAGAGAGTCGGTTACTCAATAACAGAAAATAATATTCACATTAACTGTCTCACTGATTTACAATTAGGGATTTAATACCCTTCTATATGAAAATGTCTACTTTACCCCTGCTATATTCACCTATACACCCGTATGGGTGTATGATACAACTAAAAACTCTTATACACCTGTATGGGTGTATGATACAACTAAAACAAACTATAAATTATACAATGTCTTCAACAACCAGAACACATTGAAGGAGTTGTAAGCATGTAATTTTCTGTCCCACGTCACAAAGATGGTGTTTTTGGCGAGGGTAGCAACATTTTTTGGTTAGTTATATTTGAATAAAAACGTGGGTAATTTGGTAAGTTATTTGGTTATCATTTTTTAATAATAAGAGAACTCTTTGATGCTGTGTAGGGTTGTCACTTTTACAAACCCCTCATCCTATAAATAGCATTTGGCTGAACCAATTCATTGTCTAACCCTCATAATTAGTCACTTATAATATAATTTGGTTCTATTTTCTAGTCATGCCCTTTTCTCAGTTACCACAATTCCAATTTGGCACACACTTGGGAATTATTTATTATGATGGCAACCATGCATAAATGATTAATGGGGTGAAGTTTGAAAGTGATAAGATGAAACAAATCAGGATAACAAATGAGATGACCTTTGAAGAACTCAAAACGAAAATAGAAGAAAAGAGTGGAGATGATTCAAGGATGTTGCATCAAATCTACTACCGAAGCCCGAAGCCAGCATATGGTAGTGTTGAGTATTACCCAAAGATGATTAATACCGACTCCGACATACAAGAGATGTTGACCATTTACTATAGATTTCGCAGGAAATATCCTTTAGAGTTGAATGCTCAATTTGTTAGCCGTATTGAAGTTGAGCGTCAAAATGAGTTATGTCCTTGGCCACCGGGCTCTGTCCTCTCTTATATTCACTACAGGTCCGGAATAGTAAATGGAAGAGACGGGGTCAGATTTGTTGATTTTGAGGCAAACCTGATAAACTCTAATTTAGTGCATTTTTAGAGATACTTTTATTCTATTTTTTAGAGCAATTATTACTAATTATATAAATTACTGACTTAATTTGCTCTTTATTTTGCAGAAAGAAAGAAAAGATAAAAGAAAGAAAATAAATATATATATATATATATATATATATATATATGATATTTAAATATTTTATATATGTGTATATATATATATGTGGGAATTAAAAGAAGAAGCATGATCACGTGACCATCAGGAGGAGAAGTGGAAGCCAACTTGGGGAGAAAGAAAGCATGCACGCTAACCTAGGCGCAGGAAAGAATTAAAAGGAAGGAGCCGCATATAGTGAGGGGATAGCCGTGAGCAGAAAAAGGGAACAACAACGCGCAGCATACAGATGCTACATATAGTGATGGAGAGAGGAAGAATTTGGGTCTGATTTTGACACAGTGAGAGAGCTCGAGAGTAGAAAAAAGAGGCGAAGACTCGAATAATAATTCCTCTAATTTCGGGTTATTTTTATCTCTGTAATTCATGACTCTAGTTTCTATTTTATTGTTCTTAATTACTATGGATACCTAAATCCTCTTCTAGGGTCTTAGGTGAATCTTGCATGATTAGAGACCTTTTTATGTTCTAATTTCTAGTTTGAATTCCTATTTTTATTTTAATTAATATTGTCCTATTGTTTTTATCACATGATTAGGATTAGCTACCCTTTGCATGTCTATAATCAATTAGTTGATCAGCGACCGTACTGCAATTAGTTGGTGGACCTATAGGATAATTGAGACTATAATTAATGAATGACCAAACTTTAATTTAGTCTTCCAATCATTCAACCTTTTTGTACTTTATGCTTTTCTTAAATTTAAATTCTAGCATGACCAAAGTAGGATTAATTTAGGGAAAATAATATTAATCGCGCATGACCAAACGGGTTAATAGCTTTAGTAAAGGGATTGGTAATTGAATAAAATAAGGGGATTCAGGTAGGATTAGACATAGAGGCATCGAACCTAGCAAGTGAAACCGTGACCCTAGACTTCTCTCCATTGATCAAACTTTACAATTTAAATTCTTACTACTTACTTCTTGTTATTTTAGTTTTTACAATCACCAAATATTCGTTCGTCTAAATAATAATTAATCTTAAGTAGTTTGGTACTTATTAGTTAATCCTTGTGGAGACGATATCTTTTATACTACTTCTGCGATAGAGTACACTTGCTCTAAGTGTGTTTTTAACGCAACAAGTTTTGTTGCGTTAAAAACACACTTAGAGCAAGTGTACTCTTTCGTAGAAGTAGTATAAAGAATATCGTATCCACAGGGATTAATTAACAAGTACCAAACTAATCAAGATTATTTAATGTTTAGACGAACAAATAATTTGATGTTTATAGAAACTAAAATAAAAAGAAATAAATAGCAAGAATTAAAAATGCAAGATATAATCAATGGAGAGAGACCTAGGGTCACGATTTCACTTGCAAGCTTCGATTCCCTATGTCTAATTCTACCGAATTCCTTATTCTATTTAATTACCAATCCCTTTACTAAAACTACTAATCCGTTTGGTCAATCGCGATTAATATTCTTTTTCCTAAATTAACCCTCGTTTGGTCATTCAAGAATTTAAATTCAGGAAAAGCATAAAGAGCAAAAAGGTTGAATGATTGGAAGACTAAATTATGGTTTGGTCATGCCCTAATTATAGCCCCAATTATCCTATAGGTCCACCAACTAATTGCAGTACGGTCGCTGATCAACTAATTGATTATAGACATGCAAAGGGTAGCTAATCCTAATCATGTGATAAAAACAATAGGACAATATTAATTAAAATAAAAATAGGAATTCAAACTAGAAATTAGAACATAAAAAGGTCTCTAATCATGCAAGATTCACCTAAGACCCTAGAAGAGGATTTAGGTATCCATAGTAATTAAGAACAATAAAATAGAAACTAGAGTCATGAATTACAGAGATAAAAATAACCCGGAAATTAGAGGAATTATTATTCTGAGTCTTCGCCTCTTTTATCGCCTCGAGAGCTCTCACACTGAAAATCTGACCCAAATTCTTCTCTCTCCGTCATCTTTATGCGTGTAACTTGTATGGCTGCGTTGTTCCCCTTTGTTCTGTTCACGGCTATCCCCCCTCACTATATGCGGCTCCCTTCCTTTTTAATTCTTTCCTGCGCCTAGGTTAGCGTGCATGCTTTCTTTCTCCCCAAGTTGGCTTCCACTTCTCCTCCTGATGGTCACGTGATCATGCTTCTTCTTTTTAATTCCCACATATATATATATAATACACATATATAAAATATTTAAATATCATATATATATATATATATATATATATATATATATTATTTTCTTTCTTTTTATCTTTTCTTTCTTTCTGCAAAATAAAGAGCAAATTAAGTCAGTAATTTATATAATTAGTAATAATTGCTCTAAAAAATAGAATAAAAGTATCTCTAAAAATGCACTAAATTAGAGTTTATCAACTCCCCCACACTTGACCTTTGCTTGTCCTCAAGCAATTTTTCTGGCACAACAAAATTTTCAAACAAATAATAGAGACAATTTAAATAAGGGACCCAAAGTTAGAAGTACAATGACAGACAATAGAGAATATAACACATATGAGGTGTCAAAAGGTTGCCCAATTAGAGGCTCAAGTCCCTGAAGAATACATTTTTGTGAACAAGGGCACTCGCTCACAATCTCTCTAAGTGTTTAGGGACTAGTGAAAATATACACTCAAGTTTCCACAAAATGCACATTACCATAAGCTTGTAATTTGACCAAATCTCCACTAAATAGTTCACATGCATGCAAAAGATGGGGTTTCATGGGTTGTAATGGGGCCAAGGTGAATTCATGCAGGGTAGGAAATAAGAAGAGGGAGATAATCAAATGGCTAAAAGAAAAAACAAGAAACAGACAGTAACCATTGAAACCAAATATGGAGCTCCTATCTATTTTACAATTTTGTCCAAACTCCAAATTAGTTTCACTTTGATTCTTCACTCTTCTTCTATTGGGTTTGCTCTCTTTGATTTGTCTTTTCTCTTGAGTAGACATTTTCTATTTTTGATTTGGATTTGCCCTTTGGCTCTTTCATTCTTTTGATGTGCCTTTTCCTCCTTTCTTGTTTTTTTTTTCTATTTTTTTTTCTTAGGAGGAAAAGGTAAGTACATGACAACTTCTATTTTGTTTCCTTTGTAAAAAAAGTATTCTTGTAAGCACATGATTCACTCCTTTTGTTTTCTTCATCCTAACAAGATAGACAACTAAACTATAGGACAAAATTCCAATCCCGACAATATAGACAACTAAAAAACAGGACGTAATTGTAATTTTCAATAGTTGCTCCACATTCAATTTCAATTGGTTACAAAAAAAAAAAAATTATATATCTGGGTACCAAAGAGAAAAAATATAACAATTAGGCTCAAAGGGGGCAACACGGGATAAATTCAACAAGCAACTCTGTGGATAGAAAAATACCTAAATTCCCGGATCTTTTACATGATGCAAATCACTTTTCGCCTTGAAATGGTCAAAAGACAAATTCTAGAATGTAGCAAATTGGGAAACACACTCATAGAAAGAAAAGGGTAAAAATTTATGATTTAGTAGCAATCCCCTTATAAAGGCTCAGATCTCACATTTAGAAGCTAGTTCACAAAAAGTACTCAAGAGAGACAAATGCTAATTATCGCCTTCCTTAGGGCATCCTCACGATTACAATTAAGCACAAGTCCTGTCAAGTAAATTAATTATGGGATCCCTAAAGGCATAATCTCTATTTTTTTTTCAATTTAAGCATAGTTCATGCAAAACAAGCTAGAAAAATGCTATCAACATATGTAGTGGGTATATGCATTAATAGAGATCAAGTAACAACATATAATATCCTCCCCACACTAGCATGAAGCATGGTCCTCAATGCAAAATATTAGATTGACACAAAAATAAATAAATGAGAGAGAGAGTAAGAGTGACTTCCCGAGAGAGCTTGTAGTTGGAGCTTGTTCCTAAAAACAAAAGAAAACAAAAAGAAAACAAAAATAACTGAAAATAAAACACAAAGGTTGCCTCGGGAAGCGCTTGTTTAACGTCATGAGCCCGACGATAGTTGGTGCTCAATCGGTGGCTCTCCAAGAGCAAATTTTACATCTAACGCATTGCATCTTCTTAGTTTTCTAACCATGTGATTGGCATTGTTTTTCTTTTTCCATGTGGTGGTTGAAATTCAAAGGATTGTGGAATTCTTGTTTTATCTTCATCCACCACTATGCTAGGATCTGCAAAATAAGAATTTTTTCCGAAAGGTCCCTGCATCTTTAAATCACTAACAATGTTAGTTTCAACCACATCATCAAAATAAGGAGAGGTTAAAGAAGATAAATATTCGTTGGAATTTAAAGTTTTAATAACACCATCTTCTTTACCACTCCGTAAAGTTACCTTTCCTTATTAACCTCAATTACAGACATCACCAATGGTTAAAACAACTTGCCCAAAAATTGGGGCTTTCTCCTCTTCCTCCAACTCATGAACCAATGGGGCTTTCTCCTCTTCCTTGAACTCATGAACCAATGGATCTTTTCATTCTCCTCACAAGCGTTCTCATCAAGATCATCTTTTATTTCAATATAACTCCCTTTAGTAGGAGCTATTATTTTTATTTGACTCCCTTGGTGGGAGTCTCTTCATCTTTCTTGAGAGATTCTTCCTCTATATTATCTTCCACGGAGAACTCTTCATCACTCCTAAGAATATTATCTTTGTATTGCTCGGTTTGTGAATGAGTTTCTTGGGCCTCTTGAGATAATAAAGCAATGATATTTGAGATATGACCGTTTATGACTCCAATTTGGCCCTCCATGCGGTCAAACTTTGCATGTATCCGCTCCAATACATCATTGGTGTATGGTATCTCCTCCTCTTGCCTTTGCACTTGTAGTGGCTCATAATTATCCCGAGTGGGAGGAATAAGGAGGTGGCTCATAGTCATCACAATAATCCAAATAAGGGTCATAAGGAGGAGGATAAATTGGGATTTGGCACTGAGCCACATACCAATATGAGTTCTCTAAATTTCTTTGAGCCTCTGCCTCTCTAATATAATCTCCAAGGGTCTTAACCATGATTTAGACTTTTATCTGCAAAACAGGTGAACTGCAACAATCTCTTTGGAAAGTATTAGCAATTTTTTTTTTAACTTTTTAATAAGATAAATAAAAAAACTAAATTAAAAACTAAAGCACACAAAAAAAATGTCTAAAGCAATAAAAATCTTTTTCGTTTAATATTGCTAAATTAATCCCCGGCAACGGCGCCAAAAACTTGTTGCGTTAAAAACACACTTAGAGCAAGTGTACTCTTTCGCAGAAGTAGTATAAAGAATATCGTATCCACAGGGATTAATTAACAAGTACCAAACTAATCAAGATTATTTAATGTTTAGACGAACAAATAATTTGATGTTTATAGAAACTAAAATAAAAAGAAATAAATAGCAAGAATTAAAAATGCAAGATATAATCAATGGAGAGAGACCTAGGGTCACAGTTTCACTTGCAAGCTTCGATTCCCCTATGTCTAATTCTACCTGAATTCCCTTATTCTATTTAATTACCAATCCCTTTACTAAAACTACTAATCCGTTTGGTCATTCGCGATTAATATTCTTTTTCCTAAATTAACCCTCGTTTGGTCATGCAAGAATTTAAATTCAGGAAAAGCATAAAGAGCAAAAAGGTTGAATGATTGAAAGACTAAATTATGGTTTGGTCATGCCCTAATTATAGCCCCAATTATCCTATAGGTCCACCAACTAATTGCAGTACGATCGCTGATCAACTAATTGATTATAGACATGCAAAGGGTAGCTAATCCTAATCATGTGATAAAAACAATAGGACAATATTAATTAAAATAAAAATAGGAATTCAAACTAGAAATTAGAACATAAAAATGTCTCTAATCATGCAAGATTCACCTAAGACCCTAGAAGAGGATTTAGGTATCCATAGTAATTAAGAACAATAAAATAGAAACTAGAGTCATGAATTACAGAGATAAAAATAACCCGGAAATTAGAGGAATTATTATTCTGAGTCTTCAGTCTCTTTTTTCTGCTCCAGAGCTCTCTCATGGTGTCAAAATCTGTACCCAAATTCTTCCCTCTCCGTCTTTCGTGTGTGTCTTTGTGCTGGTTGCGTTATTCCGTTTTTCGCTCACGGCTATCCCCCCTCACTATATGCGGCTCCCTTCCTTTTTAATTCTTTCCTGCGCCTAGGTTAGCGTGCATGCTTTCTTTCTCCCCAAGTTGGCTTCCACTTCTCCTCCTGATGGTCACGTGATCATGCTTCTTCTTTTTAATTCCCACATATATATATATATAATACACATATATAAAATATTTAAATATCATATATATATATATATATATATATATATATATATTATTTTCTTTCTTTTTATCTTTTCTTTTTTTCTGCAAAATAAAGAGCAAATTAAGTCAGTAATTTATATAATTAGTAATAATTGCTCTAAAAAATAGAATAAAAGTATCTCTAAAAATGCACTAAATTAGAGTTTATCAAAACCCACCTGAACCGCTTAGGCTTCAAGATGGTATTACTCTCGACGAGCTTAAGCAGAAAATTCACCAGAAACTGAGATTCCAAGAACGCATAATTGGGAATATCATTTACCGTAGACCAAGGTATGATGCACAAGGGAGGTGTTTTTGGTCGATGTTTGATGTAGAGACGACTAATGATGTTCGCAATATTGTCTCCAAACACCGCTCACATACATATGGTCAATTTCCGATTGAGTTGTGTATTAGTACAACGATGGCTCCTGCCCCCTCCCCAACAGTGGCCCCTAGGGATGAGCCACCAATTAGGAGGTCTGTAGAAGAGATACTAGAGTTATTTCGTGAACCACAGTGAGGGTGATAAAATAAGTTTGTTATGTTGAAAGTATTAATTTCAACAGTTGTATTGCTAATGTTATCTATGGTTTATGAAGGTGGATAAACTTTTATTTCAACTACAAAACACACATTACATAACAAAGAGTACAACTATAAATTACATATGAACTTAAAAGTTGGGGTGGGTAGGATGAGATACACTTATTTGAGCAACAGTAAGTAAAATTAACTTGAAATCACTCTTCATCAGGGTTTGATAAAGTACTCATCTGCGCATAAAATGTTTTCTTCTTCAGCTTGCGACATACGATGATTATTAGCATCTAGAAACGTTTTGCAAACATTGACCATCCCAAATCGTACTCTCCTAATGGCCATAATGTTATTCTCAATCCTCAGTCGATTTAAGGCATACTGCATGTCAACGACTCGATGGTTTGCATGTTGCCACATTTCATGTGATCTTAATTTTGGAATTGGTTCCTCCAACTCCATTAGATCTTGTTGAAGAGATTTTGATTCTCGAATTCTAAGACGCCATTCCATTCTAATTGCCTTTTTCACCGCGAGTGTATAACTATGATCTTGCTCCTCATAGCACCAATCTAATGTAAGCAGTAGATCTTTATATTCGTTCATTGCATGTGTTATATGAGGAATGTAAATAACCTTATTCAGTTGTTGTATATATATTTATATATAAAAGGTTTAGGACAATGGTAGAATCATAGACCCCAATAGAGAATCTTATACTGCACACCAAAGTGATCAAGGAATTATCCAAGTTTTATGGCCATATAACCAACCTGCGTAACAACATATTTTTGAGTGAACCACTACTGTAGTTTCAAATGGTTTATTTTTATCTTTAGCACACCCCATTATGCGACCCAATTCAGAGGGGACTGGTCTTGTCCACTCAATATAGAATCTGATATTTCTCACCAAGGTGATCAAAGAATTACCCATGTTTTATGGCCATATAACCAACCTGCGTAAAAGCATATTTTTAACACTACTGTAGTTACACATGGTTCATTAAGTTTTATATGTTTAGCACACCCCTTTATCAGACATAATTCAAAGGGGAATGGTCTTGTCCAATCAATATAGAATGTGATACTTCTCCCCAAGGTGATCAAGGAATTACCCAAGTTTTATGGCAATATAACCAAGCTGTGTAAACCATATTTTTGAGTGAACCACTACTGTAGTTTCACATGGTTTATTAAGTTTTTTATCTTTAGCACACCCCATTATGAGACACAATTCAGAGGGGAATGATCTTGTCCAATCAATATAGAATCTGATACTTCTCACCAAGGTGATCAAGTAATTACCCAAGTTTTATGGCCATATAACCAACTGCAAGAAAAGCATATTTTTGAGTGAACCACTCACTGTAGTTTCACATGGTTTATTAAGTTTTTATCTTTAGCACACCCCATTATGAGACATAATTCAGAGGGGAATGATCTTGTCCAATCAATATAGAATCGATACTTCTCACCAAGGTGATCAAGTAATTACCCAAGTTTTATGGCCATATAACCAACCTACGTAAAAGATATTTTGAGTGAACCACTCACTGTAGTTTCACATGGTTTATTAAGTTTTTATCTTTAGCACACCCCATTATGAGACACAATTCAGAGGGGAATGGTCTTGTCCAATCAATATAGAATCTGATACTTCTCACCAAGGTGATCAAGTAATTACCCAAGTTTTATGGCCATATAACCAACCTGCGTAAAAGCATATTTTTGAGTGAACCACTACTTGTAGTTTCAAATGGTTTATTAAGTTTTTATCTTTAGCACGCCCCATTATGCGACCCCAATTCAGAGGGGACTGGTCTTGTCCACTCAATATAGAATCTGATATTTCTCACCAAGGTGATCAAAGAATTACCCATGTTTTATGGCCATATAACCAACCTGCGTAAAAGCATATTTTTACCACTACTGTAATTACACATGGTTCATTAAGTTTTATATATTTAGGACACCCCTTTATCAGACATAATTCAAAGGGGAATGGTCTTGTCCACTCAATATAGAATCTGATACTTCTCCCCAAGGTGATCAAGGAATTACCCAAGTTTTATGGAAATATAACCAACCTCGCAGAAAGCATATTTTTGAGTGAACCACTACTGTAGTTTCACATGGTTTATTAAGTTTTTTATGTTTAGCACACCCATTTACGAGACACAATTCAGAGGGGAATGGTCTTGTCCAATCAATATAGAATGTGATACTTCTCCCCAAGGTGATCAAGGAATTACCCAAGTTTTATGGAAATATAACCAACCTGCGTAAAGCATATTTTTGAGTGAACCACTACTGTAGTTTCACATGGTTTATTAAGTTTTTTATGTTTAGCACACCCATTTACGAGACACAATTCAGAGGGGAATGGTCTTGTCCAATCAATATAGAATCTGATACTTCTCACCAAGGTGATCAAGTAATTACCCAAGTTTTATGGCCATATAACCAACCTGCGTAAAAGCATATTTTTGAGTGAACCACTACTGTAGTTTCACATGGTTTATTAAGTTTTTTATCTTTAGCACACCCCATTATGAGACACAATTCAGAGGGGAATGGTCTTGTCCAATCAATATAGAATCTGATACTTCTCACCAAGGTGATCAAGTAATTACCCAAGTTTTATGGCCATATAACCAACCTGCGTAAAAGCATATTTTTACCACTACTCATCAGAGTTACACATGCTTCATTAAGTTTTATATATTTAGGACACCCCTTTATCAGACATAATTCAAAGGGGAATGGTCTTGTCCACTCAATATAGAATTTGATACTTCTCCCCAAGGTGATCAAGGAATTACCCAAGTTTTATGGAAATATAACCAACCTGCGTAAAGCATATTTTTGAGTGAACCACTACTGTAGTTTCACATGGTTTATTAAGTTTTTTATGTTTAGCACACCCCATTACGAGACACAATTCAGAGGGGAATGGTCTTGTCCAATCAATATAGAATGTGATACTTCTCCCCAAGGTGATCAAGGAATTACCCAAGTTTTATGGCAATATAACCAACCTGCGTAAAGCATATTTTTGAGTGAACCACTCTGTAGTTTCACATGGTTTATTAAGTTTTTATCTTTAGCACACCCCATTATGAGACACAATTCAGAGGGGAATGATCTTGTCCAAACAATATAGAATCGATACTTCTCACCAAGGTGATCAAGTAATTACCCAAGTTTTATGGCCATATAACCAACTGCGAAAGCATATTTTTGAGTGAACCACTCATGTAGTTTCACATGGTTTATTAAGTTTTTTATCTTTAGCACACCCCATTATGAGACATAATTCAGAGGGGAATGATCTTGTCCAATCAATATAGAATCTTATACTTCTCACCAAGGTGATCAAGTAATTACCCAAGTTTTATGGCCATATAACCAACCTGCGTAAAAGCATATTTTTTGAGTGAACTACTACTGTAGTTTCACATGGTTTATTAAGTTTTTTATCTTTAGCACACCCCATTATGTGACACAATTCAGAGGGGAATGGTCTTGTCCAATCAATATAGAATCTGATACTTCTCACCAAGGTGATCAAGTAATTTCCCAAGTTTTATGGCCATATAACCAACCTGCGTAAAAGCATATTTTTGAGTGAACCACTACTGTAGTTTCACATGGTTTATTAAGTTTTTTATCTTTAGCACACCCCATTATGAGACATAATTCAGAGGGGAATGATCTTGTCCAATCAATATAGAATCTGATACTTCTCACCAAGGTAATCAAGTAATTACCCAAGTTTTATGGCCATATAACCAACCTGCGCGTAAAGCATATTTTTGAGTGAACCACTCTTGTAGTTTCACATGGTTTATTAAGTTTTTTATCTTTAGCACTCCCCATTATGAGACACAATTCAGAGGGGAATGGTCTTGTCCAATAAATATAGAATCTGATACTTCTCACCAAGGTGATCAAGTAATTACCCAAGTTTTATGGCCATATAACCAACCTGCGTAAAAGCATATTTTTGAGTGAACCACTACTGTAGTTTCAAATGGTTTATTAAGTTTTTTATCTTTAGCACACCTCATTATGCGACCCAATTCAGAGGGGACTGGTCTTGCCCACTCAATATAGAATCTGATATTTCTCACCAAGGTGATCAAAGAATTACCCATGTTTTATGGTCATATAACCAACCTGCGTAAAAGCATATTTTTACCACTACTGTAGTTACACATGGTTCATTAAGTTTTATATATTTAGGACACCCCTTTATCAGACATAATTCAAAGGGGAATGGTCTTGTCCACTCAATATAGAATATGATACTTCTCCCCAAGGTGATCAAGGAATTACCCAAGTTTTATGGAAATATAACCAACCTGCGTAAAGCATTTTGAGTGAACCACTACTGTAGTTTCACATGGTTTATTAAGTTTTTTATGTTTAGCACACCCCATTACGAGACACAATTCAGAGGGGAATGGTCTTGTCCAATCAATATAGAATGTGATACTTCTCCCCAAGGTGATCAAGGAATTATCCAAGTTTAATGGCAATATAACCAACCTGCGTAAAACATATTTTTGAGTGAACCACTACTGTAGTTTCACATGGTTTATTAAGTTTTTTATCTTTAGCACACCCCATTATGAGACACAATTTAGAGGGAAATGATCTTGTCCAATCAATATAGAATCGATTCTTCTCACCAAGGTGATCAAGTAATTACCCAAGTTTTATGGCCATATAACCAACTGCGTAAAAGCATATTTTTTGAGTGAACCACTACTGTAGTTTCACATGGTTTATTAAGTTTTTATCTTTAGCACACCCCATTATGAGACATAATTCAGAGGGGAATGATCTTGTCCAATCAATATAGAATCGATACTTCTCACCAAGGTGATCAAGTAATTACCCAAGTTTTATGGCCATATAACCAACAACTGCGTAAAAGCATATTTTTGAGTGAACCACTCACTGTAGTTTCACATGGTTTATTAAGTTTTTATCTTTAGCACACCCCATTATGAGACACAATTCAGAGGGGAATGATCTTGTCCAATCAATATAGAATCGATACTTCTCACCAAGGTGATCAAGTAATTACCCAAGTTTTATGGCCATATAACCAACTGCGTAAAAGCATATTTTTACCACTACTGTAGTTACACATGGTTCATTAAGTTTTATATATTTAGGACACCCCTTTATCAGACATAATTCAAAGGGGAATGGTCTTGTCCACTCAATATAGAATATGATACTTCTCCCCAAGGTGATCAAGGAATTACCCAAGTTTTATGGAAATATAACCAACTCACAGTAAAGCATTTTGAGTGAACCACTACTGTAGTTTCACATGGTTTATTAAGTTTTTTATGTTTAGCACACCCCATTACGAGACACAATTCAGAGGGGAATGGTCTTGTCCAATCAATATAGAATGTGATACTTCTCCCCAAGGTGATCAAGGAATTATCCAAGTTTAATGGCAATATAACCAACCTGCGTAAAACATATATTTTTGAGTGAACCACCACTTTGTAGTTTCACATGGTTTATTAAGTTTTTATCTTTAGCACACCCCATTATGAGACACAATTTAGAGGGAAATGATCTTGTCCAATCAATATAGAATCTGATTCTTCTCACCAAGGTGATCAAGTAATTACCCAAGTTTTATGGCCATATAACCAACCTGCGTAAAAGCATATTTTTGAGTGAACCACTACTGTAGTTTCACATGGTTTATTAAGTTTTTTATCTTTAGCACACCCCATTATGAGACATAATTCAGAGGGGAATGATCTTGTCCAATCAATATAGAATCGATACTTCTCACCAAGGTGATCAAGTAATTACCCAAGTTTTATGGCCATATAACCAACCTGCGAAAAGCATATTTTTGAGTGAACCACTCTCTGTAGTTTCACATGGTTTATTAAGTTTTTATCTTTAGCACACCCCATTATGAGACACAATTCAGAGGGGAATGATCTTGTCCAATCAATATAGAATCTGATACTTCTCACCAAGGTGATCAAGTAATTACCCAAGTTTTATGGCCATATAACCAACCTGCGTAAAAGCATATTTTTACCACTCATTTGTAGTTACACATGGTTCATTAAGTTTTATATATTTAGGACACCCCTTTATCAGACATAATTCAAAGGGGAATGGTCTTGTCCACTCAATATAGAATATGATACTTCTCCCCAAGGTGATCAAGGAATTACCCAAGTTTTATGGAAATATAACCAACCTGCGTAAAGCATTTTGAGTGAACCACTACTGTAGTTTCACATGGTTTATTAAGTTTTTTATGTTTAGCACACCCCATTACGAGACACAATTCAGAGGGGAATGGTCTTGTCCAATCAATATAGAATGTGATACTTCTCCCCAAGGTGATCAAGGAATTATCCAAGTTTAATGGCAATATAACCAACCTGCGTAAAACATATTTTTGAGTGAACCACTACTGTAGTTTCACATGGTTTATTAAGTTTTTTATCTTTAGCACACCCCATTATGAGACACAATTTAGAGGGAAATGATCTTGTCCAATCAATATAGAATCTGATTCTTCTCACCAAGGTGATCAAGTAATTACCCAAGTTTTATGGCCATATAACCAACCTGCGTAAAAGCATATTTTTGAGTGAACCACTACTGTAGTTTCACATGGTTTATTAAGTTTTTTATCTTTAGCACACCCCATTATGAGACATAATTCAGAGGGGAATGATCTTGTCCAATCAATATAGAATCTGATACTTCTCACCAAGGTGATCAAGTAATTACCCAAGTTTTATGGCCATATAACCAACTGCGTAAAAGCATATTTTTGAGTGAACCACTACTTTGTAGTTTCACATGGTTTATTAAGTTTTTATCTTTAGCACACCCCATTATGAGACACAATTCAGAGGGGAATGATCTTGTCCAATCAATATAGAATCGATACTTCTCACCAAGGTGATCAAGTAATTACCCAAGTTTTATGGCCATATAACCAACTGCAGAAAAGCATATTTTTACCACTTCTTTGTAGTTACACATGCTTCATTAAGTTTTATATATTTAGGACACCCCTTTATCAGACATAATTCAAAGGGGAATGGTCTTGTCCACTCAATATAGAATTTGATACTTCTCCCCAAGGTGATCAAGGAATTACCCAAGTTTTATGGAAATATAACCAACCTGCGTAAAGCATATTTTTGAGTGAACCATCACTGTAGTTTCACATGGTTTATTAAGTTTTTTATGTTTAGCACACCCCATTACGAGACACAATTCAGAGGGGAATGGTCTTGTCCAATCAATATAGAATGTGATACTTCTCCCCAAGGTGATCAAGGAATTACCCAAGTTTTATGGCAATATAACCAACCTGCGTAAAGCATATTTTTGAGTGAACCACTACTGTAGTTTCACATGGTTTATTAAGTTTTTTATCTTTAGCACACCCCATTATGAGACACAATTCAGAGGGGAATGATCTTGTCCAATCAATATAGAATCTGATACTTCTCACCAAGGTGATCAAGTAATTACCCAAGTTTTATGGCCATATAACCAACTCTGCGTAAAAGCATATTTTTGAGTGAACCACTACTGTAGTTTCACATGGTTTATTAAGTTTTTTATCTTTAGCACACCCCATTATGAGACATAATTCAGAGGGGAATGATCTTGTCCAATCAATATAGAATCTTATACTTCTCACCAAGGTGATCAAGTAATTACCCAAGTTTTATGGCCATATAACCAACTGCGTAAAGCATATTTTTTGAGTGAACCACTCATGTAGTTTCACATGGTTTATTAAGTTTTTATCTTTAGCACACCCCATTATGTGACACAATTCAGAGGGGAATGGTCTTGTCCAATCAATATAGAATCGATACTTCTCACCAAGGTGATCAAGTAATTACCCAAGTTTTATGGCCATATAACCAACTGCGAAAAGCATATTTTTACCACTACTGTAGTTACACATGCTTCATTAAGTTTTATATATTTAGGACACCCCTTTATCAGACATAATTCAAAGGGGAATGGTCTTGTCCAATCAATATAGAATGTGATACTTCTCCCCAAGGTGATCAAGGAATTATCCAAGTTTAATGGCAATATAACCAACTGCGTAAAACATATTTTTGAGTGAACCACTCATCGTAGTTTCACATGGTTTATTAAGTTTTTATCTTTAGCACACCCCATTATGAGACACAATTTAGAGGGAAATGATCTTGTCCAATCAATATAGAATCTGATTCTTCTCACCAAGGTGATCAAGTAATTACCCAAGTTTTATGGCCATATAACCAACTGCGTAAAAGCATATTTTTGAGTGAACCACTCTTTGTAGTTTCACATGGTTTATTAAGTTTTTATCTTTAGCACACCCCATTATGAGACATAATTCAGAGGGGAATGATCTTGTCCAATCAATATAGAATCGATACTTCTCACCAAGGTGATCAAGTAATTACCCAAGTTTTATGGCCATATAACCAACCTCGCGAAAAGCATATTTTTGAGTGAACCACTCACTGTAGTTTCACATGGTTTATTAAGTTTTTATCTTTAGCACACCCCATTATGAGACACAATTCAGAGGGGAATGATCTTGTCCAATCAATATAGAATCGATACTTCTCACCAAGGTGATCAAGTAATTACCCAAGTTTTATGGCCATATAACCAACTGCGTAAAAGCATATTTTTACCTCTCTTGTAGTTACACATGGTTCATTAAGTTTTATATATTTAGGACACCCCTTTATCGGACATAATTCAAAGGGGAATGGTCTTGTCCACTCAATATAGAATTTGATACTTCTCCCAAGGTGATCAAGGAATTACCCAAGTTTTATGGAAATATAACCAACTGCGTAAAGCATATTTTTGAGTGAACCACTCTTGTAGTTTCACATGGTTTATTAAGTTTTTATGTTTAGCACACCCCATTACGAGACACAATTCAGAGGGGAATGGTCTTGTCCAATCAATATAGAATGTGATACTTCTCCCCAAGGTGATCAAGGAATTACCCAAGTTTTATGGCAATATAACCAACTGCGTAAAGCATATTTTTGAGTGAACCACTTCGTGTAGTTTCACATGGTTTATTAAGTTTTTATCTTTAGCACACCCCATTATGAGACACAATTCAGAGGGGAATGATCTTGTCCAATCAATATAGAATCGATACTTCTCACCAAGGTGATCAAGTAATTACCCAAGTTTTATGGCCATATAACCAACTGCGTAAAAGCATATTTTTGAGTGAACCACACTCTTTGTAGTTTCACATGGTTTATTAAGTTTTTATCTTTAGCACACCCCATTATGAGACATAATTCAGAGGGGAATGATCTTGTCCAATCAATATAGAATCTTATACTTCTCACCAAGGTGATCAAGTAATTACCCAAGTTTTATGGCCATATAACCAACCTGCGTAAAAGCATATTTTTTGAGTGAACCACTACTGTAGTTTCACATGGTTTATTAAGTTTTTTATCTTTAGCACACCCCATTATGTGACACAATTCAGAGGGGAATGGTCTTGTCCAATCAATATAGAATCTGATACTTCTCACCAAGGTGATCAAGTAATTACCCAAGTTTTATGGCCATATAACCAACCTGCGTAAAAGCATATTTTTACCACTACTGTAGTTACACATGCTTCATTAAGTTTTATATATTTAGGACACCCCTTTATCAGACATAATTCAAAGGGGAATGGTCTTGTCCAATCAATATAGAATGTGATACTTCTCCCCAAGGTGATCAAGGAATTATCCAAGTTTAATGGCAATATAACCAACCTGCGTAAAACATATTTTTGAGTGAACCACTACTGTAGTTTCACATGGTTTATTAAGTTTTTTATCTTTAGCACACCCCATTATGAGACACAATTTAGAGGGAAATGATCTTGTCCAATCAATATAGAATCTGATTCTTCTCACCAAGGTGATCAAGTAATTACCCAAGTTTTATGGCCATATAACCAACTGCGTAAAAGCATATTTTTTTGAGTGAACCACTACTCGTAGTTTCACATGGTTTATTAAGTTTTTTATCTTTAGCACACCCCATTATGAGACATAATTCAGAGGGGAATGATCTTGTCCAATCAATATAGAATCTGATACTTCTCACCAAGGTGATCAAGTAATTACCCAAGTTTTATGGCCATATAACCAACCTGCGTAAAAGCATATTTTTGAGTGAACCACTACTGTAGTTTCACATGGTTTATTAAGTTTTTTATCTTTAGCACACCCCATTATGAGACACAATTCAGAGGGGAATGATCTTGTCCAATCAATATAGAATCTGATACTTCTCACCAAGGTGATCAAGTAATTACCCAAGTTTTATGGCCATATAACCAACCTGCGTAAAAGCATATTTTTACCACTACTGTAGTTACACATGCTTCATTAAGTTTTATATATTTAGGACACCCCTTTATCAGACATAATTCAAAGGGGAATGGTCTTGTCCACTCAATATAGAATTTGATACTTCTCCCCAAGGTGATCAAGGAATTACCCAAGTTTTATGGAAATATAACCAACCTGCGTAAAGCATATTTTTGAGTGAACCACTACTGTAGTTTCACATGGTTTATTAAGTTTTTTATGTTTAGCACACCCCATTACGAGACACAATTCAGAGGGGAATGGTCTTGTCCAATCAATATAGAATGTGATACTTCTCCCCAAGGTGATCAAGGAATTACCCAAGTTTTATGGCAATATAACCAACCTGCGTAAAGCATATTTTTGAGTGAACCACTACTGTAGTTTCACATGGTTTATTAAGTTTTTTATCTTTAGCACACCCCATTATGAGACACAATTCAGAGGGGAATGATCTTGTCCAATCAATATAGAATCTGATACTTCTCACCAAGGTGATCAAGTAATTACCCAAGTTTTATGGCCATATAACCAACCTGCGTAAAAGCATATTTTTGAGTGAACCACTACTGTAGTTTCACATGGTTTATTAAGTTTTTTATCTTTAGCACACCCCATTATGAGACATAATTCAGAGGGGAATGATCTTGTCCAATCAATATAGAATCTTATACTTCTCACCAAGGTGATCAAGTAATTACCCAAGTTTTATGGCCATATAACCAACCTGCGTAAAAGCATATTTTTTGAGTGAACCACTACTGTAGTTTCACATGGTTTATTAAGTTTTTTATCTTTAGCACACCCCATTATGTGACACAATTCAGAGGGGAATGGTCTTGTCCAATCAATATAGAATCTGATACTTCTCACCAAGGTGATCAAGTAATTACCCAAGTTTTATGGCCATATAACCAACCTGCGTAAAAGCATATTTTTGAGTGAACCACTACTGTAGTTTCAAATGGTTTATTAAGTTTTTTATCTTTAGCACACCCCATTATGCGACCCAATTCAGAGGGGACTGGTCTTGTCCACTCAATATAGAGAATCTGATATTTCTCACCAAGGTGATCAAAGAATTACCCATGTTTTATGGTCATATAACCAACCTTCGTAAAAGCATATTTTTACCACTACTGTAGTTACACATGGTTCATTAAGTTTTATATATTTAGGACACCCCTTTATCAGACATAATTCAAAGGGGAATGGTCTTGTCCACTCAATATAGAATCTGATACTTCTCCCCAAGGTGATCAAGGAATTACCCAAGTTTTATGGAAATATAACCAACTGCGTAAAGCATATTTTTGAGTGAACCTTCACTGTAGTTTCACATGGTTTATTAAGTTTTTATGTTTAGCACACCCCATTACGAGACACAATTCAGAGGGGAATGGTCTTGTCCAATCAATATAGAATGTGATACTTCTCCCCAAGGTGATCAAGGAATTATCCAAGTTTTAGGGCAATATAACCAACCTGCGTAAAGCATATTTTTGAGTGAACCACTACTGTAGTTTCACATGGTTTATTAAGTTTTTTATCTTTAGCACACCCCATTATGAGACACAATTTAGAGGGAAATGATCTTGTCCAATCAATATAGAATCTGATTCTTCTCACCAAGGTGATCAAGTAATTACCCAAGTTTTATGGCCATATAACCCACCTGCGTAAAAACATATTTTTGAGTGAACTACTACTGTAGTTTCATATGGTTTATTAAGTTTTTTATCTTTAGCACACCCCATTATGAGACATAATTCAGAGGGGAATGATCTTGTCCAATCAATATAGAATCTTATACTTCTCACCAAGGTGATCAAGTAATTACCCAAGTTTTATGGCCATATAACCAACCTGCGTAAAAGCATATTTTTTGAGTGAACCACTACTGTAGTTTCACATGGTTTATTAAGTTTTTTATCTTTAGCACACCCCATTATGTGACACAATTCAGAGGGGAATGGTCTTGTCCAATCAATATAGAATCTGATACTTCTCACCAAGGTGATCAAGTAATTACCCAAGTTTTATGGCCATATAACCAACCTGCGTAAAAGCATATTTTTGAGTGAACCACTACTGTAGTTTCAAATGGTTTATTAAGTTTTTTATCTTTAGCACACCCCATTATGCGACCCAATTCAGAGGGGACTGGTCTTGTCCACTCAATATAGAATCTGATATTTCTCACCAAGGTGATCAAAGAATTACCCATGTTTTATGGTCATATAACCAACCTGCGTAAAAGCATATTTTTACCACTACTGTAGTTACACATGGTTCATTAAGTTTTATATATTTAGGACACCCCTTTATCAGACATAATTCAAAGGGGAATGGTCTTGTCCACTCAATATAGAATCTGATACTTCTCCCCAAGGTGATCAAGGAATTACCCAAGTTTTATGGAAATATAACCAACCTGCGTAAAGCATATTTTTGAGTGAACCACTACTGTAGTTTCCCATGGTTTATTAAGTTTTTTATGTTTAGCACACCCCATTACGAGACACAATTCAGAGGGGAATGGTCTTGTCCAATCAATATAGAATGTGATACTTCTCCCCAAGGTGATCAAGGAATTATCCAAGTTTTATGGCAATATAACCAACTCACAGTAAAGCATATTTTTGAGTGAACCACTACTGTAGTTTCACATGGTTTATTAAGTTTTTTATCTTTAGCACACCCCATTATGAGACACAATTTAGAGGGAAATGATCTTGTCCAATCAATATAGAATCTGATTCTTCTCACCAAGGTGATCAAGTAATTACCCAAGTTTTATGGCCATATAACCCACCTGCGTAAAAGCATATTTTTGAGTGAACCACTACTGTAGTTTCACATGGTTTATTAAGTTTTTTATCTTTAGCACACCCCATTATGAGACATAATTCAGAGGGGAATGATCTTGTCCAATCAATATAGAATCTGATACTTCTCACCAAGGTGATCAAGTAATTACCCAAGTTTTATGGCCATATAACCAACCTGCGTAAAAGCATATTTTTGAGTGAACCACTACTGTAGTTTCACATGGTTTATTAAGTTTTTTATCTTTAGCACACCCCATTATGAGACACAATTCAGAGGGGAATGGTCTTGTCCAATCAATATAGAATCTGATACTTCTCACCAAGGTGATCAAGTAATTACCCAAGTTTTATGGCCATATAACCAACCTGCGTAAAAGCATATTTTTACCACTACTGTAGTTACACATGGTTCATTAAGTTTTATATATTTAGGACACCCCTTTATCAGACATAATTCAAAGGGGAATGGTCTTGTCCACTCAATATAGAATTTGATACTTCTCCCCAAGGTGATCAAGGAATTACCCAAGTTTTATGGAAATATAACCAACCTGCGTAAAGCATATTTTTGAGTGAACCACTCTTTGTAGTTTCACATGGTTTATTAAGTTTTTATGTTTAGCACACCCCATTACGAGACACAATTCAGAGGGGAATGGTCTTGTCCAATCAATATAGAATGTGATACTTCTCCCAAGGTGATCAAGGAATTACCCAAGTTTTATGGCAATATAACCAACCTGCGTAAAGCATATTTTTGAGTGAACCACTACTGTAGTTTCACATGGTTTATTAAGTTTTTTATCTTTAGCACACCCCATTATGAGACACAATTCAGAGGGGAATGATCTTGTCCAATCAATATAGAATCGATACTTCTCACCAAGGTGATCAAGTAATTACCCAAGTTTTATGGCCATATAACCAACCTGCGTAAAAGCATATTTTTGAGTGAACCACTACTGTAGTTTCACATGGTTTATTAAGTTTTTTTATCTTTAGCACACCCCATTATGAAACATAATTCAAAGGGGAATGATCTTGTCCAATCAATATAGAATCTTATACTTCTCACCAAGGTGATCAAGTAATTACCCAAGTTTTATGGCCATATAACCAACTGCGCAAAAGCATATTTTTGAGTGAACCACTCGTAGTTTCACATGGTTTATTAAGTTTTTTATCTTTAGCACACCCCATTATGAGACACAATTCAGAGGGGAATGATCTTGTCCAATCAATATAGAATCTAATACTTCTCACCAAGGTGATCAAGTAATTACCCAAGTTTTATGGCCATATAACCAACTGCGTAAAAGCATATTTTTGAGTGAACCACTCTTTGTAGTTTCAAATGGTTTATTAAGTTTTTATCTTTAGCACACCCCATTATGCGACCCAATTCAGAGGGGACTGGTCTTGTCCACTCAATATAGAATCTGATATTTCTCACCAAGGTGATCAAAGAATTACCCATGTTTTATGGCCATATAACCAACCTGCGTAAAAGCATATTTTTACCACTAGTTACACATGGTTCATTAAGTTTTATATATTTAGGACACCCCTTTATCAGACATAATTCAAAGGGGAATGGTCTTGTCCACTCAATATAGAATCTGATACTTCTCCCCAAGGTGATCAAGGAATTACCCAAGTTTTATGGAAATATAACCAACCTGCGTAAAGCATATTTTTGAGTGAACCACTACTGTAGTTTCACATGGTTTATTAAGTTTTTTATCTTTAGCACACCCCATTATGAGACATAATTCAGAGGGGAATGATCTTGTCCAATCAATATAGAATCTGATACTTCTCACCAAGGTGATCAAGTAATTACCCAAGTTTTATGGCCATATAACCAACCTGCGTAAAAGCATATTTTTGAGTGAACCACCTTTGTAGTTTCACATGGTTTATTAAGTTTTTATCTTTAGCACACCCCATTATGAGACACAATTCAGAGGGGAATGGTCTTGTCCAATCAATATAGAATCTGATACTTCTCACCAAGGTGATCAAGTAATTACCCAAGTTTTATGGCCATATAACCAACCTGCGTAAAAGCATATTTTTACCACTACTGTAGTTACACATGGTTCATTAAGTTTTATATATTTAGGACACCCCTTTATCAGACATAATTCAAAGGGAATGGTCTTGTCCACTCAATATAGAATTTGATACTTCTCCCCAAGGTGATCAAGGAATTACCCAAGTTTTATGGAAATATAACCAACCTGCGTAAAGCATATTTTTGAGTGAACCACTACTGTAGTTTCACATGGTTTATTAAGTTTTTTATGTTTAGCACACCCCATTACGAGACACAATTCAGAGGGGAATGGTCTTGTCCAATCAATATAGAATGTGATACTTCTCCCCAAGGTGATCAAGGAATTACCCAAGTTTTATGGCAATATAACCAACCTGCGTAAAGCATATTTTTGAGTGAACCACTACTGTAGTTTCACATGGTTTATTAAGTTTTTTATCTTTAGCACACCCCATTATGAGACACAATTCAGAGGGGAATGATCTTGTCCAATCAATATAGAATCTGATACTTCTCACCAAGGTGATCAAGTAATTACCCAAGTTTTATGGCCATATAACCAACCTGCGTAAAAGCATATTTTTGAGTGAACCACTACTGTAGTTTCACATGGTTTATTAAGTTTTTTTATCTTTAGCACACCCCATTATGAAACATAATTCAAAGGGGAATGATCTTGTCCAATCAATATAGAATCTTATACTTCTCACCAAGGTGATCAAGTAATTACCCAAGTTTTATGGCCATATAACCAACCTGCGTAAAAGCATATTTTTTGAGTGAACCACTACTGTAGTTTCACATGGTTTATTAAGTTTTTTATCTTTAGCACACCCCATTATGAGACACAATTCAGAGGGGAATGATCTTGTCCAATCAATATAGAATCTAATACTTCTCACCAAGGTGATCAAGTAATTACCCAAGTTTTATGGCCATATAACCAACCTGCGTAAAAGCATATTTTTGAGTGAACCACTACTGTAGTTTCAAATGGTTTATTAAGTTTTTTATCTTTAGCACACCCCATTATGCGACCCAATTCAGAGGGGACTGGTCTTGTCCACTCAATATAGAATCTGATATTTCTCACCAAGGTGATCAAAGAATTACCCATGTTTTATGGCCATATAACCAACCTGCGTAAAAGCATATTTTTACCACTAGTTACACATGGTTCATTAAGTTTTATATATTTAGGACACCCCTTTATCAGACATAATTCAAAGGGGAATGGTCTTGTCCACTCAATATAGAATCTGATACTTCTCCCCAAGGTGATCAAGGAATTACCCAAGTTTTATGGAAATATAACCAACTGCGTAAAGCATATTTTTGAGTGAACCACTCACTGTAGTTTCACATGGTTTATTAAGTTTTTATCTTTAGCACACCCCATTATGAGACATAATCAGAGGGGAATGATCTTGTCCAATCAATATAGAATCGATACTTCTCACCAAGGTGATCAAGTAATTACCCAAGTTTTATGGCCATATAACCAACTGCGTAAAAGCATATTTTTGAGTGAACCACTCATCTGTAGTTTCTCATGGTTTATTAAGTTTTTATCTTTTGCACACCCCATTATGAGACACAATTCAGAGGGGAATGGTCTTGTCCAATCAATATAGAATCTGATACTTCTCACCAAGGTGATCAAGTAATTATCCAAGTTTTATGGCCATATAACCAACCTGCGTAAAAGCATATTTTTACCACTCTTTGTAGTTACACATGGTTCATTAAGTTTTATATATTTAGGACACCCCTTTATCAGACATAATTCAAAGGGGAATGGTCTTGTCCTCTCAATATAGAATATGATACTTCTCCCCAAGGTGATCAAGGAATTACCCAAGTTTTATGGAAATATAACCAACTGCGTAAAGCATATTTTTGAGTGAACCACTCACCGTAGTTTCACATGGTTTATTAAGTTTTTATGTTTAGCACACCCCATTACGAGACACAATTCAGAGGGGAATGGTCTTGTCCAATCAATATAGAATGTGATACTTCTCCCCAAGGTGATCAAGGAATTACCCAAGTTTTATGGCAATATAACCAACCTGCGTAAAGCATCTTTTTGAGTGAACCACTACTGTAGTTTCACATGGTTTATTAAGTTTTTTATCTTTAACACACCCCATTATGAGACACAATTCAGAGGGGAATGATCTTGTCCAATCAATATAGAATCGATACTTCTCACCAAGGTGATCAAGTAATTACCCAAGTTTTATGGCCATATAACCAACTGCGTAAAAGCATATTTTTGAGTGAACCACTACTGTAGTTTCACATGGTTTATTAAGTTTTTTATCTTTAGCACACCCCATTATGAGACATAATTCAGAGGGGAATGATCTTGTCCAATCAATATAGAATCTTATACTTCTCACCAAGGTGATCAAGTAATTACCCAAGTTTTATGGCCATATAACCAACCTGCGTAAAAGCATATTTTTTGAGTGAACCACTACTGTAGTTTCACATGGTTTATTAAGTTTTTTATCTTTAGCATACCCCATTATGAGACACAATTCAGAGGGGAATGGTCTTGTCCAATCAATATAGAATCTGATACTTCTCACCAAGATGATCAAGTAATTACCCAAGTTTTATGGCCATATAACCAACCTGCGTAAAAGCATATTTTTGAGTGAACCACTACTGTAGTTTCAAATGATTTATTAAGTTTTTTATCTTTAGCACACCCCATTATGCGACCCAATTCAGAGGGGACTGGTCTTGTCCACTCAATATAGAATCTGATATTTCTCATCAAGGTGATCAAAGAATTACCCATGTTTTATGGCCATATAACCAACCTGCGTAAAAACATATTTTTACCACTACTGTAGTTACACATGGTTCATTAAGTTTTATATATTTAGGACACCCCTTTATCGGACATAATTCAAAGGGAATGGTCTTGTCCACTCAATATAGAATCGATACTTCTCCCCAAGGTGATCAAGGAATTACCCAAGTTTTATGGAAATATAACCAACTGCGTAAAGCATATTTTTGAGTGAACCACTCTTTGTAGTTTCACATGGTTTATTAAGTTTTTATGTTTAGCACACCCCATTACGAGACACAATTCAGAGGGGAATGGTCTTGTCCAATCAATATAGAATGTGATACTTCTCCCCAAGGTGATCAAGGAATTATCCAAGTTTTATGGCAATATAACCAACCTGCGTAAAGCATATTTTTGAGTGAACCACTACTGTAGTTTCACATGGTTTATTAAGTTTTTTATCTTTAGCACACCCCATTATGAGACACAATTTAGAGGGGAATGATCTTGTCCAATCAATATAGAATCTGATACTTCTCACCAAGGTGATCAAGTAATTACCCAAGTTTTATGGCCATATAACCAACCTGCGTAAAAGCATATTTTTGAGTGAACCACTACTATAGTTTCAAATGGTTTATTAAGTTTTTTATCTTTAGCACACCCCATTATGCGACCCAATTCAGAGGGGACTGGTCTTGTCCACTCAATATAGAATCTGATATTTCTCACCAAGGTGATCAAAGAATTACCCATGTTTTATGGCCATATAACCAACCTGCGTAAAAGCATATTTTTACCACTAGTTACACATGGTTCATTAAGTTTTATATATTTAGGACACCCCTTTATCAGACATAATTCAAAGGGGAATGGTCTTGTCCACTCAATATCGAATCTGATACTTCTCCCCAAGGTGATCAAGGAATTACCCAAGTTTTATGGAAATATAACCAACCTGCGTAAAACATATTTTTGAGTGAACCACTACTGTAGTTTCACATGGTTTATTAAGTTTTTTATCTTTAGCACACCCCATTATGAGACATAATTCAGAGGGGAATGATCTTGTCCAATCAATATAGAATCTGATACTTCTCACCAAGGTGATCAAGTAATTACCCAAGTTTTATGGCCATATAACCAACCTGCGTAAAAGCATATTTTTGAGTGAACCACTACTGTAGTTTCTCATGGTTTATTAAGTTTTTTATCTTTAGCACACCCCATTATGAGACACAATTCAGAGGGGAATGGTCTTGTCCAATCAATATAGAATCTGATACTTCTCACCAAGGTGATCAAGTAATTATCCAAGTTTTATGGCCATATAACCAACCTGCGTAAAAGCATATTTTTACCACTACTGTAGTTACACATGGTTCATTAAGTTTTATATATTTAGGACACCCCTTTATCAGACATAATTCAAAGGGGAATGGTCTTGTCCTCTCAATATAGAATATGATACTTCTCCCCAAGGTGATCAAGGAATTACCCAAGTTTTATGGAAATATAACCAACCTGCGTAAAGCATATTTTTGAGTGAACCACTACTGTAGTTTCACATGGTTTATTAAGTTTTTTATGTTTAGCACACCCCATTACGAGACACAATTCAGAGGGGAATGGTCTTGTCCAATCAATATAGAATGTGATACTTCTCCCTAAGGTGATCAAGGAATTACCCAAGTTTTATGGCAATATAACCAACCTGCGTAAAGCATATTTTTGAGTGAACCACTACTGTAGTTTCACATGGTTTATTAAGTTTTTTATCTTTAGCACACCCCATTATGAGACACAATTCAGAGGGGAATGATCTTGTCCAATCAATATAGAATCTGATACTTCTCACCAAGGTGATCAAGTAATTACCCAAGTTTTATGGCCATATAACCAACTGCGTAAAAGCATATTTTGAGTGAACCACTACTGTAGTTTCACATGGTTTATTAAGTTTTTTATCTTTAACACACCCCATTATGAGACATAATTCAGAGGGGAATGATCTTGTCCAATCAATATAGAATCTTATACTTCTCACCAAGGTTATCAAGTAATTACCCAAGTTTTATGGCCATATAACCAACTGCGAAAAGCATATTTTTGAGTGAACCACTCACTTTGTAGTTTCACATGGTTTATTAAGTTTTTTATCTTTAGCATACCCCATTATGAGACACAATTCAGAGGGGAATGGTCTCCTCCAATCAATATAGAATCTGATACTTCTCACCAAGGTGATCAAGTAATTACCCAAGTTTTATGGCCATATAACCAACTTGCGTAAAAGCATATTTTTGAGTGAACCACTACTGTAGTTTCAAATGGTTTATTAAGTTTTTTATCTTTAGCACACCCCATTATGCGACCCAATTCAGAGAGGACTGGTCTTGTCCACTCAATATAGAATCTGATATTTCTCACCAAGGTGATCAAAGAATTACCCATGTTTTATGGCCATATAACCAACCTGCGTAAAAACATATTTTTACCACTACTGTAGTTACACATGGTTCATTAAGTTTTATATATTTAGGACACCCCTTTATCAGACATAATTCAAAGGGGAATGGTCTTGTCCACTCAATATAGAATCTGATACTTCTCCCCAAGGTGATCAAGGAATTACCCAAGTTTTATGGAAATATAACCAACCTGCGTAAAGCATATTTTTGAGTGAACCACTACTGTAGTTTCACATGGTTTATTAAGTTTTTTATGTTTAGCACACCCCATTACGAGACACAATTCAGAGGGGAATGGTCTTGTCCAATCAATATAGAATGTGATACTTCTCCCCAAGGTGATCAAGGAATTATCCAAGTTTTATGACAATATAACCAACTCAAGTAAAGCATATTTTTGAGTGAACCACTCATCGTAGTTTCACATGGTTTATTAAGTTTTTATCTTTAGCACACCCCATTATGAGACACAATTTAGAGGGGAATGATCTTGTCCAATCAATATAGAATCTGATACTTCTCACCAAGGTGATCAAGTAATTACCCAAGTTTTATGGCCATATAACCAACCTGCGAAAAGCATATTTTTGAGTGAACCACTCTCGTAGTTTCACATGGTTTATTAAGTTTTTATCTTTAGCACACCCCATTATGAGACATAATTCAGAGGGGAATGATCTTGTCCAATCAATATAGAATCTGATACTTCTCACCAAGGTGATCAAGTAATTACCCAAGTTTTATGGCCATATAACCAACCTACGTAAAAGCATATTTTTGAGTGAACCACTACTGTAGTTTCACATGGTTTATTAAGTTTTTTATCTTTAGCACACCCCATTATGAGACACAATTCAGAGGGGAATGGTCTTGTCCAATCAATATAGAATCTGATACTTCTCACCAAGGTGATCAAGTAATTACCCAAGTTTTATGGCCATATAACCAACCTGCGTAAAAGCATATTTTTGAGTGAACCACTACTGTAGTTTCAAATGGTTTATTAAGTTTTTTATCTTTAGCACACCCCATTATGCGACCCAATTCAGAGGGGACTGGTCTTGTCCACTCAATATAGAATCTGATATTTCTCACCAAGGTGATCAAAGAATTACCCAAGTTTTATGGCCATATAACCAACCTGCGTAAAAGCATATTTTTACCACTACTGTAGTTTCACATGGTTTATTAAGTTTTATATATTTAGGACACCCCTTTATTAGACCAAATTCAGAGGGGAATGGTCTTGTCCACTCAATATAGAATCTGATACTTCTCACCAAGGTAATTAAGTAATTACCCAAGTTTTATGGCCATATAACCAACCTGCGTAAAAGCATATTTTTGAGTGAACCACTACTGTAGTTTCACATGGTTTATTAAGTTTTTTATCTTTAGCACACCCCTTTATCAGACCAAATTCAGAGGGGAATGGTCTTGTCCACTCAATATAGAACCTGATACTTCTCCCCAAGATGATCAAGGAATTATCCAAGTTTTATGGCAATATAACCAACCTGCGTAAAACATATTTTTGAGTGAACCACTACTGGAGTTTCACATGGTTTATTAAGTTTTTTATCTTTAGCACACCCCTTTATTAGACCAAATTCAGAGGGGAATGGTCTTGTCCAATCAATATAGAATGTGATACTTCTCCCTAAGGTGATCAAGGAATTACCCAAGTTTTATGGCAATATAACCAACCTGCGTAAAAACATATTTTTGAGTGAACCACTACTGTAGTTTCGCATGGTTTATTACATTTTTTATCATTAGCACACCCCTTTATCAGACCCAATTCAGAGGGCATTGGTTTTGTCATCTCAAAAGAGAATCTTACATTGCACACCAAGGTGATGAAGGAATTACCCAGGTTCTTACGTTCATATAGCCAACTTGCTTAAAAGCATATTTTTCACTGCACCACTACTATAGATTCACGTGGGTTATACACTTACTATTGTAACCAATCTATATAGTTAGAAAATGTTAAATGCACAACATATGTGGATTGATGTTGGTTGGGTTGTAGAATATATATATATATATATATATATATATATATATATATATATATATATATATATATATATATATATATATATATATATATATATATATAATGAAACAATTTTATGGATCCTTACCTCCATACCTACTAAATCACTATCTCATTCTTGGTTTTCATTTTCAATTGAGGTAAAGTGACATGGAGATGGAGAACATAGAATACAAAGATTTTTCCTACAACTCAAATTTAATTGGCACAAGATACTCACCACAAGAGATACTAGAAAGGATGGGTAGATTTTGGTTTTTAGAGCGAGGCATGTTTAAGTATAGTTTGTGTCCTAAAGAACGGTTCTCAACGAGAAATATGAACGAGTATCGTAAAGAGTGGGAATATCGTCTCCAGGAGTCTACAAGGATGCGACAACAATTAAGACAATGTGCCATTAAGGCACCAAAGCAAAAATCAGTTGAAGTCGTACTAGACAGTGACGAGGCTTTAGAGAAACCGGTTAACATTGTTCGGCACGAAAATAACCAAATGCAAATTCGAATTAATAGGCACCAACTTGTACACGATGCATGCATTAGACAAGATTGGATACGACCACTTCTAGACGAATCAGAATTGCATAACAACCCGCAATATTGTACAGATGGGGACTTATCTGATGAATAAGAAGTCTCACTACCTTAGGGAGTTACCAACTTTCACGGTGATGGTTTTTATTAAATTGTGGCCAATAGTTTAGCATGTTTTTACAAGCTTGTGATGTTTTAAGTACTTTTATGTTTTTAATTTTATGTTTTTAATAGTTTTAGGGGATAAATTTTGGCCAATATATTATCGCTATAATTAGTAGTTTAAAAGAGTTTTGTTTCTATATTTTAACAAAACTATGAGTTAACTATCATAAAACAAATATTTAAAAGACTATCAACATTTAAAAAAACAGTCAAACTATTAACAACACTGATTGTAATAATTGACCAAACTACTATCACATGTTTTACCCAGTCGACACATAGTTTAAATTCCTAATTAGTAATACAAAGGATACCCCTTTTGACTCATGATTTCATTCTATACCAAAACAGCCATTGAGACATAGTTATTTCAACAACTACACAAATATAGAACATTGGTTAATTAGTAATAACTAATCAAAACAATTTAAATACTTCTGAAAAGCATGTCATTTCCTCCGATTCTTGTCCTTCTTTGACACACCAAAAGTCTCGTATGGTGTTCGAACTGCTGCACTATTTTTCAAATTTCTTGGATTCTTACGTCTTCGAGTGTGCATATTTGACTCAACATCGTGATCATCATGCTCCGCAGTTTCATTGATTAATTGGTCATTAAAGACTACTTGTTCATAAGCTAGTTCATTCATCTTCCCTTCAATTGACACTGAATGTTGACCTTGTTTTCGTTCCTTTTCATATAACGGGGTCTGCCTTGTTGCTTCTTTTGTTAGGTAATACACGAATTAGAGTGCAAAAGTAACTGTTCTATTGATCAATGTTGCTCTATATAGAGCTCTCAGTACAACAGATATTAACAGCTCTAAACAGAAAGCGGTTTTGCTGTAAAACTAACTAACAGACTTATTAGTAGCTAATTAATCACGTGATTAGCTACTTAATTATCCAACATACCCTCTCTTAAGCTGATTGTTCCAAACAATTGAACAAACAGATTACAATCAGGCATACTATACCAGAGAATTAGAGCAAAACATTTAACAAACTGCACAAAACCGAAAACAAACCAAAAACAACAATGCAGACACAGGTGAAGCCACTATAGTATCTCGATCATGCCAATCTGCTCCCTAAGCTTGAGAAAGGTGTCCTTGCTTATTGACTTGGTTAGCAGGTCTGCAACTTGCTCCTTGGTTCCACAATGTCTGAGCTCAATCGTGCCTTCATTCACAAGTTCTCTGAGGTAGTGATACCTCACATCTATATGCTTGCTTCTGCCATGTAAGGTAGAGTTCTTGGAGAGTTTAATGGTTGATGTATTGTCACACATGATCCTGATACACTTAGCCTTTGAATTCTTCAATTCCTTGAGTATCTTCTTCATCCGCATACCACTTGTGTTGCGCAAAGACTTGCCGCCACAAATTCTGCTTCTGTTGAAGATAACGTGACAATTGGTTGCTTCTTTGAAGCCCAAGCTACTGCTCCATCACTCAAAGTGTATATGTAACCCGATGTGCTCTTACGGTCATCTACATCTCCAGCATAGTCATTGTCTGTGTAACCTATGAGTTCATCATTACCTCCTCTTCTGTATTTGATTCCCCAGTTCACAGTACCCTGAAGATATCTCAATATGCGCTTAGCAGCTTGCCAATGCAACTGAGTAGAACTACTCATATACCTGCTGATAAGACTTACAACATACATTAAATCAGATCTTGTACTTGTCAAGTACATTAGACTCCCCACAAGTTGTTTGAAGAGAGTGTCATCGACTTTTTCACCATCAACATCCTTACTGAGCTTGTATCCAGATAGCAGGGGAACCTTGACAGCATTACAATTTGACATATCAAACCTTTCTAGGATCTCCTTTGCATACTTCCTTTGACTGATACATATGCTATCATCACCTTGTGAGACTTCAATGCCTAGGAAGTACTTCATTTTTCCCAAGTCAGTCATACTGAACTCCTTCTTCATTTCAGCCTTAAACTCATTCATCATGTTGTCATCATTTCCTGTATATACTAAATCATCAACATAGACACTTACTATGAGTATCTTGTTGATTTCACCTTGTTTAAGGAACAATGTTTGCTCACTTTTACTGGAACTGAATCCCTGTTGTATGAAATAGGATTCAATTCGGCTGAACCAGGCCCTAGAGGCTTGTTTGAGGCCATATAAAGCCTTGTATAGCTTGTATACTTTCTCTTCACTCCCTTTTACTTCATAACCCCTTGGTTGTTCAACATAGACATCCTCAGATAGTGTACCATAGAGGAATGCAGATTTAACATCAAGCTGATATAGTGTCCAACCTCTTTGTGCAGCAATGGCCATGATCATTCTTATGGTATCTAGTCTACTCACAGGAGCGAAAACTTCATTGTAGTCAATTCCATGCTGTTGTGAATACCCCTTAGCCACCAATCTAGCCTTGTATTTGTCTACTTGACCCATCTCATTCAACTTGGTCTTGTAGATCCACTTGACACCTATCTTTTTGGCTCCTCTAGGCAGTTCAGTCAATTCCCACGTTTTATTCTGAGCAATAGAGGCCATTTCAGCATCCATAGCTTGTCTCCATTTTTCATCCTTCACAGCTACCTCAAATTTGTCAGGATCAATTTGTATCATGTGAGCTTCCACCTCTTCATCAGAAAGTCCCTGTCCACTCTCATAGTCATTAAGATAGGCTGGAGGTCTTCTTGTTCTGATTTCACCAGTAGCTACTTGAGGAACTTCTTCATTATTATTGCCACCAGTAGTTGTTTCCTCAGTAGTTTCTTCTGGTTCACTTTCTTCACTTTCATATGACACATCTTGCAAGTCCATTCTAAATTTGCTGCTACTTCATTCTTATGAGATGTATTCCAATCCCAGCACTTGTCCTCTTCGAACACAACATCTTTACTCACCACAATTTCCTTATCCACTGGATCATACAACCGAAACCCTTTTGATTCATCACTTAAGCCAAGGAAGATACACTCCTTGCTCTTATCTTCAAGTTTAGTCCTCTTAGCATCTGGTATATGGACATGACACAAACATCCAAACACCTTCAAGTGTGCTACAGAGGGTTTATGACCACACCAGGCCTCTTCTGGTGTCCTGTTCTTCACTGCATGTGTAGGGGATCTGTTTAATATGTGCACAGTCCAATTTATTGCTTCTGGCCACATACTCTTAGGCATTTCCTTTCCACATAGCATAGACCTAACCATGTTCATGATAGTTCTATTTTTCCGTTCAGCTACTCCATTTTGTTGTGGAGTATATGCAGTAGTTAATTGTCTCTTAATTCCTTCATCTAGGCAATATTTGTCAAATTCATTTGATGTGAATTCTCCCCCTCTATCAGTTCTTAAGCATTTCAAATTCAAACCGGTTTCCTTTTCCACTAGCTTCTTAAAGCATTTAAAGCTATAGAATGCCTCTGATTTTTCACTTAACAAGTATATCCAAGTTTTCCTAGAGTAATCATCAATTAAACTTAGAAAATACCTCTTGTTACTGGTTGATGCAGGAGAAATTGTGCCACAAATGTCAGCATGAACTAGTTCTAGCCTTGCTTCTGCCCTCCAAGTGATTTTCCTTGACATAGGATCTCTGTGTTGCTTGCCACGCAAGCAATCATTGCAGACCTTCATATCATCAGCTAATGTTGGCAAGCCATTCACCATGTTCTTATTCTTCAGCAGCTTCATGCTCTTGAGGCTTAAATGGCCATATCTGCAGTGCCATTTATAGGATTCATCATCACTAGAACTATACAGACATGTACCTTCAATCATCTTGCTTGCCTCCATTGGTTCTGCCATTACTTTAAACATTCTGTTTTTCTCCATTATTGACTTCAAGATCATTCCCTTCACCTTATGATATACCTTGCAGAAACCTTCATCAAACAACACTGCAAATCCTCTCTCTTGAAGTTGTCCTATGCTGAGTAGATTGCTTCTAAGGTCAGGCACATAAAACACATCTGCAATTGTGTGAATTACTCCATTTATTCGAACCTTGATGTTTCCTTTACCTGCAACTTTCAATCTGCTATCATTTCCAAGTCTCACAGTCTTTTGAAAAGTCTCATCCAACTCTGAGAACCACCTTTTGTTCCCACTCATATGATTTGAGCAGGCACTATCCATGAACCACGTTTCCTCCCTTTTCTTTCTATCTTCCAATTCTGCAATCTTTGTAGTCAGCATAGTACTTGTTTCTTCAGCAGTAACCATCAACAGCATGTATTCATCTTGATCAATCTCTGCAACATTTGCCTCCTTCTCCCAAGTTGGGCACTCATTCTTGTAGTGTCCCAATTTACCACACTTGTAGCATTCCACTGTTTCACGATTTGTCCTTCCTCGGCCCCTTCCTCTTCCTCTTGAGCCACCTCTTCCTCTTGAACCCGAGCCGTAGCTGCCTCTTTCTTGAACATCAGTCTTTAACGCTTGCTCCTCCCCATGATTCTTGTGGAATCGAAGATAGTTTTGTTCATGAATGATCAATGAACTGTGTAGTTCATCCACAGACATTTGATCAGTATCATGAGATTCAGATATGGAGCAGACAATGTAACTGTACTTTTCGGGCAGAGACCTGAGAATCTTTTCAACAATTACCACGTCTTCCATCTTTTCACCGTGCATTCTCATCTTGTTTGCGATTTGCATAACCTTTGGAATGTACTCGGAAATCGTTTCATTCGATTTCATCTCAATTACCTCAAATTCCTTTCTTGCGGCTTGCAATATCGATCGTTTCACCCTTGAGTTTCCTTGAAACTTTCTTTTCAAGGATTCCCAAATCTCTTTCGCAGTTCCCTTTTCCAGAATTGTTTCAAGAGTGGACCTATCTATTGCTTGAAATAGATAGTTTTTTGCCTTTAAATCTTTGAACTTAGATTCTTCCAATTTCTTCTGTTGAACCTCTGTCAACGTCGTTCCCTTCGTTGGTTCCCCAATTCCATTCTCGATCAGGTACCAATATTCCTTTGATCTCAGGAAATTCTCCATAAGCATGCTCCAGTGCTCGTAATGCCCATCAAGACGAGGTATGGAAGGCTGCAAGTAATTTCCCTCATTGTCGTTCGAGTTCGCCATTGTTGTCACCTTCAAGAAGCTTGCGAGGTCTTGTTTTCGTTTCTTGTATCAGGCCCCAATGTGGAGCTCTGGTACCAATTTGTTAGGTAATACACGAATTAGAGTGCAAAAGTAACTGTTCTATTGATCAATGTTGCTCTATATAGAGCTCTCAGTACAACAGATATTAACAGCTCTAAACAGAAAGCGGTTTTGCTGTAAAACTAACTAACAGACTTATTAGTAGCTAATTAATCACGTGATTAGCTACTTAACTATCCAACATCTTTTGCTTCTTGTAATTCCCTTTGAAGTTCATCTATTTTTTGTTGAAGAACCTCCTTTTGTGATGGAGGTAAGTTTAGTAGGTCACCCAATTCCCTTTCAGCTTTTGTGATTCTTTCATCAAGTGCATTGTGCTCGGCCTCCAACTGTTCATTGTATATAATCAGATTATGCACTTCAACTGACTGTTGTCTCGATGACACAAATCCATCTGGTGCCTCGGTTAATGCTTGTCTCACTTCATAAATAACAAATTCTTCTTCTGTTGCATTCAACTTGTGGAATACCTAGTAACAAAGAACCATGAAGCACAAATTAGTATGTAAACTATCATTTAATCTTATACTATATAGATAGAATAATTAACTAACTATTTCATTTGTATCAACGTTACCTGGTTTTTATCAAATGTTTGCAACAGGCTTTTCCTATAAAGCCAAACATCCTGCCACTTCAAACAACGAGGAAACAATTTACGAGCATTCGGACTTATGTTGTAGTTTGGCCAAACATGTTCAAGTCCCCATACCTATAGAGTAATGAAGAACATTGTATAAATAATTGATATATAGTTACTTCTTCGGCAAGAAAATTTTAGTAAACTAAATATTACCTGCATCACAACTACACACCCACTTAGATAGAAGTGTCTAGGGATATTTGATTGTTCCAAGGATGTGGTGACAGTATTCAAATTTCCAACCAAATTTTCATAGACAGCAAGCCCCCAATTATATGTGTACCCAGAGAATCTATATCATCTAACAACTTAATGCACCCACAATGAATTCCTAGGGATGTGTTGGAGAAGTAAAATTCTTCCATTGCAAGTAGTATATACAACCTACAGAAATCGTCAACATCGTCATCGCCGATGAGTGTCATTAGTTTTTCATAAATGACTGATAAAGTAGTTTTTCTGCCTTCAACCAAACTTATGGTATGTGAAGTAAGGTCGTCCACGAATTCGACATCTTTACCAACTATACCGAGTCCTATAGCATAACACACATCTAGTGGACTAAAATCAACATACCTACTCCGTATTCTAAAACCCCCCTTTTTTTATCCCAACGTCGTGCTAATTCTTCTAACAATATACCAGATATATTTATTTTCTCAGGCAATGACATCAACCATCTAAATGGTGTTCAATTAATCCTTTGTTTTTGTACACTTGAAAGATTTTGATTAACTTTTCCGATCCACTGTGTTGTACAACTATGTCGCACACGTAGCTACAAAAAATGATCAACATATCTGTTAGTCGTGTACACGTCATGATAGTTTATGGTAGAATTTCATAAACTAGAGGCCATGATACTCACTTTTTTACATTTTGAGGAACTTTCTGCTAATGTTGAACTTGTCATCTTGTATTGATCCTACAAGAAGATAAGCTTTGTAAATACTAGGCTTGTATCTAAAACAAAATTACAAATATAGTGGAAACAAAAGTATACTGGGCTTGTAAACTCTACCATATCCTTAAACATATCCTTCAACCAACACTAGTTTATAAGGCAAACCAAGATTTGTCACCATTACATAAATAAGATGGCAATCAAAATATAAGGATTCCAAATCAGAACATGAACGATTTCAATCAGTTCACAATATAAGGAATCTAAATCAGAAAAGAACTATATTAAATGAAGTTTGTGAGAATTGTGACTCATAATTGCAATCAGTTTCTATATAAGGAAATCAAACAATGAATTTTAATATAGAATAAAAACAACTCAATTTCAATAATTCACTTGCATAAAACTTAATCGATATCAATCAGTTCACAAACAGGAAGGAAGAATTCGAAAACCTAAGTGAGAAAGAAGTAAGAAGCAGATCTAAGTGAGAAAGAAGATGTTACCTGCGATTGAATGACAGTGAAGTCAGAAGATGTGGCTGAACTGCGAAGTGGACGACGATGAGGGCGCTGGTGGCGTTGTGCGGCAGTGGGCGGTGGTGGAGAAGTTGGGAGGGAGAGATTGGTGGAGGTCGGTGGTGGAGAAGTTGGGAGCGAGTTACTGTCACAGCATGAAAGAAAGAAAATAACGCATCTTCTTTCTGTTCTAATTTAGGTTTTGTTTTAAAAAAAATAAAAAGAGCAAAACGACGTCCTTTTACTTAAAAAAAAACAACCACAAATCAGCAACCCAGACCTGGTCAACAATAACAACCGGGTCACCGGGTCGAGGCCTTCCGCTCACGGATCGCACCGGGTCTGGAACAACCACCATCCAATAGGTCACTCGAACCGACCTAGGTACTGTTTCACGGTCCGACCGACCGGGTCGGTTCGGGTTTAATAACATTGATCTGAGCTTAATTTTTTTTTGGTCAAAGGGTTAGGATTTTTTTTGGGATCTTAGACAACACCATTTTATCCTAATACCACCCAATTACCATTTAACCTAAAATGGGTACCAAATAAGTGGCTTGGGAAGTCAATGGGTCGGGCTTGGGCCGGCCTACCAAGGCCCATCGGGCCTACATAATATACTTGTCATATTTTGACTAGATAACAATAAAAACACGTATACCACTGGTCAAATTTAAAAATTAAAACAGAAAAAAAAACGGCCCGGCCCAAACCCCATTGGTCGAGCTGGGGTGGCCCAATAACATCATCGGGTCAATCGGGCCGAGCCAAAAAACATACCGTTCATTTTCGGCTACTATTTTTAGAGCCCACGCCCACATAAAAAATCGGGTCGTTGAGCCGGCCCACGGGGTCCGACCCAAATTGACATCTCTACTTGGGACTAACGGAGTTCTATTTATTAGGGGTGAGGAAGGGACAGGTTGGGAAAGGTTACACTTGTCATTTACCATTCCCAAAATTTATATAGCTTCATTATTAAGACCCTAACTCGTCCTTCAGCTCAAACAAAACCCATGTTCTTAGGGACAATGTAAGACCGGGTGAACTTCAGCTCATTTGGTTCATGAACCAACTTCGCCTCATTTATTTAACGAGTTAAATACTCCGCTCAACTTCAGCTCATTTGGTTGATGAACCAAGTTCAACGAGGAATTTATCGAGTCCACTTTTTAACTATGTTCGAGTTCGTTCGGTTCATTGCCACCCCTAATCCTAAAGGAGTTGATAACACAACTTTATTAATGGAATAAAACTCCTTAAGCCAGTTACTCCAGAATACAAATTATTCTATTTCCAATTAATTTTCTTTAATTTCATATTTTTACGTAACTAACTACTTTCATTTCTTTTGTTGTCAACCTCTCTAATGACTTCATATAGGTCCCAAATAAGTGGGTTGAGACAGATTAATGAACCCACAATGAAATACACATTTGAAATTAAATGTAAAATTAAAAAAATGTTTCCACCCTCCTTACACAATTTTCCTACTATTTGCAAATACTTCGCTAACCTGTAAGGTAGAGAGATTGTCAAATTTGACAAAGTTGTTCAACTACATAAACTGTCAGGCATTTACCCCATATACATAAAGTTGATGCATTTACACCAACACAAATTAAAAACTAGATACATGCTTAGTTACAACAAAATGTGGGTCAAGGGTTTTCCCTAAACCTTAGAGGTTACACGATGTCTAAACAACGTGTAGCAAAAAATTAACTTTGTGTCGTTGACACAAACTATGAGGCATTTACACCATGTATGTGTACTTCATCATATACAGCTATACAAATCAAAAAATTCATACATGTTTAGTTACAACAAAAAGTTATATAAAACTTAATATCCCCATCATATTTTTGCACCTAAAATGTCAAGGATTTGTAGACAATTGTGACAGTCCCGGGACGTCTATTGCCACATTTGACAAAAGTTCCATGAATGAAATTTGACCTCCAACCTATTAAAAACCATTTCTTTAGCAAATGCAAATTAAAAATATGTACACGAACTTATGCAATGCTTCTGTGCCATACTCAGACCCCGCCGCTACTTCAGCAACCTCGTAAAAATTCTTTGAGAGTTTTTCAAACCTCTCCATCTGTGGTTTCAACTCCTTCACACCATAAAAGCATGCTTCCTTTTAACATTTTTCTTCCATCGCGACAAACATACTTCTCGGCGACGTTTGAAATCCTCTCCTTAGCGCAGACACATAGTACATGGCGACACAAAATTCCTCTAAACTCAAACAGCGAGCATTCACACTCGACATCATGGTTGCCCATATTGAACACAACTTTAAAGTAGCGTTCTTTTGGTGTATCTCCAACCAACAATTCCTCCAACACATTATAAGTAGCAATGCAACCCTGCAATGATTCCAACGACGGAACACAATTCATTTTACCCCTAAATTCAGTTTGGACTTCCTTAAATTTACTGTGCGTGTAAGCACATTGGAACTGCATTTCAATGGACGAGGTTGACCCACAAGGTATTATTGTATCCATCGATTTAAAATCCGCTTCAAATTCTTTTTCTGCTTTATTTCTGAGAGCATTGGCATATTGCTTAACAAATTGACCAAGACTTGTTGTATAATTGATATATCCATCAAAGAAAGCATGTATGCTCTCACTACGCTGTGTGGTTGACATGCCCGCCCAAAAGCTTTTCCTTAACAACGTCAGAACCCATCTTTCTCGCTCCTTATACAACCCACTTAACCAATCATTGTCTTCAAGCTCAAATTTTTCTATTAACGAACACCACTTATCTTCAAAATCAACTACGGTGTAAGTATCATACACTGCTTCTTTCATGGCTGCCTTTATCTTGTTATATTCACCATATCCATTGAGTTTTTCCGGTATTTTTTTCATTATATGCCATAAACACCACCTATGACGAGTAGTAGGGAAGTCTATCTCAATGGCATTTTTCATAGCCTTGCATTGGTCTGTGACAATACCCAAGGGGGCCTTTCCTAGCATGCAACGAAGCCATGCTTCAAAAAACCACACAAATGAGTCTTCGTCTTCACTGGAAACTAGGCCACACCCAAGTAATGTTGATTGTCCATGGTGATTCACACCGACAATCGCAGCAAAAGGCATATCATATTTATTGACTAGAAATGTTGTATCAAATGTCACCACATCTCCAAAATATTCATAAGCAGCTCTACTTCTTGCATCGGCCCAAAAGACATTCTTCACATGAAAACCCTCATCCAAATCAAGATCATAGAAGAAATTTGAATTTTTATCCTTCATTTCATAAAAGTAAGTAATCAATGCCTTCCCATCACCTCCTTTTCCAATTGAATGTCTTTCCTTGTTGACATAATTCCTCATGTCCTTTTCACAAAATGGTACTTTTTCATGCCCTCCCGCATCTGTAACAATAGATTGGAATGTTTTGTTAATCCTCACTCCCGCTTCATCATTGATTTGGATTGTTCTCTTCACGTGCAGATTTAGTTTCTTATTAGACCTAAACAACCTTTCCTTCGTGGGGCTCATCTCGTGAGTATGAACAGCTTCAAATTTTCTGACTTCCCATGTCCCATCCGATTGTAACTTGAGAGCTATCCTGGCAGGACAATTGTTCACCTTAGTCGGAAGTGTTTTCAATGAACATGAAATTTTTGACATATTTGCACTACCCCGCTCTCGAGCATGCAAGAGTTATATAGTTCATTTCCCCATCATCTCCCTTTAATGATGTTCTGATTTTCCATCCAAAACCTTTTTTTAGCGCATACTCACCATAATATGATTTCCCCTCATCTAATGAAGCAAAACACATCCCAATTTCAGGCTTCCAACGTTCATCATCATAGTTACAGTCGTTAACTATTATATCTTCATCATCCGCACTACCACCCTCCATGAATGTTGCAGCACTATCCATGTTTCTCAAAGCCTAAGTGGTACACCAACACTGCAATATTAAAGGCAACAATATTTAATAGCTCAATCACTGCACAACCTCATTATCAAATAAATTATTTCAATACACATTATATTTACTATTAACTAATAATAGTCACACTATGCACTTTTACTTCTATAATTTTTCCTTCTTATTCCTTACACATTTTCAAGCTTAATATGAAATCTTGTAGGACAGTATTAAGCATCCTATGAAGCATAGATTTATAGCATCCTATGTGCAATTTATATCAAACCAAACCAAACCAAAACCATATTACAAACATAAGGATAAGCAATTATTAAGACAAACATAACCAGATTACAAACCCTCAAAATTGAAATCACCCTAATTCTGAATTCCTATTTTCAAAATGACACAAAACCTTGGAAATAGAAATCGAGATAAGGGAAATCCAAAACCGAATCAAAGAACGAACATACGATTAAAAACGAATTGAAGAAGATTAAAAACACAAATAAAAGGAGGAGGAGGAAAACGAATTTTACTCACTATATTGGTACACTCAATCGGCGGCGGCGGCGGTGGTGGCGATTCACTAACTGTGTGCTTTTTGTTTACTGCCTGCGTTTAGAATTTCCAAATAAGTAAAAACTGAAATCCCCTAATTCCCAATTCCTAATTTCCAAATGACACAAAGCATAAAATTTGAAATCGAGATAAGGGAAATCAAAAACGAAATCAAAGAGACAATGAAAACAAACCGAGGAATTAAAACAAATTGAAGAACATTGATAACAAAAATTCAAATAACAACAAGAAGGAGGAAAACGGATTTTAACATACAAGGGCTGCACAAACTTATTAATTCACTCAAATTGGTCCTCCATCAACACAAATTTCTACAATTTGGGATATTTCGGGTTTCTACAATCACTCAAATAAGTCTTGCATCAACACAAATTTCTCAATAAACAGTGACAATAACCCAAATTCTCTATGAACAGTGCTTACAACTTAAACCATGATTTTTTCCCAAATTGAACCCTAAATCAAAATCTGTTTAGAAACAAAAACAAGAGTACTGATTGCAAGTAATGAGTAACCGTGAATAAGGAAAATATTCTTACACGTTTGGTTGCAAAAGCCCTCTAATTCGATGGCGGCGACGAGAATCGACCAATTCGTTGACAACAAATGAGAGGAAGAAGAACGTCATGCATCAACGTCGAAGAAGAAGAACCAAATGAACCAAATGATGATGGGAGATACCGATTTGGGAGAGAGCGTTTGGGTTTGGGAGAGAAGACCAACCGTAAAAACAAGTGAAAAGAAGGAAGCTAGAGAGAAGAACGCGATGGCGGCGACAAGAATCGTCAAAAACCAATTCGAAGAAGAAGAACCAGCGAGAGGAAGATGGGAGAGAGCGTTTGGGAGAGAAGCGTTTGAAGAAGAAGAACGGAGCAGAACAAGAATGGAGATCGCGATGCAAGAGAGAGAGGGAGTGAGAGACAGCTTTTCCTTTTCTTTATAAATTAAACAGTTATTTAATTATAATTTAATTACAATTAAAATAAATCATAATAATAACTGAAAAAGGAAAATGGCAGTACCGTATTTTTGCTAGTACCGTATATTTGTGAGGTATTTTGTCATATTCCTTGTAGAAATAGCATTATTGTTAATATATCTTGTTGCTTGTAAAAAAAAATAATAATTCCATTTTTGATTATAATTTGTCTTTTCATTATTTTACTACCGAAAGTATGAACTTCTCTCTGCAAAGCGTGAAATTGCCTCGGACTGTACAATACATTCAAACAACCCGCAGTTCATGAACTCCATATTAGAGTAATTAGATGACAAATAAAACAAAACTAAAAATGGATTATTATTTCAATAAAGTCAAATATTTCAATTATTCATTTTTCCAACGGTGAAAAATGGTTTCTGGTTTCTTAAACCAGAATTTTAAGGTTGAAGATGACCCAAAGACCAATTTATCCTAAAACGCCCAGCGACTGATTTGTCTCTTTTTTAAATTTTCAAATTTGTAATGTCAGGGGCCTATTTGACCCAAATTTCCCACTTACGTGGCGTTTGACGTGACAACGTAACACTTAACTTCCACGTAGGAGGCGTAAATTGTGCTGGCAATGACTAAATGGACGGACGGACTAACGTGACCCGTTTTGAAATTGTCAGGGAACAATATGTCCCAAAAAAATTGCCAAGGACCAAATTGTCTTGCAAGGAAATTGTTAGGGACCATTTTGAGTCTTTACTCAAAAATTAAAGCTTTTGACCATGTATAATTATTTACCGATAAAATACTTTCGTAAAATCTTTAAATAAAATCATATAATTAAAGCCTTTGGAATGATCTTTCCAACCTTCAAATTAACCACATTGGTCGTTGGACCTGTATCGGTGATTTTAATTCGTTCTTTGTTCCCATGCTGCTTCCTGTTAGAGCTGGCAAAACGGGCTACCCAGCTCGATGCGGGCCGGGCCACATCGGGCTCAGGCTTTTATGGGATGAGCTAAAAACCCGAGTTAATTTTCGAGCTCAACATTTACGGCCCAAGCCTGGCCCTATGTGGGCTACGAGCTTTTCGGGCTAACCCACATTATGCGCAACTATAATTTTAAAAAAAAAATTGAAAAAAATTAAATAAAAGTCTGCTCATTGCTTGTATTTTAGGAGTTGAGTATGTTTTAAAGTAAGAGATTAAAACATTAATACTTAACAATGCAATTCATGATTGCTGCAATTCTCAAATTTAACATAACAACAATATGTAAGGTAGTATGTTGTGTGTGCAGTATTTTTATTATGAGTGCCATATAGGTGATGGATGGTGTTCAATCATAGTACCCTGTGTAATGTAGTATGCTCAAGAGGGAAATTTTATTGTAACTAGAATTTACAACACAGGATAGAATCGCAAACGATACAATGGCCAATTATTTCCCATTTCCATTACTCAATTTCAACTCTTTGTGCATTTTTGAATTCTTAAACCATTTAAATCCATTACCGTCCTTCTCTCTTCTTCTATCCTTTTTTTTCTTTCTGATTCACATTATAAATTCATAACTACATCAATTATTTGGCTTATTTGTTGAGTTGCACTATTGATTGTTGGTTCAAGTTTTATTAGAAACTGACATCCTTACGAACTGTTTTATATTTATGGTGTCTGTTTTCTAAAATAACATTGATAATCAACATGTATTTAACGAAGTTTACTTGTGCAGGTATATAACTTATGTTTGGGAATTTTGGTTTGGGTTATTAATTTTGGGCTTTTGGTAGTAATATGCATCTAACCCTATAATTATTAACTTACGGGCTTGCGGGCTACCCACGGCCCGATCGGGCTAGCCAGTACGGGCTCGGGCTTTTTAGGGTTGAGCTAAAAGGCCCGGATATTAAAATGGGCTAAGTTTCTTCGGCCCTAGCCCTATATTTTTTTGGGCTAGCCCGGCCCGACAGGCCCGACCCATTTTGTCAGCTCTACTTCCTTCGATGACTTTCAAAACTTGACCAATTCTCTCAACCTAACTCACGTGGTTACTCGCGGCTCAGAGTTCACTTGGAATAATGGTAGAGTTGGGAGTTTTCATATTGATATGCACTTGGACCGTTCTATTTGTATTGATGCTTGCTTCTATTTCTGGGATTTCGTTCTTGTTGCACCATTCCCAAGTCTCAAATATCAGATCACCATCCTTTGCTCCTTAATCTTAACCATGGTACTCCTACCCCTATTCTTTTAAATTCCTATCCATGTGGTGCGATCATCCTGATTGTAGTAGGGTTGTGGAAACTTTTGGAACAATATGTTTATTCTTTCTTCCAAATTAAAAGCTCTTAAACAAGAGTTAAAAACTTGGAATAAGGAAGTTTTTGGAAATGCCCATGCTTTGGTTGACGATGCTCTTGCTAAAGTTGATAGAATTCAGGAATCCATATCCTCAAACGGTTATACTGATGAGCTTCATGATCAAGAATTTTTGGCCCAACAAGTCTTAATGGAAGCTTTACATTATCAATAATATTTTTGGTGGGAGAAATCCAAACTTAAGTGGTTTCGTAAAGGATATAGAAATACTGCTTTCTTTCACAAGGTTACTAAGATAAAGTATGCTTCTAATCAAATGAAGACCCTTAGGAAGGATGATTTAGTTCTTGATCAACCAGATGATATTGAGAATTTAGTCTTTAATTATTTTTCTAATCTGTATGCATCTGATAACTCTTGAGTTTTTAATGATTTAATTGATAGAGTTATTCCCTCCCTAGTGACCGATAAGGACAATTCCATGCTTACTTCCCTCCCGTATTATGTAGAGGTTCAATCTGTTGTTGTTTCTATGAATGCTTCTGGTGCTCCAGGCCCAAACGGCTTTGGTTGTATTTTCTATCAAAAATTCTGGCACATCATTGGTCAGGATGTCCTTAATTCTGTTACTCATTTTTTTAAGAAGGGGTGGTTGTTGCCTCACTTAAATTCCAACATCATTGCTCCTGTCCCTAAGTTCTCAAGTGCAGCTCAATTGAAAACTATAGGCCTATTGCCCTTGCAAATTTTCAATTTAAAATTATTACAAAAATGTTGACTGACAGGTTTGCTTTTATTTCCCCCAATATCATCTCTGAGCAACAACACAATTTTATTAAAGACTATCATATTAAGGATTGTATTTGCATTGCATCTAAAGCCATTAACATGCTTGACATTAAGTCTCATGGTGGAAATATTTTCTTAAAACTCGATGTTAAAAAGACTTTTGACAACCTTAATTTGAATTTCTTACCCAAAGTTTTACATGCTTTTGGTTTTAACTCCACTTTTTGTGATTGGATAAAAGTAATTTTTGCTTCTCCTTATTTGTTTGTCTCTGTTAATGGTCACTCTAAGGGGTTTTTTCCCTGTAAAAGGGGTGTTAGATAAGGTGACGCTCTCTCCCCCCTCATATTTTTCATTGCTGAGGATGTTCTTAGCAAGGGTATCACTCATTTGATATCTCTTATCACTCAGTATGGTGAAGCTTCAGGTAAGCTACTTGTCCTTGAGAAATGTAGATTTTACTCTGGAGATGTCACTACTTGTAGGTGTGCTTTCTTGAATTCTTTACCTGGGTTTTCGCCTGGGACTCTTCCCTTCAATTATCTAGGGGTCCCTATTTTTAAAGGTCATCCGAAAACTCTCTACCTAAGACCTATTGCTGACAGAATTAAATATAAGTTGTCAACTTGTAAAGGGTCTGTTCTATCCATCATGGGAGAGTTCAACTAGTGAAATCGGCAACACCCTCATATTTCTATCTAGTAGAAATACTAAAGTGCACCGTTTAGCATACATCAGAGATAAATTTCCTTCTTAGATTTACATCTTTACAAGAATAGCGGAAACAATTACATAACTTAAAACAAATTCAAGTCATAAATCGAGTACAAAGATACAAGGGAAAAATATAAATAACAAGAGAAGAACTAAATCTTCAATTTCCTTCTCGTGCAGCCATCTACTCGTGCCATAAAGGATCTTCTCCTTAGGCCAGCATAATCCCTTTTTGCGACTCTGAGCTATTCATCAGTTCTCACTATATACACAGAATTTTCCAATTCCTAATTATGAGTCAGATAATTCTCCTCATGAGGCGACTCTTACATGGATGCATCAAATACCACTTGTTGATGCAACATCATAACACATCCTAAACCTTTCCGAGGCGTCACTGTACATTTGAAATCCAGAGACGGTTCCAGAAAATTTTGGATAAGAGCAGAAGTCAATCTCTTTTACAACTCTAGAGGAAACATTCTTCACAATTAGAATCTCATTCAAACGGCTAACCTTTACGAGTTAACCAGTGATTGGAAAAACTACTGTGAAGATTTTCAGATAAATCTGCGATGATCACCCGCTCCCAATTCAACACAACTTCCTCTTTACTGGGTTTTACTGCTACACCTGACTGGAAAATCACAAGTCCAAAAAACTTCACTACAGACATCCAAATATCACACTTCAAAGATTTAGCATACAACTTCTTCTCCCAGAGTACATTCAGAACAATGCGGAGATGCTGATCATGATCCACATTGTCTTAGTGTACACCAAGATGTTATCAGTGAAAATTTCAACAACTAGTCTGAGTACGGGTGGAAAAACTCGGTTCATGTAATTTATGAATACTGTAGGAGCATTAGTTAGACCAAAGGGCATCACTACTCTCTCGTAATGTCCATATCTAGTATGGAAAGCTGTCTTCGGAGTAACTAAAGCCCTAACCTTTAATTAAAGACAACCCGACCTTAGACCAATCTTTGAAGACACTGCTGCACCTCGGACCTGATCAAACAAATCATAGATGCTTGGCATAGGGTAATTATTCCTAATTGTAACTTTGTTCAACTGGCGGTAATTTATGCCTGGCCCATTTCTCTTTTTAAAACTCCTGATATTTGGATTAAAATTTCATCGGGTCTGGAAACACAGATTCTAAGAAGCTCACCACAGTTGATTGGTCCAAAGTTTGTTCTCCCACTGACGAATGAGCTCTAGGAGTGCGCTCTTTGTGTTCTATTAATGATTCTGCAATGACTAAACTAACTTTTGACATGCTTTCCTCAAGGGGGCAATGGGCAAATTTCATTAGAGCTAGGTTTTATAAATAAACATCCCAGTTTCTTATCATGTGAGGTCTTCTCTCTGAGATGCATTGCGTGCCAATATTCCTACTGTTATCTTCCACCTGGAATATTGGCGATGGTACTCAGATTTATTTTTAGACTAACAATTGGCTTTCTATGCCACTTTCTTTGGTTTTTAGTTTTCCTTTGCAGGTTCAAAAGTTGTTGACTTCGAAGGTTAGTGATTATATTCTTGACTTCCGCTGGAATATCCCTGCGGAGCTTCTACTCCGGTGCCCGTCCATTTATGCAGAGATTATCTGTTTTCCTATACCTCGCTTCGCGGTGGATGATACTTTCGCTTGGGACCATTCTTCTTCTGGTTTATTATCTTCTAAAAAGGCTTATGAGTTCCTCAATCCTAGATCAGTTGTTGTCTCTTGGGCAAAGAAGGTTTGGAGATCCTGTGTTCCTCCTTCAAAATCGTTTCTTTTCTGGAGAGTTGTTCATGACGGTTTACCCACAAATGATAACCTTAAAAAGCGGGGTTGCACAATGGTCTCTGTTTGTTGCCACTATGGTAAGAATGAGGAAACTACCAACCATTTGTTTCTTAGCTTCCCTTTTGCTCAGAAAATTAGGAAATGACTCCAATCTTCTATTAAATGCTTTATTAATACTTCTAGTATTTCGTCTTTTATCTCTGTGCTGAATGGATCTTGGAGTGACCAACTCTTGGATGTCTTAGCAGCTGCAGTTACTCATGTTATCTCCGGCATTTGGTTGAGTAGAAATAAATTGTGCTTCGATAATAAAACTATTACTCTTCGGCCTCTTCTTCATCAGATCAAGATCTCCACTTCTCTCTCGGGTTCCTCCACGCATGGCCACATGTACAACACTATGTCTGAGTTCTCTATTTTAAGATTTTTCTGTGTCAAAGGCAATCCTCTAAGATCTCATGATATTATTCAAGTTGATTGGAAAACCCCCATCTGTGGATGGCTCAAATGTAACACTGATGGTGCCTCTAAAGGATCTCCTGGTCCTTCTTCTTGTGGTGGCATATTTCGTGACTATAGAGCCTCCATTGTTGATTGGTTTGCGTCTTTTTAATTTGGGTTATGGCACTGCCCTTGATTCTGAGCTTTTGGCAGCCATGATAGCTATTGAAACCGTCTTATGTTGTTGCTGTTTTAAGAACCATGGTATTGTCCCTTGGAAACTTAGAAATCGTTGGGGAAACACTTTGAGGCTTTGTTCGCATATGAACTTTATTGTCTCTCATATCTTTAGAGAAGGTAATAGTTGCGCATATATTAGCTGCTTTTGGTCTAGTTAGTAGAACTTATACTTGGCGGAGTATGCCTCTGAGCTTCATTTTAGATGACTTTAATCGCAATAGGCAGCGCCTCCCTTTTTTCAGATTTAGATGATTTATCTTTTTTTTCCCTATTGTGTTGTTTCATTGGCTTGTTGTTTTTTCTCCTGCTAAGAGTTTTGGTCTAGTCCCCCCTTGGTCTCACTTGTATTTCATCTTTTTATTTCTTTTAATAATATGTAGTAGAGTGCTATTTTTCCTTCTGATAAATTTTCCCTAAGGAGTGTTTGAATCAGAAGGTTTTAGCGAGACCATTTAAAAAAAAGCATACAATTAAAAGCTTATAAATAAATAAAAACCTTTTGTCAATATAAAATAAATTAAAGGAAAGCATTTAAACTAAGTATCTAATAGTAATAGGTAATCTCAATAGAGAGATTAGCCTTAAATATCGTCTGCATCAATTTAATTTGGAACTCTATAATTAACTTTGACGTTCTTACAAATTATGTTTTATTTTCTTCCTTTATTAAATAATCAATTATTTTTAGGGTATGTTTGAGTGAGTTTTTGGAGTGAAGGGGAGGACATATTTTCCAATTCTAAATAAGGGAGCTATAAAATGTCTTTAAACATATATGAAGTATTACTAAAAATGTTATACTATTATCTATCATTATTCTTTTATTTTTTTTAAGTCTCAAATATATATTAAAATATAGACTAAATCCTCCAAAGCCCTTTCCTCTAAAACCTTCTCAAAACTCACTTCCAAACATACTCTTAGCTAGTTAGTTGAGGTATTTATTCGGTTAATATATAACCAAAGCTCTAAAGCTCTTCCAAGTTTTGAATAACAATAAATGCACATACACATCTTCACTTTCTATTCTCTATTGACTTTTCTACTCATGTATGTGTGTGTTAATTTGTTTCCAACAATTCATTTCATTTAAAGTAAATTAAACTTTTTGCTGATACCTCTAGTTAAGGAGAATCAACTTGAATGAAGAGTATTGGCTGCATATTTTAGCTTTGGTGCATGGTTGCCATGTGCTTTGATAAATCTTGTAAACAAAAATGGTACCACACAAAACCTTGCACAAGTAGCTATGCATGGAAGCCATGTGCACAAGGTTCATGATACCCTCTTGTCTTGGACACAACAATACTGGTACCGCAAGCTTTGGAGGAGATTGATTATCATGTATTGTTGCTATTCTTATATTACGTAAAAGTAATGTGGTTATCACTTAATTATGTTTAAATAATAAATATTCTTGTATGAATTGAATATTTAATATGTTTCATTTCTTCATGATTATTTTTATAAATTGCAATTATCTTTCTGAATAAAATGTATACAAATTTATTTGGATGACTAAACAACAAGACATGCATGCTTAGGATGGCAACCAAGTTCACTATAAATATGGGCAGCATGTAATAAGCTAATACACACAACACTCACTAAACATCCACAATAGTCATCACTTCTTCATAGCTAATCAATATGGAGTTTTCACATCTCTCTGTTTTAGTTCTCTGCTGTGTTACGTGTAAGCTCTTTTATGCTCTGCTTCATCACTTATCATTTTCTCAAGTTCAATCTTTTATAAGTTTATCTATGCACTTTGGAAAATATTATTTTTCTTCACTAACCTGCATGTTGTTTTCAAGAAATAATGTATGCATGTTTTTCATTAGAACTGATTTTAAATGTAACTAATTTGAATATTTTTTGCAGTTGGTTTTGGTGGGAGCTAATGCATCACCACCATCCTCAGATTTTTGGCAAGCTATTTGGCCAAACACTCCTCTACCCAAGACGTTCTACGATCTACTCGCACCTTGTGAGTATAATATATAAGATATAAGTATTTAATTGAACAAAATAAATGGATTATTATGGCTATGATTGGACATAATTCTACATGCATGGACAAATTTTTTACATTTATGACTTTTGACTTTAAAAAAATTGAAAAATTTGAAACTCCATTGTTGAAAGTATAATATGCTTCATGAAATTTATTTAAGCTACTAACAGTTTCCAATTTTAAAATTCTCAAATGGATCGAAAAGGTTTTTTTTTCTAATTTGAGTAAGTTAAACCTTTTGACTCTTTGACTTATCAAAAAAAAATAACTTTTGACATATATATTCAACAGTTAATTTGGCTAAATATCAACCTCAAGATATATAAAGTGAATTGTGCCATATAATTTACATATAAGAACCGGTGCCTCATTATAAGAATATCCATGCCTTAGGACTCATTTTTTGTCTTTATAATGTCACAGATGGGAAAACAAATGAGTTGCCCATCAGTGCTAAAGAACTGAATCAATACTCTACACTCTTTTTTGAACACGACCTCTATCCCGGAAAGACAATAACCTTGGGTCGTCCTCTCAGACTGAATGGAAGACCGTTTGGAAAAGAAAGACAAGGTGTCACTGATTCCATATGGCTAGCAAACAAAGAGAGACAAAGTCTTGATGACTTTTGTGAAAGCCCAACTGCTCTAGGAGAACACAAACACTGTGTATCATCCTTAGAATCAATGTTGGAACATGTCATTTCACACTTTGGAACCACAAAGATTAAGGCAATTTCAAGTACCTTTTCCTCAAATCAAGACCAATACGCAATGGAGGAAGTGAAAAGAGTTGGGGATAATGCAGTGATGTGTCACAGATTGAACTTTGAAAAAGTTGTGTTCAATTGCCACCAAGTCAAAGCAACAACTGCCTATGTTGTCTCATTGGTAGCCCCTGATGGTACTAAAGCTAAGGCTTTAACCGTTTGCCACCACGATACAAGAGGCATGAATCCTGAATTGCTTAATGAAGTTCTCAAAGTCAAACCCGGAACCGTTCCTGTTTGCCATTTCATTGGTAATATGGCTGCCGCTTGGGTACCTTCTGATGACCATATTTGTGCCATCTAGATGCAATCTGATTAATGCACATCAATTCCCATTTAATAATTTCATGCTAAAACCATGCCTATAGTTGACGATGTTCACCCTCATTTGACATCTTTGTTCAAACTAGGCTTGTTTTTAAATTACCTATGTATGGAATATGATGTGCAAGTATTAAATCTTATGTAGAAAGTGTCATCCATGTATTCCAAATAAGACTAGTTTTGAACTAGTTAGTACTATGGGTATATGTTTGTATGACCTGGTACCCTTTTATCCGTAGTGATGTATGTTTGAATTTGATTATGAAAAAAAAAATTGTCTATGACTTTAAAATGTGGTTGGAAATTTTTTCATTGTTGCTTGTTATGATCGAAATATAATTGGTCACAAACTCAATGATTGTTTCGTTTTGTCAATCAAACAAACAAAATGACTAACGAGTATGTGTCAATAATATTAAGCTAAATGGCTATTAAAAAATTATTTTCAATTTTTTTCCCATATGACTTATTTTTTGAGGTAATTTGAAAAGCACCAAAATTCCAAACAAAAATAGAACAACAAAAGTGAAGCGCAAATTAGCAAACCGCTTTTAGACATTCCTATAGCATTTAACCCTCTAACCGTCGTCTAGATTTTTCACAATAACAACAATAAGGTGAAAAATTTTGGTCAGTGTTTATTTGTGCCCCGCCCATATTATATAATCTTTTTGTCTTATTCTTCTTCTTTTTTTGACAAGCTTTTTTTCTTCTTTTAAGCGAGTGCCTTTTTTTAGATAGACTAAGTAGTTAGTAATTAGTGTATTAGTTGTTAGAGGGGAGGGGGGAACGGGGTTCGAACCCCATACACCAACGTTTTTCCACCAACAATGTCCCTTTCACTCAACCAAGTGAGCTACCCTTCTGGGACCTTTTAAGCGAGTGCTTTACTCAGACCACTCGCGCCCTCCTTAATTTTTTTATTCCTTTTTTATACTTTAAGCAGTGTCTTTAGGGTATTTTTAAAGTTAAAAAAAATTAACTATTCAAATAGGAGAAGTTCATTTCTTTTTTTGTTGTTGTCAAATGTGTAACATTTTCATATGTGACTGATGAGCAATGCCACAAATATTACACACACAAGTAGTGGAACAGTTGGACCTGTAAATAGAGTAAAACAGAATAGAAAAAGAGAGAGTGAAACTGATTCTTTGATTTTCATTCACTGAAATGCAAAGTGTTACAATTGGGAATTTATAGAGTTTCTTATCCTACACTCAACAGTGCTAACATGTGCACTCATCAGTAAATAATTACAATTTGGGAATTTATACCGACTTGAAGTCGATGATTTAAGCTACTGCTACATCTTCTATAACAGCTGCTGTTTTAACTTCTATACACCCACGTGGGTACATAATACATCCCCACGGGTGTATTTTACTTTTCTTGTTCTTTGAGATTTTCACCATAACTTCTATAACTCACACCCCCCCACAAGCTCAAGGTGGGGAATGTTGAGTAACAACAGATTACACTTTGAGCTTGTCATGATACTCAAGGAAAGATGTAGAGGCTTTGTTAGAGCATGATCTATCTGCAGATGACCAGGAATGTGTGATACTTGAAGTTGTTTTGCTAAGACCTTCTCCCTCACAAAAAACAAGTCAATTTCCATGTGTTTAGTCCTAGCATGTAGAACAAGGTTATGTGCCATTGCCACAGCACTTTGATTGTCACTGTAGATAATTGGAGGTGTCATCTTGACATGTAATTCTGACAGAAGTGTCTGAATCCACAAGATTTCTGCTGTGGTATGAGCTAAGCTACGATATTCAGCTTCACAACTTGATCTAGCAACCAATGGTTGTTCCTAGACCACCAAGATACCAAATTTGGGCCAAAAAACACTGCAGAACCTGATGTTGATCTTTTGTCATCAGGATCTGCAGCCCAATCCGCATCACAGAATCCTAATAAATTGAATGGCATGTTGCGGTGTGCAGGACTGAGGAGAATACCATGGCTCACAGTATCCTTAAGATACCTTAATATTCGTTTAACGGCAACCCAATGACTTTCCAAAGGATTGGCCATGAATTGGCAAACTTTATTGACAGAGTAGCTAATCTCAGGTCTACTTAGAGTAGCATATTGTAGAGCACCAGCCACTGATTTGTACATAGTGGGATCTTTGAATTGAGGTGAACCAGCTTTTGATAACTTTGTACTTGAAGCCATGGGTGAGGAAACAGCTGCAGAATCATGAATATTAGTCTTCAAGAGGAGGTCTCGAATGTACTATGACTGAGTGAGCAATAGAGAACCTGTAGGTTGTTTGTGAACCTCAATTCCCAGAAAATAATCCAATTCCCCTAGATCTTTGAGAGCAAAATTATGATGAAGTTTCTGAGTGATGATTTTCAGTATAGAAGGAGAGTTTCCTGTGAGTATTATATCATCAACATACACAAGTAAATAGGCTACAGAGTTCTTGGCACAGAATGTAAACAGAGATGGATCATACTTGGAGGACTTAAACCCAAGAGGGAGTAATGTATGGGTGAGTTTTTCAAACCATTGCCTAGGAACTTGCTTAAGTCCATAAAGGGACTTGTGCAACTTACAAACCAATGTAGAATCAGAGATATAAACCCATAGGGTTGTTCCATATAAACCTCTTCATGTAGAATGCCATTCAAGAAAGCATTATTGACATCTAATTGATGAATTGGCCACTTGTAGGTTAGAGCAAGAGTGAGTATGACCCTTATAGTGACAAGTTTTACCACAGGTGAGAACGTCTCATGAAAATCTTTCCCATAGATTTGATGGAACCCTTTGGCAACTAATCTTGCCTTGTACTTATTCACAGACCCATCAACATTTTCTTTGACACGAAATACCGACTTACAACCAATGGCTTTCCTATTTGGTGGTAATGGGACAAAGGACCAAGTTTTATTGTTTTGAAGGGCATCAAATTCGGCTTGCATTGCTGCAAGCCAGTTGGGATTTTGGATGGCTTGTTTGGCTGTCCTAGGTTCAATGGTAGTGAGGAATACTGAGGGATGAAGTCTAGGTAGAGGAATGCCAGATTTTGATCTAGTTTGCATAGGATGAGTGTTGGTAGGTGCTTGAGTAGGTAAGTTAGATGCTGGAAAGTTATTGGCAGTGTGATTTTGGGAAGGAGTAGCTTGAGATGAAGGTTCAGATGAAGTATCATGGGATGATGAATTATCAGTTTGTGGTGGTGTGGAAGTAGGGTCGGATGATTCATGTGCCTGTGGAGTAACTGTAGTTAACTTAGTGACAGTAGAAAGACACAAGTTTGGACTTGGAGGAGGGAAATAGTTCAGAGTATGGAAACCTAGACTCATTGAAGATGACATCCTTTGAGACTATGACTTTCCCAGTGGGGGAAAGACATTTATATCCTTTGTGCGAGGTGGAATATTCCAAGAAGAGACATTCATGGGATCTAAAATCAAATTTGTGTGCATTGTACGGTCTTAAGAGAGGGAAGCAAGCACAACCAAAAACTTTTAGAAAGTGGTAATCTGGATCTGTTTGGAATAGGGCAGTGTATGGAGGTATGTGTTTGAGAGGTGCAGATGGTTGTCTATTGATGAGGTATACGGCCATTTGGACTGCATAGTCCCAAAATTTGAGAGGTAGAGATGCATGGCTAAGAAGAGACAGGCTTAGGTCCACAATATGTCTATGTTTTCTCTCCACCACTCCATTTTGATGGTGTGTGTGGGGACAAATCACTCTGTGGATGATGCCAAAATCTGTTAGGTATGTAGTAAATGGTCTAAACTCCCCTCCCCAATCAGTTTGTATAGCTTTAATTGGTAGGCCAAACTGTTTCTCCACTAAGGCTTTGAACTGTTTGAATATAAGTAAGGTATCAGATTTTCTTTTAAGTAGGTAGAGCCATGTAAACCTAGTTGCAGCATCAACAAATGTGACATAGTAAAGACCTTGGTTAGTTGATTCAACAGGTGTTGGACCCCAAAGGTTGTAACACCCCCTTCTACTTTAATAAATAAAAATCAGAGTTTTTAAAACTTTTCCACGCACCTCGAAGAGAGTGCTACATTTCATCAAAATACCACAAAATAGCATTTAAAACTCAAACGCATCTAGTGCGTGAAATATATATCATATCCAAGTGGGGCGAACCCTCAAAACCTGTTTTAAGTTTACAATAATCCAGAAAATAGTTTCACAGCACAGCGGAATAAAACCAAGTTTAACGTATTCAGTACATAATCCAAATCAGTCTAATACATAAAAGGAAATGACAATACTACGACACAAACGACCCAAGAAGGCATGAACACCTTCACTCAGTATCTCCTGCACGTTGCCACGAGAGCAGGCAACATAAAAGCAGTAGGGTGAGTCTCTTTACATAAATAATAACAAGTAGGATAAGCATTATATTAGGAAAACCACTAGTAACACAACAATTAAGGCATTTATCATTTAATTGCAACACCAAGACATAGTAGTAATGAATTAACTAAGCACCATTAAGATTCACTACGCAACCATGAGTATATGTATGTATGCAATATGCATGTGGATCCATCATCACCTCAATAACCCCGTCGGGCACTCACCTCTTTTGGCCGAAGCCACATCACCTCTTTTATATGCATATGATTTATGTGACACCATGACAATGCATCACAACACAATAAATTCACCACAACAATCGTTAACTCACCTCTTTGGCCGAAGCCACATCACCTCTTTATCATCACCACCTCACCACACACCTCATTTATTAAATTAAATCTCACACCAAGTATTAAATCCCACCTAAGGACCTTTTCAACACCCAAGGACCATTTTGACACACCAAGATTAATTTAACACCTAGGGACCATTCTAGCACTTAAGGACTATTTTAGCACATTAGGATTAATTTAGTAATTAGGGACTATTTTGAAAATCAAGGGCTAAGACATCACTTAGACACCATTGGCACAACTAGGCGCCAAGGGGCAGCCATTTTGGCGCCCCACCTAGCACAAAACAAGCACACACAGCGCACTGAGGCAGCCATTTTTGGCGCACCATACCGTGCCCCAACCACACACGCACTCGACCACGCGCGCACACACACACACAAGCACATACAACCAGCCACAGGCGCCAAATTCCTGGGAATTGGCGCCCCTTCCTGCACACCGTGCCACTGCACACACCTACTCACCCACCAGGCGCCAAATTCCTAGTGAATTGGCGCCCTGCACATGCCCAGCCACTTGAACAGTGACCCTGGCGCCACATCCCCCAGCAAGTGGCGCCCCCCTTCACCCAGCATGCCCAACCGTGCCAAAATACATAGACCAGGCGCCATTTCGTTGGCAAGGTGGCGCCTCCTGCACTATTCACACACTCTTAAATAATTTTTCAACAATCACATACACTCCAACAACATTTTTATCCAACAATTCAACACTCAATTCACAACACCCATTTAACCAATTAATCAACATCACTAAATCCACATAATCTCATATTTCATCACATTGAAGCATTTTATCAAACACTTTGCATGCACATTTAGTAATGCATTTATTTCCAACATCAAGCACCATAGTAGCACCAAATTAAGCATCAAATACAACAACAACATATGATTAACACAAATTCACACAAACAAACCATCCTAGTGCTATTCCACACATAACACATATCTTACAACTTATTATAGATGTAAATGAGAGTCCCCTAACCTTGAATGAGCTAGGACTTCAATCTAACACCAAAAATCAACAAAATGAAGCACCCCAAACTCTCTTTCCAGCTGAACCGAAATATCCCTCTCCTTGGGGTGGAAATGAAAAATCAAAATGGAAGAAATGAGGCTATAGAACTCATATAAATGGAATAAGGAAAAGAAATGGGGAAGATTGAGACCAAGAACTCACTTACCAAGCCAAAACCCAAGAGAAAGTCTTCTCCTTTCTTCCTCTCCCCTTGCGTCGGCCCTCTCTTCCTTCTCCTCTCTATTCTTTCGTTGCTTTCTTTCAAAATGGGTAGTGAGACCTTCCTTAGGGTTTTAGGGGTTTTAGGCAATTGGGCTTGGGTCACTAATTGACTTGGGCCCTTTATTAGCACCACCCTTTCTACTTATTTAGATACTCCCTGAAAATAAAATAAACTCTAACTTAATTATTCCACTCAATAAATTGGACCCCTTTTTGATAAAATAAACCCAACTAATTAATTAACTTAATTAAATGTTGCAAGCCTTAAATAACTCAATAAATAAATAATTAAATTATTTTGGGCATTACAAAGGTCACTAAAGATTAGTTCAAGAGGTGTGGTATAAACAGTTTCAGAAGGTAGAGCATACAACTTATGAGCTTTACGCATGACACATGCAAAGACAAAAATTGAAACATCTTCATTGAAATGGAAATATTACATTTGGAGAATATAGTATTCATAGCTACATGATTAGGATGGCCTAGTCTTAAGTGCCATGTGTGCCTAAGACTAGGGGAAGGGGAAATGACAGCATTGATAGATGGTTTAAAGGAAGAATTATCGAGATTATTGGACTCTTGAGCAGTGGCAGGAACTGAGATTGGACCCGAAGCATTGGAAGGTTGAGTAGTCTTTGACAAGTGATGAAACTGGAATGGAGCAAATTCATAGAGGCCATCACCTTTCACAGGACCATGGAGGAGAAGTTCATTGGTGGCCTGATCAAAGACAAGACAATCTTTAGCGTGAAACTTGAAAAACACATTATTATCAGCACAAAAACGACTTACACTGAGCATATTTTTAGTTATCTTAGGCACATGAATCAATTTGTTAAGCACAAAATTAACTTGAGGATTTATAGGGGAGGAAAAAGTTGAAGAGCCACAAGTTTTGACGTTCAAACCTTGACCATTTCCTATGTAAATCTGGTCTGGACCCTCAAAAGGAGACTGTTGATGTATGTTCTGAGATTGCAGGGTGGTATGGAGGGAGGCAGCAATGTCGGGGGCCCATGGAAGTTGTGTTTGAGCATGATTTGTAGCAGGTGCAGCAGTGGTCATATACGCTTGATGATATGGTGATTGTTGGTGTTGTTGAGGGACTGGTCTAGGATTATAGTGAGCATAAGGATTGAAATTAGGCCTTGGCCAAGTATTTTGGTAAAGATGAATGGGGTTGGGGGCTAAATTGGTATTAGAATTTGGAGGAGGTTGAAAACCTTGGAAATCAGCAGGTATTGGGGCCTGAAATTGTTGATTGAATCTGTGATAGCACATAGATGCAAGATGACCAAATTTAAAGCACACTTGGCACTGCACATTGCCAAACCTGCCACGACCACGACCACCGCGACCATTCCGGCCACCACGGCCACGAAAATTACCAGAGAATTGATTCACAAAATTATTATTATCAGGAGTAGAGTTTGAAACAGTGTTACCAGTGGTTTGTTGAGTAGAAACAGACTCGGTAGCAGCATTATCAGAGGCAGAGTGCAAAACAAAATGTGTAAGGTTAAGTGAGGCAACTTCAGACTCTGATTTTTTCTTGGATCTTTCACTGCGCATTTCATGTGCAAGCAAGAGAGCTTCAACTTCTTCGAGTCCCATCATTTCAAACTTGCTCTCAATAACAGAGATCACCGGTGCAAAATCTTGAGGCAAACCTTCGAGAACGACATCAATGTGCTGTGCAAGAGGAACATGATCACCAACAGATGCAAGATTGTCAACTATTGTCTTGATGCGAAGCAAATATTCATCAACGGTGCGAGAATCAAGCGTCGTGGAACAAAGTTCTGAGCGTAACTGTCTCGCCTTCGCACGCGTCAACTTCTGGAAGTGATCGTGAATACGATCCCAGAGTTGAAACGCATGAACACATCCAAGCACACGAGGCATAATCGCTGCAGAAAGCGTGGATTGCAACCATGATAACAACCACTGATCTTGCTTAAGCCAATTACGATACAAATGATTCTCTTTTTGAGCGATACGATCCTCGTCGGTAAGAAATTGAGTAGGAATTTCTGGAAAGTGAATGTAGCTTTGTAGATTATGCGCGTTAATCATTGGTTCGACTTGCTGATGCCATACGAAAAAATTCTTCTCGTCTAGCTTGTCAGAAATCTTCAAGACGAACGTGACTAACGGTTCAATAGTAGAAGCATTAGGGTCTTCCGTTGCCATGGATCGACTAGTCTACCGATACCATGTAAATAGAGTAAAACAGAATAGAAAAAGAGAGAGTGAAACTGATTCTTTGATTTTCATTCACTGAAATGCAAAGTGTTACAATTGGGAATTTATAGTGTTCCTTATCCTACACTCAGCAGTGCTAACATGTGCACCATCTTGTAGTCAATTACAATTTGGGAATTTATATACCGACTTGAAGTCGTATTTAAGCTCTTGCGCACGTCTTCTATAACAACTCATCGCTTTAACTTCTATACACCCACGTGGGTACATAATACATCCCCACGGGTGTATAATACATCCCCACGGGTGTATTTTACTTTTCCCGTTCTTTGAGATTTTCACCATAACTTCTATAACTCACAGGACCCAAGTCCAGAAATGGGTTCCAAATAGGTTACAAACCAGAATCAAAATAAGTCTAAACATGATATGTAGCCCAATGAGGTCCGATCCTCCAAAAAATAAAAACATAGAAACCGGTCGAGGCCCAACAGAGAAGCATAGCAATGGATCGGCCCAATGGAGCAAGATAGCCCGTATGAGTTACGACGCTCCGTTTCAGCAAATAATCTCATAAACAAATATCATAAAAACAATAAATTTCTCACGCGTTTCCTTCACCCCCTTCGTAACAACCAACCCTAATTCGGCAAAGCTTCAATAATGGATGAAAGAGACTCACATCATATAGATTTTCATGCATCAACATGATTTCAAGACTCAATTAAGCTTGTGGGTAGTACAAAGCAGTGTTTAGGTTGAGAATAGAACTTCGACGTTCACGATCTATCAGAAGACGGAGTGACGACGGAGGGTTCGCTGTCGAATTTCCGGTGAGCTTCCCTTGCATGCACAGTGAAGCTAGTTCATGTGCGATTCCATTTCCTTCTCTATTTATCCAGGTAAATCCACAATCTTGAAACCCTAATTCCATTTCTCTTATGTCGTAAATTATCCCTTGGATCTCACTAATTTGGGTTTCTTTTTTGCATGTGTTGATGAGGCGAAGGTTATCGGACTCCAACACTACCTTTTGGAGTTGTAGCGATGTAGCCAGTTTCATAGCTTCTCGAAGACTTTGTGCTTCTACAACAATTGGAGATATGGCAAATAATGGAGCCGCTTGCATGGTAAGAATTTTGTCCTCATGATCCCTACACACAGTAGCGTGGGATCATTTTTCTGTTGTTGTAGAGAAAGCAACATCAGAGTTGAATTTCATATAACCTTGTCCTGGAGGCCTCCATCTTCTTGGTAGATTAACTGTAGGTTGTGTTTGAGTAGTTGTTGATTGTTTGTTGTTTGCTTGTATGAATTCGTATGTTTATGTGTTAGCTGTAATGATAGTTGCAGTAGGGTTTGGTTTCTTAGAGATAAACACATTATCATTTGGATATCCATTGTATATCCATCACATAACCGATAAAAACGATAACTATTTTTGGATAAATTGAAATAACCGGTTATAAAAAATTATTAAAATATCTGGATTTTTTTAACCGAATATGGATATGGATGTGGTTTATCTATTAAACCGGTTATTTTGTGCACCCCTAGCTGTAGCGAGGCGACCTGTCCCCAAGACGACGGTCTCGGCGGGAGCGTCGTTTTGGGGAACTTCTTGAACTGGAACGATGGTGGTGCCGCCTAGGAGATCTATCCCGGCTCCGAGATTGATAACATGAATTGGATGATGCCAGCGAAGAACTTCCATTAGAGGACTCGTCGGGCCAGTAAGGACTGTCATGAGTAGTCGGGGAGAGCTTGGTGGAGTGGGCGATCTCCAATCTCTATGGCGTCGTGGAGGGGATCGATGATATGATCTCCTTCGAGGTGGAGACCTGTGGTGGAGTCTCCTTCGAGATGGGGAGCGGTAGTGCCTCGAGCCTACCGTCCGAGCTGGGGGCATTCTTGTTGAGAAACTGCAAGTTCTCTATGGACAGCAGGATCTGGCTGAGCAGCCAGGTGCCGGCTGGGCAGCCTGCATGTCGCCCTCGTGTGTAGGAGCCGGGTGGGGCGCCGGGATTTGTTCGGGCTGAGAAGCTGGAACGTCATCAGTGAGTGGAATGGGAACCACCACGCCCTCAGGAGTGTCAAGGGTGGAGGTTGAGCAACAATGCTGCTTTAAACACGAGATCTGACACAGGGTGCTATGTGGAACCAGGAGCGAGTTCTCCGTCAAGAGATGAGGTAGGAGATGTGTTACCTCCCACTGTGATCGCCAATGTTCTGTACCTTGTTGTCTTTCCGGGTAAGTCTGAGATTGCAGTTGGTAGTGCTCCTGGCGGGTCGGATCTTTGTGCGTTGAACGAAAGGGGGGTACCTGCAAAGACACTCTGACGCTCAAGTCAGTAGAGAATCGTAGAGGTTACAGGGTTGAAGGAAAACGTACCTCAAGTGATTATGAGAGCCACTATTTATAAAGTTCGTGTGATGGCTCTGAATTGTTAGATCGTTCGGGAGGATCTGAGTCGTCGAGGCTTAATGGATCGGGTCTTGGATGTGGATCCAAGGAAATGGGCTGATCTGAGCCCAAATTGCGCATGGACCTCTAAGTCCAAGGTGGAGTGCTGAGACGTAGACCCGGGTCTACGTTAACTGGTTCGACCCGGATCAATTTGCTAAGTGGGCCTCGTGGCCCAGTCCAAAACACCATCATTGTTGGTAATGGTTGATTGATGCTCGGTTCCTCCATAGTGCTTTACTAGGAAACTTGGTGTACCTAATTTTATACATATATATATATATAGTGGGAGTTTTCTAGACTGCGATTTATTCCCTCACATGGCTTTGTTTGGTAAAAAATAGCGGATAGCAGATAAGGTAGCGGTGGTGGCGGAACTTGACCGAAACATTGGGGTGGGCCGCTCAAGAAAGAGTCGTGAAAACTCAAAAATGCATGAAGAGAGACAAAAACAATTAAAATAGATAAATATAAATTCAAATTATTTATAAACAAAATTAAATAACTAAAAGTATAACTTTGACTTCACATAGCGACTCAATTGATGTTGTTTGTAAAAAGATAGTTTTAAATTTATTTGATTCTAATTTTAAAATGCTGAGATATTTTTTTCATAAATTATCAATATTTATTCATAATTTTCTAATTCTAATATAAGAGATGTGATTATATTAAACTTCTCAATAAAATCATACTCCAAATAATACCATACAATTATATATTATTACATATTACTCATACATTGAGTAAAAAAATATTAAGCATAAAAAACATATATTGATTTTGTATCACATATATTCCATATTGTTAACTTTTATACTAATATTTATTGGTGCCATTGTGGTCAGTAGAACAGTTATTAATGCCAAGGTCATGGGCTCAACTCCGATGACACAAATTTTGGCAATAATAAGCGCTTGCTTGTTATTTTAAGATAATAAAACGAAAAAAATATTAAAAACGTAGTCACCAGGATTCGAATACGAAAACAATAGGTTAAAATAAAAGAGTTTCAACCGCTACACCACAGTGTAAGATTTGTTGTTCTAGCGCAAAAGTGGTATATATTTAGTAGTTAATATTTAACACTAGGCCTATTTAGGTAATTTTACATGTTTTTTAGGGCGGGTCGTGGCCCTCCCAGACCCTAAAGAAGATCTGCCCCTGGGTAGTGGATAGCGGATATCGGATGACTTATAGCGGATAGCGGATAAACTAGCTGATAGCGGATAAACTTGCTGATGACGAGTGAAATGTTTGGTAAAATTAGCGGTTGAACTAGCTGATAAATGTAAAATGACATAAAAAGACATTATAGCCTTATGCAGATTCAATTACACAAACAATAAATAAAAAAATAACAATAGCTGAAGTAACGTAAAATGATAAGAATTGAATAATATAATAAGAAAAAAGTTAAGAAAAAACGTGATAAGAATTGAAGAGGAGGCGAGGAAAAAAAGAATTGTGAGTACAAGAATTAAATATATTAATGGTGCATTTGATTCGCTAAGCAGTAAGGGACTAGACTGGACAATTCCAGTTGTAACCTGTTTGATTTGAAAACTGTTTCACACGATCTTTGGATGAGAAATGAGGGAGAAAGGACTGGACAAAAACCTGCATTTTGCACTCTCACAAACCACAAACTTTTTGTCCCACAATACAACTTCCTGATCACTAAAAAAAACCAAAATATTATTTTTATTTCCTATTCAATAATTTTTTCTCTCTCCTCTATTCTCCCCCTCTCTCTCTCTCTCCTCTATTCTCCCTCCCTCTCTCTCTATCTCTCTCTCTCTCCTGTCTCATTCTTATCTATCATTTTCTCTACCTTTCTAATACTTTCTAATCTCATGACCTACCTATCTCATTCATCTCTCTTTCTCTGCCCCCTCTCCACATCTTATCTCTCTTATATTTTCTCATCTCATGACGTCTCTCCCTCATCTTTCTATTTCTCTCTGCTCTCTCTCTCTTCCATATTCTCCTTTGTATGTTTTTCTTTATAATTTTTTAATTACATTATAATATATGTTATATAAAATCATTATAAACATTTTAAATAGAATTATAGTAAAATTTACATTTTTATGCTTGTGTTGTCCATGGTTCACCAAACAATGTATTGGACAAAAGTTTGTCCAGTCCTGTCCAGTCCTGTCCAGTCCAGTACTGTCCTGTTTGCAAATCAAACGGACCCTAAAAATTACATTTTACTTTACTAAGGACAAATAAGGAATATCATAAAAATAATGAGGGTAAAAGTGACTAAGGCTCTGTTTGGCGCGTCCCATCCGTTAGCGGATAGCGGATGAAAGTAACGGATGGAACTAGCGAATGAAGAGTACACGTGTTTGGTAAGTACTAGCGTTTAGTGTTTTTCGGGTAGCGTTTAACATTTTTTGAAACGCTACTTGAAGTAGCGTTTTTTGAAACGCTACTTGAAGTAGCGTTTTTTGAAACGCTATTTGAAGTAGCGTTTCAAAAAATGCTAGCGGATAGCGGATAGCGTCTCACTTTTTTTGACATTTTTACCCTTGTTATTTTTCTTAAATTTCTTCTTCCTTATTAAATAAATGTAATCATGAATTAAATATATATATCTTTTTATGTCATTTTACATTTATCAGCTAGTTCAACCGCTAGTTTTACCAAACACATCAATTGTTATCAGCTAGCTCATCCTCTATCCGCTATCCGCTAGCTCATCCGCTACTTTTTACCAAATAGAGCCTAAAAAGATGAGATGTATAAGTTATAAGCTCAAACGCTACTTAAAGTAGCGTTTCAAAAAATGCTATAAGCTACCCCAGAAATGTTTTCCACTACTGCTTGCCAAACACCTTTAATTTTTTCCATCCGCTATAAGCTAGTCAAATCTGCTAGTCAAGTCCGCTATAAGCTAGCGGATCTGACTTGCCAAACAGAGTCGTAGTCACATTGAGTGGAATTTTTCACACTAAAAAATTGATCTCTGATATTTATTTTTCTTCCATTGGTATTTTATCACTACAAGAAAATCGCTGATTTGCCACAGACATTTCCGTCGCAAATGTACAAATTTCCGTGGCAAAACAACATTTGCCACGGATTTGCCACGGACAAGCAAAAATGCTCGTCGCAAATCGTTTGCCACGGAATTTCCGTGGCAAATGTTTCCGTCGCAAATATTCGTGGCAAAGTCGTCGCAAATTTCATCGCAAATCCGTGGCAAATCCGTTGCAAATTCAAAAAAAATAAAAAAATAATTAAATCATACTTTGAATTCTTCAACCTATTATGCCCAAAATATTACTTTCAGTTTTTATTGTAAAAGTCAACATATAATAGTTTTGTCTATTAAGCTAGCCAAAACAAAAGCACATATAAATGGAGATTCATTATCAAACACTCAAATTCATGGCTTGCATTATACAATTATATAATTATGTACATTACAAAAATCTATCTCCATAACATGAGCTGCTTAAAAACAAAATAAAATAAAAAACTCCATAGAAGTAATGAAGGGTTAGGGGAGGGGGAAGATGAAGAAAAATGATAAGGAGAAACAAAGATGTTTTTATACTAATGTTGGGACTGCACCTTAGATGAAATATAGAAAGAAGAAAGTTGCACTACGCCAGCGTATTAGGATTTGCAGCGTTTATTTTGGGCATTGGTAGCGTTTTAAAACGCTAGAAAAGCTGGCGCTACTAATGCGTACACTCCATTAGTAGCGTTTTAAAAAACGCTAGCCATTGACCCAGCGTGTTTTGGACATACGTAGCGTTTTATATAAAACGCTAGCCATTGACCCAGCGCCTTTTTACAATTCCTAGCGTTTTCTGTAAAACGCTAGGGATCCCATAGCTCCTTTTTAATACCATTCCTAGCGTTTTATATAAAAACGCTAGGAATCCCATAGCTCCTTTTTAATACCATTCCTAGCGTTTTATATAAAAACGCTAGGGATGTTATAGCACCTTTTTACTACCATTCCTAGCGTTTTATGTAAAACGCTAGGGATGCTATAGCACCTTTTATTAGCATTCCTAGCGTTTTCTGTAAAACGCTAGGGATCCTCTAGCTCCTCTTTACAATTCCTAGCGTTTTACCTATAAAACGCTAGGTATTGAATGAATTTTTTAACTTCATTTCTAGCGTTTTCACTCTAAAACGCTACCTATTGACTGAATTTTTTTTAAATATTTTTTTTATTTTGGTTTGTTCTCCATTTTAATTACAACCTATAAATTCATTCCCTTCCAACAAAATTCAGAAAATACATTCCAATCCAATATCATTCAAACAAAATTCATCAACAAAATTCATCAAATATTTCCAATCCAATATCATTCTAAGAAGTACTTACAACATAATATAAATCCAATATATACAACATATATAATAACTAACTATTATGAAACTCAAAACTTGCTAGAAAAAGCTAGAAACAAAACGGCACCACTCCCCCTTCATCGTTGTAAGTTGTTCATCGAGTAATTTGGATGTGTTTACAATTGGGAAAATCTTGAAAAATAAAATGAAATAAAATTAGAATTAAAATGTTTATTAAATGTGAGTAAGTATTATAATATCAATATAAAAAGAAATCTAAGTAGTTACCTTGGTTGGGATTTCTATCACGTGAGTGATAATCTCTCTCATATACCTCATACAATAGTACCCACAATCATTATTATTTGGTTGTTTAGGACACTACAAAGCAAAAGATTAGTTAATTAATTGTCACATTTTTATGACCAAAAATTCAATTAAAATTATAAGAATGATTTTTAAAAAACTTACAGTTATGGGTAACCATCTTGTTTTACTCGTAGATAATCCCAGATTTTTGCAAAGCAATCGTAACGTCATACATATATATAACGTTAATTTGAACAAAATACATATATTAAATTATACAAAATGAGAGGGTTACACATACACACCTGTCAACTATCTGTACGAAGTCTACGTAGACTTTGTAATGGCCTTGAAGTGAATCCAGATAGTAGACAGTATTTAGCTTAGGGTTTATTGCAAAGAGTACCCAATGTTGTCTGCAAGTAAATGAATCACGAATGAGTACACATTTACACTATAATACAATCCTCAAAATAAATAACCAAGTGATTGAAGACTAAATTTCTCACCTTATATTGAGCGGTTCCAAAAATAAAGATTCGTGATCAAAATGTTGGACATCCCTCAAGCGTGAAAGGATATAACTTTCAATTTGACTCTTCCTAGCCATAATATCCTCTGGTTTACCTTGATCCCACACAACGATACACTCTGGGTCCAAGAACAAAAATTTGTGTGTCCGCTATGAAGGACCGAAGCACATTGTACAAAAACCTATAAATAATATATATACAACTTTCAGATCCTCATATATAGACTCTAATATATACTCTAATATATACAACTATTGTGTACAAATAATTTAATACATATACCTCATATATACTCTAATAGCAATCACAGTGACCCATTCCATGTTATATACGACTTTTCGGATCCTCAATGTTGACCATAATATCCTGTTCCACTCCCACAATATGATCGGCTTCGGTAACATAATAATGTCATCGGACTTCATATTTTGATTGACGTGGTCCTTTACATAAGTGATGAATTTCTCGAATTCATCAAGGGACACTTTGGTAGTGGAAGGTCGAGACACTTTGGTAGTGGAAGGGGAAGGTCGGGACACTTTTATAGAAGGAGACGGTCGGGACACTTGGGGTACCTAGTATATATTAAAAAATGATTAATTAGTTAGTTAACACACATTATATACAACAATGAGTCATTAACTTATTAACAAAAAATTGTCACTTACAACGAGTTGTTCGTGCCATGCCACAAAAGTACTAAGTGCTTGATCCACGAAGAAATATATCAAGATTAACAATTGGAACAGGCAATGGTGCAGACTTCAATTGAATAGTCTACCCTAACTCTCAAATGGTTTTCGTGCATGGGTAAATTGTGCATTGTGGCACTCAATTGGTTACATAACATGCCCATCGCAACCTTTCGATGTGGGTTTGCAATATATAGCTCACATTCACAGTTATCCTAAATCAATTATAAAGAAAAATAAATATACATGATAATTTGATCAAATACATATGTACAAAAACATGTTGAGTAATAATAAATACTTGTGTCGAAGGGATGGTGCAGCTATCTCGTGCGCTATGTTGGGCAAGTGAGGGTGCAGCAGGTAATATAGGTTCAGCAGGGGGTGGTGCAGCAGGGGATGGTGCACCAATGGATTGTGCCAAGAGCTGCTTAAACATCTGTCTCTCTTCCATTAGTACAGCAACATTCTTGGATAGCTCGTCATACTTTGCCGCCATGACTTTACAATCCCCGCACCCCCTGCTATGTCTCTTTGGCCCAAACACAGTTGTAGGAGGAATCCCATATCCATAACCTCTTATCCGACACTGTCTCTCTTCCCTTCCCAAGGCACGAGCAAGGACATCTTGTTGACCATCACAATCTGTTAAATCTCCTTGTGATACAGATTGTGATATGCTTTGCTGATGCACAAACATAAGTAACGGATAAAAATAATAAACAAGTGTCAAAGAAATTTAATCGACAATACAAAATATGTCCACGTGTCAAAAAAAATCGAGTAACGGATAAAAATAATAAACAAGTGTCAAAGAAATTTAATCGACAATAAAAAATATGTTCACGTGTCAAAAAAAATCGAGTAACGGATTAAAAAAATATAGTCAGACACAAATTCCAACTTGGTAGGAATCATAAAATTAAAATTACAATACATGAATTTTGGAATACTTACAATTTTGTCCTTGACCTCCTTAGTTTTCGGATCCACAATCTCCCCATCCTTGTTTTGTTTCGCCTCTAAACTGCATAAAGACAACGATCAAGGGATTCTTGAGTTGGATCTTTCCCCTCTTGCAAGAACTATTTAAGTTTAATAATTGTTAATCAATCTGTAAATTAAAAGATTCATTAAATCATAATAAATTAAACTAATTGTGTCTTACCAATCTTTCTTCAAGAATTTGATATCCACTTGAACCTCCTCTATAAAGGTACTCTGGATTAGAAGCTCTCACTTTATTGGCTTTGCTTTTTTCTATTTAAAAACATAAGTATACATTAATGAATGATATCTTGTTGTGAAATATATATAACTTAAATAATTAATATACTAACCAGGAAATCCGGATCTGTAGTGCGTATATCTACAAATTTGGTCCAATCCTCCTTAGTTATAATTAGGCATACAATCTTTGGAGGCTCTGTCGATGGTCCCATCAGATGTTTGAGATACTTTTTCCCCACATCAGTTCTATATGCCCGATGCAACCTTCCCGCTTCCTTGAGTATCCAATCTCTTCGGGCATCATCGACATCAAAGTGTTTCTACTTATACATAAAAATGGATTAAATAAATACAACTAAAAATTCACTAAATAAGATTATTAAAGAGGTCTAAAATTATATACCTGTATTAAGGACCAAAAATCATCTTTCAGTTTAGGCAAAACTGTATTATCTTTCTCATTCCAACTTTTTATTGAAATTTGAAAGATTTGTTTCACCTTAGTACCAATAAAGCTAATTAAATTTGTGCCGTTGTCTCCAATTGGCAAACCTTTAACACTCCATCGGACCTTAAATAATTAAATCATTAAATAATTAGATAACTTGGAAAGGTAGAGAACAACATTAATAATTAGTAATTAACTTACCTTATATTTTCGTGTCCTTTACTTATCCGATGGACGATATTCTTTTTCGATGTAATTCCTCGGGGAGTGAACTTCTTTGTTTTCTATCACCCCCATCACCACCCTTGACTACTCTCATGATCACTATGTGATGCCATCTCACTTGCAATGACCCAAATGAAATAGACTCAGTGAGTTTTAGCTTTCTAATTGTTTAGAACCAACAAACACTTAACAAAATATAGAAGAAGTCATGCACTAAGTAACAGTGAAAGCCATGCACTAAGTATATAACCTAGAGTAAACATACATAGGAAAGCCATGCACTAAGTATATAACCTAGAGTAAACATATATAGGAAAGCCATGCACTAAGAACCTAGAGTAAACATATATATGAAAGCCATGCACTAAACAGAGAAAGCCATGCATGCACTAGGAAAGCCATGCACTAGGAAAGCCATGCACTAGTCAAGTTAATAATGCTATCTAAGCCAGACTAATCTAACAACTAATTAAATATAACATTGAGCTAAGTAACAGAGAAAGCCATACAAAAGATACATAACAAACCATAAAAAAACCGGTGAGAGTATGTTGCAGAAATACCTTTTGAAAGGGAGGAGAGAGTGAGAGAAAAAGGAAACAAATGGGTGCTTGCTGCGTGGTAAGATAACACCAAGGAGAGAGAGGATGAACGAAGAGGATGGGTTTCTGCGTTTTAGGTTTTCTGGGTCGCGCGTTTATGGGTTTCTGGATGATGAACGAATACGTGGAGTGTGGGTTGTTCGCAAGGGATGAACGAAGAGGATGAACGAAGAGGATGAGCGAAGAGGATGGGTCGTTTGGTTTGCCTCGGGTCTCACACGTAAGGGATGAACGAAGAGGTTTCGGGTTTTCACTGGGTTTTCGCAAGAGAGGAGTTAGGTAGATGAAGAGACAGCGTGAGTGTGTGTGTGTGAGAGAGAGAGAGAGCGCGCCTTGTAAAAATTTTAATAGCATCCCTAGCGTTTTTACATAAACGCTAGGGATGCTATAGCGCCTCTTTACAATTCCTAGCGTTTTCTGTAAAACGCTAGGGATGCTATTAAAATTTTTACTACCATTCCTAGCGTTTTATGTAAAAACGCTAGGGATGCTATAGCGCCTTTTTACAATTCCTAGCGTTTTCTGTAAAACGCTAGGGATGCTATAGCACCTTTTTACTAACATTCCTAGCGTTTTATGTAAAAACGCTAGGGATGCTATAGCACCTTTTTACTACCATTCCTAGCGTTTTCTGTAAAACGCTAGGGATCCTCTAGCTCCTCTTTACAATTCCTAGCGTTTTCTATAAAACGCTAGGAATTGAATGATTTTTTTAATTTTATTTCTAGCGTTTTAACTTTAAAACGCTATGTATTGACTGATTTTTTTTTTAAATATTTTTTTTATTTTTGTTTATTCTCCCTTTTAATTACAACCTATTAATTCATTCCCTTCCAACAAAATTCATCAAATATCATTCCAACAAAATTCAGCCAATATATCATTACAATCCAATATATAGATACACACACATATGTACATATCACCAAAAGACCATATTAAACTAACAATTACTTACAACATAATTAATATATATCCAAATCATACAACATAATAAGTAACTTACATTATGAAACTCAAAAGTAGCTACAAATTAAAGCTAGAAACATATATAACAGCAACAACCCTCAATGACTACTGTCTTGACCACTAGATCTCATGATCACTAAGTGATGCCATCGGACTGCAATATAACATAATCCATGTTATTGTTAAATTTACAAAAACAATATAAATATTATCTATTAATAAAAAATAACGAGATATCATTAAGTCTATATTACCTTTTCCTTTTCCTAGATAAAATTTTGTTTGCAATTCGCGTCTTGGTATTTTTTTCCGACGAATAATAATTCCATCATTATGATCTTTTCTAAAATATACAACATCCTCTATAGAAGTATTTTCCCCTATTATTGGTTCTGATGTTCTGAAGAAAGGGTCGTCCTCAACACCAACATCATCGGGTGCTTCATCATCATCGTTGTTATACACAAATTTTTTGTCATCAATAGAACAATAGACCAATTGATATTAATCGGATCGCTGACATAAAACACTTGTTGAGCTTGCGATGCTAAAATAAAAGGTTCATCTTTATATCCTAACTTGTTGAAATTCACCCGCATGAACCCTAATTCATCAATCTATAAACCAAAGATATTGTCAACCCATTGACATTTGAACACTGAGCTCTGAAACATATTGTAATCCAACTCCCATATGTGTTCAATGAAGCCAAAGTAAGACATATTCGCATATATGGGATTTCTATCTTTTGCACTTTGGATGCATGCATAGAATGAGCTACAAGAGTCACCCCACTATTTTGCATTTTACTCGATCATCTTGTTCTTTTGTATAGAAAGTGCACTCGTTCATTAGATAGCTGTTGTAAGAGAAGACATGTATATTTGGACCTTTTGCTAACCATCTCAATCTTTTTGAAATCAAGTAGGATTCAAACACACTCACCATCAATGTGATGTTTTAGCCACACTATGAAACTCCTATTGTGTTCTTTTGCTAACCAAACTTGCTTTCTTCCAGGAATTGACTCTTAAGAATCTCCTTGTGCTTGGCAACATATGAATCAACCTCACTATCATTGTGAAGAACGCACAAGTGTGCTTGCTCTAGTTCTTTCCTTGATACCATCACTAATTTAGTTCCTGTCATCCCATTACTAATCCTTCCTTCATGACGAGACCTTGCAAATCCCACGAATATTCAAGACTAGATAGATAGCCGTGCAAAACTCAATAGCCTCTTCAACTATATAGCGCTCAACAATACAACCTCAGTCGTGATCGATTTTTCACATATCCTTTTAATATCTTCATGTAACGCTAAAACAGATACATCCATCTCATGTAACATGGGCCACACAATTGTGTCTCTAACCGGATGAACTATTAGATGAATCATTATGTCAAAAAAGGAAGGTGGGAAATACATCTCAAGCTCACACAAAGTGACAAGTAATTTCTCTTTGCAATGTTGGCAACTTTCCGTGGTCAATCACTCTACTACAAATCGCCTTAAAGAATAAACAAAGTTTGGTTAAGGTCTGACGCACCTTCTTAGGCAAAATGGATCGTATACCAATGGGTAGCAAATTCTCCATGAGAACATGACAATCGTGGGACTTTAGAGACTTTAACTTGAGGTCTTTAATCGATACAAGAGTCGCCACATTTGAAGAGTATCCCTCTGGAACTTTAACTCCATGAAGAAACTCACAAAAGACAGTCTTCTCCTTTCTAGATAGAGTATGAGTGCTGGGAGGTAGATATGTACGTGTACCCTTTTTTACCGGACCCAATTCAGGTCTCAAACCCATACTAACCAAATCCAACCTTGAGTTGATGGTATCTTTAGTCTTACCCGGCATATTGAGTAAGGTACCAATGACACTTTTGAAGACATTCTTTTCAACATGCATCACATCAATGAAATGCCTTACATATAATGACTTCCAAAGATGGCAACTCAAAGAAAATCGACTTTTTCTTCCACCCCGTTTGGCAATCTCTCCCGCAAAAGGCTTCCCAAATTTAATGTTCAAATCTTCCACCTTTTCAAATACATGTTCGCCCGTCAAAGGCGGGGGAGCTCTACGTGTTTCTGTATTCCCATCAAATGCCTTTCTCCACAATCGATAGTGATGAGTTGATGGCAAAAATCTACGATGACCAAGATAGATATTCTTCTTACCATGTTTCAACCACATCCAATCTGTGTTATCTTCACATATAGGGCATGCACACATCGCCCTTTGTTACTGTACCCAGATAGATTGCCGTATGCAGGAAAGTCGTTAATTGTGCCAAAGATCATAGCCCTCAGGGTGAAACTTTCTTCTCTGAACCCATCATACACCTCTACCCCAATCTCCCACATTTGCTTCAAGTCTTCAATTAAAGAAGCCAAGTATACATCAATATCATTTTCTCGGTTGTTTGGGCCTAAATTAACAAAGACAAAGATCATATATTTGCGTTTCATGCAAAGCCACACGCAGTAAGTTATAAATCGCCAAAATCACGGGCCATGTATCTTTGTGGGAGCTACTCGGATACCGTGCGGGTTAAATCCATCAGCAGACAATGCAAGGCGTAGGTTTCTCGGGTCATCCCCGAAATTAGGATACTCAATATTGATTTTTTTCCATTGCGGAGAATCTGCGGGTGTCGTAGCATACCATCTTTAATCCTTTCATCCTCATGCCATGTCAAGTGTTTTGCATCTTCTGAACTACGATACATGCGCCTAAATCGAGGAATTATAGGAAAATACCACAACACCTTTTGTGGAGCAGACTCTTTCTTCTTATACCGCGGTGCATTACATTTAGGACACGACTTTAACAACGCATGTTCATTCCGAAATAAAATGCAATCATTCGGACAATCGTGTATCTTCTCATAGTTCAAGCCAATAGACCCCAACATTTGCTTTGCATCATACGTCCGAGAAGGAAGCACATTATCATTCGGCAACATTTCTTTCGTATGAGAGTAAATCGGTAAAGCTCTTATCCGTCCATCCGTGGCGAGTTTTCAAGTTATACAACTTGATCACACCAATAATTTTGTGAATTCATTACAACCCGCATACAATGGTGTCTGCGCATCGCTTATCAACTTCTCAAACATTTCAGGACAATCATTAAGATCCTCTTCAACCACCTTTGCCATCTCTTCAAATTCGTTCGCATCAAATGAATGTGTTCCGGTGACAACCGTGCGCGCATATCTCTTACTAATATCATTCATATTTGAAGATTCACCTTTTTCTCACCGTGCATTATCCAACAAGTGTAACTTTGATCAATTCCATTCGCCTTTAAATGTCGTGGTCAACTCTCTCTGCGAATCGATTTTACATAACAACACCTTAAACAAGGACATTTCATACCACTAGAAGTCCCTAAACGCTCAACAACACAATTTCACAAAATAATCCACTCCAGTGCATACTCCTTGGATGGGACGATTGGCGGACATCCAATTTCTATCCATAATTGCCAAATATTTATAATAAAATCCCGAGAAGAGAACTTTAACATATGACCCATCAAGCAATTCGAATATAATGAAGAATCAATTCATATAAAAAAACAAACAAAATTTCCTCTTTTAAATTTTTTCAATTCCACTCCTTATTTTCCCAAGCTATATCTATATCATATTCTATTTCTATTCTCGGTCCTTTGGTCAAGACAAAGGAACCATATAGTCTAGTCTTCCAAACAATTAATTTATGTGTAACAAGAAGAGGCTAGTGGTGAAAAAAAAAGAAGAAGAGTCTAGTGTGCACAAGTGACAAAACTAATATATTTCTAAACTAGAACCCACAATTAATATCTAACAAGAAACAGAGAAAGGAAAATAAAACTCACCAATGTTGTCTGAGTGAGAGAGATGATGTTCACCGAGAGAGATGATTTTCGTTGAGAGAGATGATGTTAATTTGAGTTAGGGTGTTAGTGTTTTGCGTTTCGGGTGAGTGATTTTTGCGTTTCGGGTAAGAGTGTTAATTTGAAAGAGGGAAGTAGCTCAATGGGAAACAAAAAAATTATTTAACCATACCTAGCGTTTTCTAAAAAAACGCTAGGATCTATCTAGCGTGTTTTCTAAATACCTAGCGTTTTGAGTAAAAGCGCTAGGATATGTCTAGAGTGTTTACTAAATACCTAGCGTTTTATAAAAACGCTAGAGGATCTATCTAGCGTGTTTTCTAATTGGCTAGCGTTTTGAATAAAAGCGCTAGGGATCTGTCTAGCGTGTTTTCTAAATAGCTAGCGCTTTCTAAAAAAACGCTAGGGATCTATCTAGCGTGTTTTCTAATTGGCTAGCGTTTTGAATAAAAGCGCTAGGGATCTGTCTAGCGTGTTTTCTAATTTGCTAGCGTTTTGAGTAAAAGCGCTAGGGATCTGTCTAGCGTGTTACCTAATAGGTAGCGTTTTACTTTAAAACGCTACTAATGGTGTAGCGTGTTATTAAAATGGCTAGCGTTTTTTTATAAACGCTACTAAAGGTGGCGATCTCTTTTTACAATTCTGGCGTAGTGTTGAGGTGTATCTCCTAAAGCAAGAGATATATAAGCAAACATCACAAGATAGCTGACCTGCAATAAAATCAGGGCACAGTCAAGGATTAAACAATACACACACCCACAAAGAGAAAATATTGACTTTTGTTGGAAAAATATGACAAGAACTCATTTACATAACTCCATAGTCATGCCTCAGACAAAAAAAAAAAAAATTCATAGTATTATGTAAGAATCAGGACAAGCAGGTATCAACATAAAAAGGAAGAGGGATATTACCAATATAGTAATAACATCAGCAGTACTTTCTCTTTTCAACTCTTCCTCAATAGAGCTTTCAGATGAAAAAGCAAGTGTCAAATTTTTTGATTGTGCCATTGGTAATAGCTCATCCTATAATGAAGGACGGGGTAAATACAGGAAATTAGGAAAACATATCACATCAATAGAAGATAATTAAGAAACTAAGATATTATATGATTTTTTATTTCTCTCTCTACAAGGGAAGACCGAGACATAGAGTAGATAAATTAATCTAGGTGTGGCTAAGAAATAGGGAGACAAACTAAGTTGTGGCTCATATGCAGGTAAAATGACTGTGAAGTCAAAACATATAAACACAAGATACATACCTTCACCAGCTGAATAAAAGTATTCTCCCAAGCAACTGCCTTTGCAGTTTCATTGCCTTCTTCATCAACAGCATTATTTACCGGATAAGTTATAATAAATGCAGATGCCTGTCTTGATTAAATAACATTATAGTTAACATATGCTCCACAAAATCCAATTCATTCACAACCTAGAAGAATAGAGAAAGTACCCCAGAATAGTTATTCCCTGAAAAACCTCCTAATATGGTGCTTGGATCAACGAGAGCTTTAAATGCACTCAAACAATTGTCTGCTGAGGAATAGTGCTGAAAGAACACAACGTTAGAAAATGATTATGTCATTTGGCAATTATATTATGTACACATAATCGTCAACTTGTGTCATGGATAAAGTTTCCTATTGGTTCCTCCAGATAGTGAGAATGCAAAAATACCATTTCACTTATATCAGGACAAAAGAGTGTAGGACTTTCCCCAGACGTAGAAAGATTTGATAAAATTTGGAAAATTCAACTACAAGTTGGAAAATTCCATATCATTAAGAGGATTTTGATTAAAATGATATCCTCCTCATTCCTCAATGCATTTATCAAACACTGGGTAAGTATGTTTTCAATATACTTTTGCTGCATCAAACAGACACGCAAGAAAGTACTTCAAGTAGTAGGGCAGGTTCTAAATCTCTATTTGCTCCTTCCATGAAATTAAAACTTGCAGAAAATGACATCATTGACCATTGTAATGTATGGTAAGAGATCTCTGAAGTTGTTTTTCAAGTGTGCATGCAAAAACAGCCGAATTAAGAACATCTACTGCTGTAATCAACTGTGTGATCTAAAGTTAACATTTTCTACCTCAAAACAGTAATTGAGATGCTCAACTCTGCCATAATTGTCAAAATTATTGGGGTCCATTTTGAACTACTTTCAATCAAGAAGAGAAAATTGCTAATCAAAAGAAGATAAAATCATGCAGATACATTACAGTAATGACAAGGAGACAGTAAAATTCTCTTCCCCTGAATGCAAAACAATTAATAATTATACCTGCAGGACACTCTGAGTGGCACAATCTTTGTCCAGTGGCTTCATACAGATGTCTTGGATTGCATCAACCTGAAAGCAATGGTTCATTGTGCTTATTGATACTCTCACCAGAAGCTTTTTCAACCGACAATTTCCTCCTATTAAAAACAATTTTCAAATAGTGACACCAACCTTATTTTCATAAATGATAAGTATAAAGCATCATGGGATGCTTAAAACAAAAGAAAACAATGCTTTTGAATTATGTCAAAAACAAAAATACAGTCAGCCTCCACAACAAAAATACAGGTGAATAGATGCGTGTTCCCAAAGATAATAGAATTATAGAGCATTTTAAACAGTATAGTAGAGACTATATGATACCTTCTCAGGCCGCGTCTCAACCTTGAGTCGGACTAGACCCAGACAAAGTAGACTAACTATAGCCAAAGATGAAGCCAAGACAATAATTGGATTTCTAGCTACATATGATCCAAATTTCCTGTTCAAATTTGTAAACATGAGGTCAGTTATTGTTCTATATGAGTGGATACATATGTTGATAGCATAGGCAGTTACCTGTAAAAATTTGACATGTATCCTTGCACAGCTGATAGCTGGACTTCATTTCGGTTTTGTGAAAAATCTTCAATAATCTTATAGTAAAAACCATAAGCCATAAGTTAGAATAGGACAAACCAGCATGTATAAGAAGGAAAGGAAGCAAAACTTCTTTAAGAAAAGGGAAGACAATTCTCAAATATGTTTATAATAAGGAAATAGCATTCTATCATGAACCTGATGCATTGGGAGATTCCCTTCCTTCTCCTGATTACGAGAATACTTCACATCACCATTAATGACATGAGACACTGACTTTGTTCTATATGCTGGCTTTCTTTCCCTTATTCGATAATAAAATCCCCAACCCAAGAACACACATAATAGTATGATGTATAACACTGCTAAAATAAAGTCAGCACACTTCACCTACATTAGTCAAAAGGTAAAATCATGTTAGTTAAAGAATTAACAGTAGGCTTAAATCACATTTCTTCATGAAAGAAAATAAATGCACCTCAATTAGTACTACAATCTATTGAAATAAAACTGACCAGGAGCTTTCTGAGCAGAATTTCAGCAGAACTGATGTTTCCCAGCACAGACTTAATCACCACAAGATAAAGACTATGTCCTTAAATTCAAAGAAACATTTATATCAAGAACATTCATTGAAAGCAATACCTCGTAAGTATCCAATCCAACTAAAACAAGGAAAATACACATGCATCCGGATAGCAATAACTAAAACAAGAAAAATACTACATGATATTCCAAATGCTCAGAAAGACCAATATAGGGTGAGTATTGCATTCCCAATCTACAAAATTGATGATGTTTATTTGAAAAAATCTATAGAATCACTGAATAAACTAAAACAACTCATGGATGAGAACAAATCATTGACATAGAAATTACAAAAGTTAACTAACCATACAATCACTGAATCAAGTTAAAGTATACAAATTGTTTTTAGTTCTGCATATACCTGTTTGGCCTTATAACCCAAACGGCGAGCCTTGTCAGGGCGAGTACGCCTAGTGAGACGAACAATGGAAGGTTGTTGACGATACTCCCAACACCTCACACGCTGCAAGAATCTCATCACATCTGATGCTTCTTCCGCCATAGCTCTGAAATTGTACGCACCTGATAAATTCGACAAACAACAAATCTGAGCATGTTCAACAGAAATCAAATCAAATATACGAAACAGATGGAAATGGAGAAGGATGAGAGTTCAACATAAATCAATCAAATGAACGAAACAGATGGAAATGGAGAAGGATGTGAGAAAGTACCCATCGGGAGAGAGAGCAGCGCAGCAGCTACAACTACGAATTAGGGTTTCAGGTTTTCAAGGTTTAAGATTAAGAAATAAGATTAAGGCAATGCACACCCTAAGATTCAACTCGAACAATGGAGGCTGGATTTGATTTAGGGATTAGACAAAGGTGAGGTTAGGGTTTGAGGATGGAGCAGCGAGCAAGACGGTGGGGAGTGTGGGTGGAGGTGAGGTGGTGGTGATTGAGAGTGAGGGAGGCAGGTTGTAGGTGATGAGAGCGAGCGCGAGAGGGTGAGGAGAAGAAGAGAGCGAGAGGGTGAGGAGAAGAAGAGAGCGAGAGCGAGAGGGTGAGGAGAAGAAGAGAGAAGGAGAACGTTCTGAAAGGGATTTAGGGATCGTGGGTGTTTTATTTTCATCATTGGATTGCCACGGACTTGCCACGGCATCTCCGTCGCAAATTTCTGGCATTTCACATGTCCGTGGCAAACCCGTGACAAACACCAACGGGAAATTTCGCGCTCTCAATTTTTACACATTCCGTCGCAAATCCGTGGCAAATTACTGACGGAATAAGCTGCGTGGCAAATGCTAGTGGCTCAAACAAGCTTTTCTTGTAGTGTATTTTAGAGGTGTATGTTCTGTTGTCCTTTTTATTTGCACAAATGAAAAAAATATTTGTTTCATAGATATTACAATTAATTATCTATAGTTTTTCCCAACTTAGTGGTATCAAGAGCTCAAATTGCTTTGATTTGTGCATTTAAATGAAGGAAAATCAAAGGGTTAAATATGATTGAGTTGAATTTTAATTACAATTTATGCACAGTGAAAGACTCTCACGGATTACATGTTATACAACAAACAATCGAATTAAATAATAATGTATTCCACTAGTAATATTCCCCTAGGGGAATACAACTTTATTATTTTATTCAAGTGATATTCTACAATCTAATAGTTACAGATAGGGATGACAAAACGGGTTTGGCCCGCCGGGCCGGCCCACTGACCCGCCCAAAAAAGGCGGGCCGGGCGGGGATATTGGAACCGCTGAGCCCACTCCGCCAAAAAAAAAAACCCGCGAGCTAAAGCAAGGATGGGCCTGGTCGGCCCGCCGGCCCGTTTTTTTTTAAAAAAACTTCCTTCATTGATCATTCAGATCAATCATTTTTATTTAAAAAAATTCAACAAAATTCATTCTATTTCCAGATGCCCACTTCCGTGAGTCCATTGACCACTATCCATTCACTCCCAAAAAAGTTCATTTATTTGACCAAAAAACAAATTCCTTTAGGGTTTCACACTTTCACAGTTTCACTCTCATTTCTCACCACCAGACACCAGTGACCAACACTAGCCTTCCCTCATCTCGATTCTCCCTCTCTTCTCTGTACTACTCTCTATTTTTGCTGCTCTCATTTTCATCTCTCAACAAGAGGATCCGATTCAACCTCCTCACTCTCATCTAATCGGTGCTAATCTGATTCAAACTGTAAGTTTCCTGCTTCTCATATCTTAACTGATTTTTTTTTTGTTGTTGAAATTCAATTTTTCTCCACCTGATATATATGGTTTTGTTGTGGATTTTTCCCCACCTGATATTCGATTTTAAATCCTAGATAATATTGTATCAAACATCTTTCTACCAACCATATTTATTTCATTGTTTTATGATGTAGATGGAAATGATGATGACAATGAAGATGAAAAAGAGGGTCCAAGTGGTTCTAAGTGTGCATCTAATGTTATTGACATTGAAGATTAGAATTTAGATGTTTCACTCTTGTTTTGTTAGACGATGTTATGTTTTGTTAGCCAATATTATGTAATTTGAATCTCTAGACTTTGAGGTTGTACTTATTATGGTTTTTTGGTTCTTAAAAATATTTATTTTGGTTGCTTGATGGTTAATCCCTAGTTATCAAGCAATCAAAATACTTATTTTGGTTGCTTTAAGTTTAAGATCGAATTATGGATTTGGACCTTTTGGTTGATGGTTCTATGACCCACCATGAATGTTGTGTCTATCTCTCTCCAAATGGAAAAATGGAAAAATAGAGAAGATCTCAACCCGACTGATACCTGATACCTCTAGCTATCAAGGAGAATCAACGTGAATGAAGAGCAATTGGTTGCATATTGTGGCAATGGTGCATGGATGCAATGTGCTTTGATAACTCTTGTAAACAACAATGATAACACACAAAACTTTGCAGCAGTAGCTATGCATGGATGCCATGTGCACAATGATACCCTCTTGTCTTGGAGGCAACAATATTGGTACCCACAAAAATTTAATTAAAGGGCTGTTTATTCATTTTTGTAATTCTCTAATGTCTAGACGAGACTATATATACATCATGCTAGTAATGACTAGGGAAATAAAAGACGTAAAAGTGATAAAATTAAGCTCAATTAAAATAACACTAAATAAGTCTTAACTAATTAAAATTTACACTTAATATATTCTAATTGAACTCTATAATTGCAAAACAGTGAGATAAATTAAACTTCTATGGCCCTCATCTAATTAAAGCTATTGGAAGAGACTTTTTTTTTTGTTCGGACCATTGTTGGTTACTCATTTGTAGTGTCTTAATTCTTTCGACGAAAGACTAATCTCCGCTCGTGTTTAAGACCAAATTTTGCACTGACCAACACTGAGTTTGTCCGCTTAAATCGAACCCAGGAACACCGTGTCGACTCGAAACACCTCGATAATAATTAAGTACTATCCAAAAGTACAATAATTATCACTTAATTATTTTTATCTAATAAATATTCTTGTATGAGTTGAATATTTAATATGTTCAATTTAGAATTTAAAAAGAATTATTTTTAAATGTGATTTTCATGTCTTAATGATAGATTTTAATAATTGTAGTTATCTTTTCAAATAAAATTTCTAGACAATTTCATAATATAATTTTATTCGTTTTAAAACATAAATAATAAAACAAATTTATTGAGTGAAAAAACAACAACACATGGGATGTAAGCTGATATACACAACACTCTCACTAAGCTTCCATAGTGATCACTTCTTCATAGCTAGTCAATATGGAATTTGCACGTCTCTCTATTTTAGCTCTTTGTTGTGTAAGCTCTTTTATGCTCTTCTTCATCTCTTAACATTGTCTCAACTTTTCAAGATTTTATTTTTCATCACTAACTTGAATGTTGTCCTAAAGAAATAATGAATATATCTTTCACAATAGAAATCATTTTTCATATATATATATATATATATATATATATATATATATAACTAATTTGAACATTTTTACAGTTGGTTTTGGTGTGGGAGCTAATGCATCACCACCGTCCTCAGATTTTTGGGAAGCAATTTGGCCAAACACTCCCTGCCCAAGGCTTTCTATGATCTACTCGCACCTTGTGAGTATAATATTAATTATAATAATATTATCCACTTGTCGTGACTATTTTAACCTTTTAAATAATCAGTTATTGGATTATTGCTCGAGTGTGTTTTTCGTTTCATTTTATTTCTTGTCATGTTCAATCACTCAATTGAACTCAACAAATGAACTAATGGAGTATTATGGCTATGATTGGGCATTAATTTTTTATATTTATGAATTTTTACTTCAAAAAAACTTAAAAAATTTGACACTCCATTCTTGAAAGTATAATACTCTTCATGAGTTTTATTTAAACTACTACCAGTTGGGCATTCAAATTAAAATTTCAGAATTAACATTGATAACCTCACAACACTTATTAATGTCCTTCATGACTATATAAAATGAGTTCTGTCATATAACTTACATATATTTTAACATTGACATATATCTCTCTCACGCACACTGCACACATGATAATGGGTGCTTCATAATAAGAATATCATAACTTAGGACTCATTTTTTGTCATTATAATGTGACAGATGGAAAAACAAATGATTTGCCCATCAGTGCCAAAGAAATGAAACAATACTCCACACTCTTTTTCGAACACGACCTCTATCCTGGAAAGACAATGATCTTGGGCCGTGGAAGACCAGTTGGAAAAGAAACACAAGGTGTCACCGATTCCATATGGCTAGCAAACAAAGAAAGACAGAGTCTTGATGACTTTTGTGCAAGCCCAACTGCTACAGGAGAACAAAAACACTGTGTATCATCCTTGGAATCAATGATGGAACATGTCATTTCACACTTTGGAACGACGAATATTAAGGCAATTTCAAGTACCTTCTCCACCAATCAAGACCGATATGAGGTGGAGGATGTAAAAAGAGTTGGTGACAATGCAGTGATGTGTCACAGATTGAACTTTGAAAAAGTTGTGTTTAATTGCCACCAAGTAAAAGCAACAACTGCTTACGTAGTCTCCTTGGTAGCCACTGATGGAACTAAAGCTAAGGCTTTAACTGTTTGCCACCATGACACAAGAGGAATGAATTCTGATTTGCTTAATGAAGTTCTCCAAGTCAAACCCGGAACCGTCCCTGTTTGTCATTTCATTGGAAACAAAGCTGCTGCTTGGGTACCTAATTCTGATGACCATCTTTGTGCCATCTAAATGCTATCTAGTTATGCACATCATTTCCCATTTAATAATTTCACACTACAAACGTGCCTATAGTTGACGATGTTCATCTTCATTGGACATCCTAGTTCAAACTAGGCTTGTTTTTAAGGTATCTATGTATGGTATATGATGTGCAAGTACTAGATCTTATGTAGAAAGTGTCGTCCATGTATCCAAAAGTTAGTACTATGGGTGTATCTTTGTATGAGTTGGTACCCTTTTATCAGTAGTGATGTATGTTTGAATTTGATAATGAAAAAAAACTGGGTATGACTTAAAAACTTTTTGATAAATCGACTCTAAAATGTGGTTGAAAAATTTTCGTTTTAATTTGTTTAGTATTGGAATTATAATTGGTACATATTCACATATTGTTTCGTTTTGTGAACTTAAACGAAGAAAAAAGCATATCCCCCTATGACTTATTTTTGAAGTAATTTAATATAATATTACAAAAATCTCAAAAAAAAAAAACGGAAAATCGAGTTAATTACTCTACTATCAATTCTTATTGATAATCTATTATCTATATTTTACTATCTACTATAATATACTAATCAATTAAAATAATCAATTGTGCATAATAGCGCCCATGCGTTGATATATAAGAAAGCACAAAATTAATATTTGTCATTGATAATTAAAAATTTTGAAGACTACTTTAAACTTACTATCTAAAAAACAAGAGGATTTAATGAGTAATTAACCTTTTTTTTGTTGAAGCAACGAGTATTTAACCTACTGATTAATAGACAAATATTTCTTATTGAAAATTTACTATCTAAGTTTTACTATCTGTTATAATCTACTAATTAACTAAAATAATCAATTGAAACTACGAGATAAATTTAATGCTATATAAAAAAACACGGGATAACTGCAGCGATATTTAAAAAACACACGGGATTAATATCTATTGATAATTATAATTTTTGAAGACTTTATAAACCCACTATCTAAAAAAACAAGAAGACTTAATAGCTAATTAAACTACAAATTAATATAAAACAAATATTTTTATTGATAATTTACTATCTAAGTTTTACTATCTATTATAATTTACTAATGAACAAAAATAAATAATTGAAACTACAAGATAACTGCACTGATATATGAAAAATACGGGATGACTGCAGTGATATATAAAAAAACACGGGATTAATATTTGTCATTGATAATTATAACTTTTGAAGACTACTATTAACCTACTATCTAAAACAACAATAAGACTTAATGACTATGTAAATAATGTCTAAGTTCATTCATTAAAAACATGACATCACCCGTGCGTATGCACGGGTATCCTATTAGTGCTTGTACAAAAATATGTGTTTCATAGGTATTGTAATTATCTCTAGTTTTTCTCAACTATGTAGTATCAAAAGCTCAAATTTGTTTTGATTTGTGCATTTAAAAAAAATTCATTATCATGACTCAGAATTGTACTATTACTATATACAGTGGCGGTACTTAATGGAGGCGGAGGGGAGCCACGGTAACCCCTGAAATTCTGATATTTTTTTTTTTTTTTTTTTTTTAGAACTCTTCCAAAACGACGTCGTTTTGGGGTTAAACTTAAATTTTCAAATACGTTGCACTGTGCAGCGTTGCACTTCAGTTCCTCTTTCCACCTTTCAATTCCACGTTTCAATTCCTCTTTCCACCTTCGTCGGCTTCGCGCGCTCTGCTTCATCACTCACCTAACACCGTTCACCTTCACGACGAGACGGCACCGCACAAGACCGCACCGCGACGACGGCGGCAGACGACACGCACACGCAGCAAAGCAAAGCAAAGACGACGAGGCGAGGCGGCGGCGAGGCGACCTTAACGGTTGTAATACCCCAATTTTGTCCGACTAGTTTATAAAAAACAAAAAAATATATTTTGTATAAACACCCAATTTTAATGGGTATTTTTCTCGTTTTCAAAAAAGCTCAAAAATATGTTTCGTTGTGCTCGCACATTATTTCTATTCTCGTACGCGCGTTTAGTTTTAACGATCTGGCGCTATTTTATTTTTGTGGTAGACGCGTGTTATATTTAACCGCAAACATGTGTTATTTTAAACGATCTCACACCGTTTTGTTCTCACGCACGTGTGTTCGTTCTAATTGTGTACACGTGTTTATGCTCGTTTTTGTTATTATTATTAATAAGATAGTTCTTTTTTTATTCTTTCTTTTAACAAAAAATAATTAGTTAGGATAAAGAAGTCCACTTTGATTACAAAAAATATGTCATAATTATAATTTATGTTACATATAAAAAAAATATATACAAAACATAAACAGTCCCATGCGCTCCCGGCCTTGTTTCTTTCCATTTGAGTTACAAGCTTAACTCACTTTCTACTTCCTTCAAGCTAATATCCATTTCTAGCTCTTGACCTACAAATGCAAATGAGGAATTAAGCATAAGGCGACAACAATTTGAGAAAAAGTAGAATCATGAGAGGGTAATGTGAAAGAGACCATTGAGGCATCCTTAGTTGGCATCTTTAACTTTTTATACTCTGCAAGAAATCAAAGGAATGGTGGGTAGATATAAAGTAGGAGGAATCGTTGGAAGGAGGGGGAACAAGGCGAGAGCAAAACATTCAGCTCCAACCTCACCTTCCTCAACCTCAAATCAACTCACACAAATACAATACACATACAAAGACAACACACACTGAAGCCAAACATACAAAACACAAACACAACAAACCAAAGACACACAAAAACACGAAGAAAACACATGGATATTGAGCAAAGGAGAAGAACAACGAGAGCACAAAAGCAGAACACAAACACACAACACACAAACCGGATCTGAACCGAGAGAAATAGAAGATGCGTGGAGAGAAAAAGGAACGTTTTTGAAACAAAACAAACCAATAGTTTCTTTGAAAAAATCAAAAAAACCATCCATCTTCTTAGAAATAGGAGACGAAAAACGACAATATCCAGGCCTCATCATCCTCAACCTCCCCTTCCATCAACATTCACAGAGCAAACCCGTTTCACAGAAAGAACGAAACCAAAGGAACGAAATAGGAGGCAGAAAAAACGAATGAAAGGAACGGACAGACCTTCACCGGCGCCGTCGCAGCACCTCCGGCGTTCACCTTCTTCTCCGGCGGTCCCCTTTCCCTCGCCGCCTCTCTCTCCGTCGAACTTCCTCTCTCGCCGTTCCATCTTCGTCCCCCTTCCTCTCTCTCGCGGTACCCTCTCGATCGCTTCCTCTTTCTCGCGGTATTCTCTCTCTCTCTCTCTGCGTTCCTTTTCTCTTCTTTCTCGTTGCTGTTATGAACAATAGTTAAGCCTTGTTTGGGTTTCTAGTGAGACCCGTAATATGCCCATCTTCAGTTTATGCTTTTTTTTCTTTTGTGGCCCATAATCTCCATTAAACCCTTTGTTAATATTGTTCCAAAATAAACTATTTTGCCTAATCCCATTGAATCCATTCGCTGGATACACCCCCCCAGTTTTTATACATAAAGAAAAACTATTGTTAGTACTCCCAAATTTCGCTATCTCACCCTCTCACTCTTTAATGATTCAACACTTTTTTGTAGTTTCTATGTTTGCTTGTCATTTTAAGTATGCTTGTTTTTGTGCTTGTCATATGATTAAGTATTGAATTGGTGTTCACAATTTGCTTGCTTGTTTTGATGATCACATTGACTTTGTAATCCGACTTCAAAGTTCAAAACCTTTGTTACTCGTTAGTAACACCTCAAAACCATGACGCATTCAAATTATACAACAACTTGTTACTCGTTAGTAACGTTTACAATCTCAAATCTTTTTTCATAATCAAGGATATTTTCAAACGTCAAAAACCATCTCATAAACCAAAATCAATTTGATTGCGAAAACCTTTTGATTACCTAAAATAAGAATCAATTATCATTAATGATCACTCGTGCCGTTGCCGTTTGGTTGTTAATGATGATTTTTATTTTCAAAAGAGTTAGTAGCGTGACCACTCTAAACCGTTGTTGTTTGGTCATCGCGAACACTCGAATCAAGAGCAAAACCGATTATCATTAATGGTCACTCGCGCCATTGCCGTTTGGTTGTTAATGATAATTTCATTTTCAAAAGAGTTAGTAGTATGACCACTCTAAACCGTTGTTGTTTGGTCATCGCGAACGCTCAACCCAATCGCGACCCCTTTTCCAAGTTATCAAAACATTTTCCCCAAATCAAACCGACGAAACACTTTTCAAAAACGAATCATAAAAATATCAAAATCAAAACTAATTGTCATTGACGATCACTCGAGCCGTTGCCGTTTGATGGTGGGTGATGATTTCATTCCCGTGGGAGCTAGTAGTGCGGCCACTCTAAACCGTTGTTGTTTGGTCTTCACAAACGCTCCCCTTCAATTGCGAAAACCTTTTCAATAATCAAAATAAAAACCGGTTGTCATCAATAGTCACTCGCGCCGTTGCCGTTTGATTGTTAGTGATGATTCCATTTTCAAAAAAGAGTTAGTAGTGTGACCACTCTAAACCGTTGTTGTTTGGTCACCGCAAACGCTCCACCCCTTTGCGAAAAACTCTAAAAAAGATTTAAAAACAAAAACCTTTTTCAGGACAAACGAGAACTACGTAGCTTTGATTCCTCATCATAGTGGGGATACGTAGGACCGGGTTCATGTCCCGTCAAGCACACTTTCAAAAAAAATATATAAAGAACAAGAACTACGTAGCTTTGAATTCTCCATCGCACTAGGAGATACGTAGGAGCGAGAGGCCAACTCTCGTCAAGCGCCAAAAATAAAAATTTTCATTAAGTCTTTTCATCCTTTTTTCAATAAAGAGGCAAATTTAAGTATTTTCCAAATCAACACTAAAAACCACACACTTAATTAAAGGTTCCCTCTCAGTAGAGAGGATGCGTGGGGTGCTAACACCTTCCCCGCACGTAACCGACCCCCGAACCCATATCTCTAGTTTTCGAAAGACCATCCGCCTTATTTCAAAAGACTTTTTTTCAATGTTTTGGTCTTAAAATTAAAATATTGGTGGCGGCTTCATAATTTTTCCACGTTGTACATCGAGAAACCCAAACCGGATTTTTCGGGGTGCAACAACGGTAAAGTTCCGATCTTCCTCCTTCGTTCTTGTTGTAATCTTGTGCTCAGCTCACACTCACTGCTCTGCTTCATCACTCACCGCCGTTCACCTTCGCGCAAAGAAGGCGGCGACTCCTCATTGAGTCACCACCGCCACGAGTCGACGACGAGACGACGAGACGACACCGCACGACGACGACGACGCACGCAACGCAAATGGTGAGTTAACTCTGTGATTTGTGTTATTCTGTGATTGAATTTGTGATTATGTGGTTCATTGTTTGTTTTATTGTTTGTTTTTCTGAATTTCTAGTTACTTTCTAGTGCGGTATGTATGAGTATGACTATTTGTTCAAGCAGAGTTGGAACTTGGAAGATGAGTTTAAACTCTAAAAAAACTTTTATATTGAATTATGTGAAAGTTGTCTTTCTCTTTGGTTGTTGCAACTTGAATCTTTGTATGACTATTTGTTCTAGTTACTTTCTCTTTGGTTGGCTTATTTGCAACTTGAATCTTTGTGATTCTGTGAAAGTTGTCTTTCATCTTGAATTATGTTGTTATCAAATCTTACATCTAATTCCTTGTAACTATATTTCAAATTCTTGAGTGTGATTATTTGATTATAACTGACATGCATTATTTAGGAGTGATACAATGGTGAAGCATAAGACAATTGATGCATTTTTCAAGAGAAAGCTTCCAACAATGATGAAAAACTGTACCTTCAACGTCGACACTTGAAAAGAATCCTCCGATGATCAAACAATTCAACTAGATGAGCAACCTTTAAAGATTCAAAAAGTTACTATTGGTGAATTTGATGTTAGTCATTTAGAACGTGACCCCGGAAAGCGTCCCCAAATTTGGGAATATCCCGTGAATCAAAGAGATGAAGTTCGAAGAGCTTATCTCAATTGGGGTCCTTATCAAAGTCAAATTGAAAATTATCCCTCAATGAAGAAAAGCATCCAAGGCGATTTCAAGCATCTTGGTTCAAAATTTTCCTTCATGGCTAGAGTACTCACCGACTAATGATGCCGCTTATTGTTTGCTTTGTTACTTGTTCAGTAAAAAGCAAAGTGGGCATTTTGGAGCTGATGTCTTTACTAGAAAAGGATTCAAAGCATGGAGAAAGGTTAATTCTGGTAAAAAATGTGCTTTGCTTAATCATATTGGAGAGAGTCCTTGTTCATTTCACAATAATGCATTCAAAGCTTCTCAAGACTTGCTCAAACCATCTATGCACATAAGAAATGTCATTGATGTGCGAATTCGATCAAATTAAAAAAATAGGCTTCGTCTCAGAGCTCTATTGATTGATTCGTTGGCTCACATCTCAAGCTTGTGCTTTAAGAGCACATGACGAATCACGAGGATCATAAAATAGAGGTAAATTTCTTTCATTGATCAAACTCTTAGCATCCTACAATGATGAACTTGCAATGAAGAGTGCTAGAGAATGCTCCATACAATTCAAAGTATACTTCTCATCTAATTCAAAAGGAAATCCTGCATATCATTTCTAGTAAAATGAGAAGCTATATCAGAAGAGATTGGGGATTCTAAATTTTGCATAATTGTTGATGAATCACGTGATGAATCTCTAAAGGAGCAAATGGCTATTATTTTGAGGTTTGTTGATAAAAATGGTTGTATACAAGAACGGTTTTTGATCTTGTGCATGTTAAGGACACTAAGGCTATCACTCTTAAAAAGGCGGTTTGTAGCGTTCTTTCTCGGTATGGTCTTGATGTTTTAAACATCCGTGGGCAAGGGTATGATGGTGCTAGTAATATGAGAGGAGAGTGGAATGGATTGCAAGCATTATTTCTCAAAGATTGTCCTTATGCTTATTACATACATTGCTTTGCACATAGATTACAACTTGCTTTGGTTCTTTGCTTCTAGAGAAGTTTTCCTTATTCATGATTTCTTTAAAGACTTGACTTTTGTTGTCAATGTTGTATGTTCCTCTCGCTAAGCGTCATGATGAGTCGCATTTCGCCAAATTAGAGGAGATATCACTTTTACTAGAGATTGGTGAACTTGATAGTGGTAAAGGACAAAATCGGTGGGCACTTTGAAGCGAAGTGGAGACACTCGTTGGAGCTCACATTTTTGTTCTATTTGTAGTATGATAAATATGTATGATGCAACTTGTGTGGTTCTTCAAGATTTAAGCAAAAGCTGGATCAAAGTTATGTTCAAAAAGGGGATGCTAATGGTGCTTACAAGATTATGAAGTCATTTGAGTTCATATTGATTTTGCACATGATGAAAGAGACTATGGGAATTACAGATTGTCTTTGTCAAGCTTTACAACAGAAATCCCAAGATATACTGAATGCCATACATTTAGTCGCCACTACAAAAACATTAATTCAGAAATTGAGAGATGATGGATGGGATCGATTATTGAAAAATGTGACATTATTTTGTAAACAACATAATATTGATTCTCCTGATTGTAATGCTGTTTATATAGAGCGTGATGGGCGTGCTCGTCATCAGAAGGACCACATCACAGTGGGTCAACATTTTAGAGTGAATCTCTTTTTTGTTACAATTGATCAACAATTGCAGGAATTGAATCACAGGTTTAATGTGCAAACAATGGAGCTTTTGAGTCTAAGCAATAGTTTGGTTCCTAAAGATATTTACAAAGCATTTAATATGGATGATATATGTGCTCTGGTGAACAAATTCTATCCGGTGGATTTTAGTGAGCAAGACAAAACAAAGTTGACATATCAACTTCAACACTTTATTCTTGAAGCTGTTAATCATTCGGATTTGAATAACTTGTCGACTATGTCTGAATTGTGTCAAGCTTTTGAAAAAACAGGGAAGGCGAAGACATATTACTTGATTGATCGTATAATTCGCCTTGTTTTAACTCTTCCAGTTTCTACAGCTACTACTGAAAGATCATTTTCAGCAATGAAGATAATCAAAACAAGGTTGCGTAATAAGATAGAGGATGAATTTCTTGCTGACAGTATGATGATTTATATTGAACAAGAGATAGCTGATAACTTTAGCAATGATTCAATTATTGATGATTTCAAGGCTTTAAAAGAACGAAGGGCGGCACTTTAATTCCTAGTACGTCTCTCTTTTCATATATATTATTATATTTTTGTTGTGTACTTGTGTTCATGTTATTTTGAATCTTTGGTAAAACTATTATGTTGTTCTTTTAAATTTATATAATAATATTTTAATTAGTTGTAGTTGTTAACGGCCCCCCTTAATATTTGGGGTAAGATCCGCCACTGACTATATATACTTGGGAAATTAAGTAAATTAAACTTTGCTGAAACCTCTAGCTAGAGGAGAACCAACGTGAATGAACAACATTGGTTGCAGATTGTGGCTTTGGCGCATGATTGTCATGTGCTTTGATAACTCTAAAAAAGAAGGGCACCACACAAAACTTAATTTGGAGAAGTAGCTGTGCATGGATGCCATGTGCACAAGGTGCATGATATCCTCTTGTCTTGGAGACAACAATATACTGGTACCACAAGCTTTTGGAGGAGATCGATGATCATGTATGGTTGCTATATATTCTAATATTGCTGCATGGTTATTGCCATATGCACAAGCTTTGATATTGATATCCACAATCTGAATGAAAGCCAAGCGCCTTTGCGTTCGAATTAATTGTTGTGCCTTAAGACTTCACGGACCAGCTTAATTAGATTATCCGTTCCTACTAATATTGGAGTGATAGCAAGATGACAACAGGCCTAAAACGAGAGCTTTACCCACCGGCCACTACCATTAGCTAGGTAGTTAGTTGATGTAGTTATTTGGTTAATAACACAAGCTCTACTAGTTGTTCGAGATGTGGGAGACATGTACAAGTCTTCCAATTTTTCATTTGGAGAAACTCAAGTCCAACATCGACTAGTGATAATGTCTCAAAAAAGTATATAATAAAAGGGCATCTCTCACCTTACAAGCCGGTTTTGTAGGATTGAATTATGTCCAATCGACATTCTAAGACGATATCAGAGTTATCCTAGATCAATTTGGTCACCCTCCATTATTATCCACGAACCAAGCCCAAGAGTGCTGGGCGTGAAGGAGTAATAAGAGAAACTCAAGTCCCATATCGACAAATGGCTCAAAAGAATAAATAATAAAAGGGCATCCCTCACTGTATAAACCGGTTTTGTAAGATTGAGTTACGCTCGACCCATGCCACATTCTAACACATCTTCACTTTTTGTTCTCTAGTCACTTTTCTATTCATTAATTTATGTGTGTGCGCGTCAAATTGTTACAACCAATTCATATAATCTTTTGGTGTTAAAAGGTAGTAAAATGAAGTATCGATCATGACTAAGCATTATTAATTGTACTATACTTGAAAAAGTAAATTAAACTTTGCTGATACCTCTGGCTAGCTAGTTAGGAGAATCAACGTGAATGAGAAGCATTGGTTGAATATTGTAGCTTTGGTGCATGGATTCCATGTGCTTTGATAACTCTTGTAAAAAACAATGATAACACACAAAACGTTGCAGAAGTAGCTATGCATGGATGCCATGTGCACAAGGGGCATGATACCCTCTTGTCATGGAGGAAACAATATTGGTACCGCAAGCTTTGGAGGAAATCGATGATCCTACTGTTGGAAATTTAAATGTGAGTGATTTGTCTTACATCGGTTATGAATGAGTTATATGAATAATATATAAGAGAGGAGACCCATATACTCGACACCTTAAGGTTTTGGGTGGAGATGTGGCGTCCAAGTATCTTGGTAGCTAGATTCATTGGATAGCTCGTTCTTGCTCCTGGTGCTCCCCTGGACTCCCCAACAAGTGACACTACAAAAAAAACGAGGATTAGCGACGGAATTAGCGAGGGAAATTTTGTCCCTCGCAAAAAACAGACATTTGCGACGGAATTGCAAGTCCCTCGCTAATGTGACCATTGGCGAGGGAATTAGCGACGGAAATGAGATGTTCTGGCTGATTTGACTGAGTAGCACGTTTTTTTAAGCAGTTAGCGACGGAAATTTCAAGTCCCTCGCTAATTGATTGACATTTTTGCAGGATTCTGACCCATGGCAGTGGCTTGGAAAACGCGAGGATTAGCGAGGGACGGTCCCTCGCTAATTCCCTCGCTAATTCCCTCGCTAACTGTAATATATTTTTTATAATAATCCGAACCACCTCTTCTCTCTCTCATTTACACTCTTCTCTCTTTTTCTCTCTTCTTCTCCTCCACTCTCTTCTTCTCCTCCACTCTCTTATTCTCTTTTCTTCTCTTCCACCACCACCACCACAACCACCACTCTCTTCTTCTCTTTTCACTCCACTCTCTCTCATTTACTCTCTTCTTCTCTCTTCTTCTCTTCCACTCTCTTCTTGCCTTTTCTTCTCTTCAACCACCACACCACACCACCACCACCGACCACCACCACTACCACCACCACCACCACCACATAGATCTCACTCTCTTTCTCCCTTACTCTTCTCCTTCTCCTTCTCTCTCTACGACACCACCACCACCACCACCACCACACCACCACCACTCTCACTCCTCTCTCTCTGGATATATTGGTTATAATAATAATAATACTAATAATAATAATAATAATAACAACAATAATAATAATACAAATAATAATAACAACAGTAATAATAATAATAATACTAATAATAATAATAATAAAAAAAAAAACTGATCAGATTGAGAAGCGTGCGGTCGGTTGGGAAGCGTCTTTGTCGATTAGCGAGGAATTAGCGAGGGTCGCCCTCGCTAATTAGCGACTGACACAAATTCCGTCGCTAATTGCCATTAGCGAGGAGGATATTAGCGACCGAGGCTGGTCCTCGCTAATTCCTCGCTAATGGCAATTAGCGACGGAATTAGGCCTTTTAGCCACCGATATTTCCTCGCTAAACCCAATGTTTTTTGTAGTGTGATATCAGAGTCCAGGTTTGGCTCGGTGGAGGGAACGGTGAGCCGGATCCTAGTTTGGATCAAGACTAGCGATGTGGGTGAGTCACACTTGGGGGAGAGGGGACCCATATAACGATGCCTTAAGGTTTTAGGTGGAGATGTGTCGTCCAGGTCTCTTTGGGTTCAGGTCTTTCGCTCGGTGTTGCTTCCGGTGCTCTCCTGGACTCCCCAACAAGTGGTATCAGAGTCATGGTTCGGCTTGGTGAGGAAACAGGTAGTGGATCGTGGTTTGGATCAAGTATAGTGATGTGGGTGACTAACACTTAGGGGAATATGTTGAAAATTCATGTGTGAGTGGTTAGTCTCACATCGGTTATGAATGAACTATATGAAGGATATATAAGAGAGGAGACCCATATACCTAATACCTTAAGGTAATTTGGGTGAAGTGTGGTGTCCAAATCTCATGATAGTCTGGTTTATTAGATAGTTCGTTATTGCTTCCGATAGTCACCCAAACTCCCCAACACATGTTGCAATTCTAATGCTGCATGCATGCCATTTGCACAAGCTTGGAGAGGAATCAATTTGAATGAAAGCCAACTTTGCATGCGAATTCACGGACCTACTTCGACCAACTCTCACGGTCATTTACTAATACTCTTATGATCATCTTTTCAAATAAAATTTATAGGCAATTACAAAACTTAATGGTATTCCCTTTAACACAAAAATAATATAATAAATTTATTGGATAAAAGACAACAACGCATGCATGCCTTATGAAGAGGGCCACCACAGCAAGTTCACTCTATATATAATGGGCACGATCTAAGCTCATCATCACTCACTAAACTTCCACAGGCATCACTTCTTAATAGCTAGCAAATATGGAGTTCGCACATCTCTCTGTTTTTGCTCTCTGTTGTGTAAGCTCTTTTATGCTCTACTTTCATCTCTTAACATTGTCTCAAATTTTGAAGATTTTATTTTTAATCACTAAACTCATGTTGTATTCAACATTGTCTCTATATAAATAATAACTAATTTGAACATCTTTTGCAGTTGGTTTTGGTGGGAGCTAACGCATCACCACCGTCCTCAGATTTTTGGGAAGCTATTTGGCCAAACACTCCTCTGCCCAAAGCTTTCTATGATTTACTTGCACCTTGTGAGTATAATATTTATTATTATTATTTCGACTTCTCATCACGATTTTAACCTTTTAAATATAAGTTATACTATCTCTAATTGGATTATTGTTTGTGTAATTTTCTTCTCATATTATTTATTGTCAAGATATGTCTATCACTCAAATTGAACTAAATAGAGTATTGTGTGGATCGATATACTTGCACATAGATTTACAAGGTCAATTTTTTTAACATTAGAAAGAAGTTTGAAAATATGAAACTCCATGGTTGAAAATATAATACTCTTCATGTGTTTTGTTTAAGCTAGTAACAGTTTGGCGTTGTATAATTCGTTATGGGATCCAAAGTGTATTTATTAATTTGGATATAAAGATCAACTTCACCCTATATATATAGTGAGTTGTATCATATAACTTACATATAATTAACATATCATATAAATGAATGGGGGGCTCATTATAAGACTATCTTGACTTGAGACTCATTTTTTTTGGTCTTTATGATTTTACAGATGGCAAAACAAATGATTTGCCTATTTGCTCCAAAGAAATGAAACAATACTCCACACTCTTTTTCGAACACGACCTCTATCCAGGAAAGACAATTATCTTGGGTCGTCCTCTTGGATTGAAAGGAAGACCGTTTGGGAAAGAAAGACAAGGTGTCACCGATTCCATATGGCTAGCAGACAAAGAAAGACAAAGTCTTGATGACTTTTGTGCAAGCCCAACTGCTGCAGGAGAACAAAAACATTGTGTTTCATCCTTGGAATCGATGATGGAACAAGTTCTTTCACACTTTGGAACTACTAAGATTAAGGCAATTTCAAGTACCTTTGCCACAAATCAAGATCAATATGTGGTAGAGGAAGTGAAAAGAGTTGGAGACAATGCGTTGATGTGCCCGCATTGAACTTTGAAAAAGTTGTGTTCAAGCGCCACCAAGTCAAAGCAACAACTGCTTACATGGTCTCGTTGGTAGCTCCTGATGGAACTAAAGCTAAGGCTTTAACTGTTTGTCACCACGATACAAGAGGCATGAATCCTGAATTGCTTAATGAAGTTCTCAAAGTCAAACCCGGGCAGCCCTCGTTTGCCATTTCATTGGCAATAAAGGTTGCCGCTTGGGTACCTTTCGATGACCATCTTTGTGCCATCTAGACACTATCGATTATGCACATCAATTACCATTTAATAACTTCACGCTACAATCGTGCCTATAGTTGATGATGTTCACTTTCATTGGACATCATTGTTCAAAATAGGCTTGTTTTTATGTATGTTTGGAATATGATGTGCAAGAGTATCTTATCTTGAAAGTTTCATCCGTGTATTTCAAATAAGACCGGTCAGTTTTAAACTAGTTAGTACTATGGATGTATCTTTTACGAGTTGGTACCTATTATTAGTAGTTGATGTGTGTCTCAATTTCATAATGAACAAAAAAATTGTGTTTGTAGTAATCTAAAATAAAATTACCAAAATATGAAACAAAAATAGAACATTGAGTTCGTATTTGGTAATTGTGATGAAGTGAAGCGCAAATAAATAAAAATAGAACGTACGATTAAGACACTAGTGCAAATTTGACATTAAAAAGTACCATTTAGCATCGGTTGTTTGAAAACCCGATGCTAAATGTAGACGCGGTGGCAATTTTGCAATTAAATGGAATATTTCAATTTTCACGCATACATTTAGCATCGGTTGTTGAAACAATCGATGCTAAATATGTATCTCAAACACAACTAGCATCAGTTGTTAAAACACCCGATACTAAATGTCCTGTTTTATTTTTTACAATTTTTTCCATCGCATAACTTTCACGTTTTCAACTCTTGTTCTCGCTCTCTATTCTCGTTCTCTGAACTCACACTCTCCACTTTCGTACTCAACTCTCCATCTTCTTCACAATGTTTCCCTAAGCTCCTAACCCTTTTCCTCTCCAAATCACAAATACCAAAACCCTAGCCTCACAACATCATCACAGCTTGTGCTCACTGACAAAGAAGGGGTGAAGTGAAGGAAAAACGCAGAAGGAGAGGAAAAAGAAGAGGTAAATCGACGGAAATACATGGAAGTAGAAGAAGGATCTCAGCAGCCACAGCTTGTGCTCATCGACAAGGATAATGGTACTCTCCCTCTCCATTTTGTCACTCTTTTCTCTCTCTTAAAACCCTAATTTTGCTTTTGATGTATTTTTCACAGATCTGGTCTGTTTCTGCAAAAGCCTAGTTACAAATCTGGTAGATTTCTACTGGCGTGGGAAGAGGTGGAATTTAGCATACCGGGATGCATTTCGAGTCCTGGCATCGGTCCTATTAATACTACTCTGATTTTTAAACTTTAATATTTCATATTTGCTGATGTCCAGATACTAGAGATGCATATGCTTTTCATTGATATTATTGAATTCTTGTTATTGCAAAGAATTGAAATCTTAGTCTCAGAATACAAAAAGAAGTTTGAAAATATGAAACTCCATGGTTGAAAATATAATACTCTTCATGTGTTTTGTTTAAGCTAGTAACAGTTTGGGTTGTATAATTCATTATTGGATCCAAAATGTATTTATTAATTTGGATAAAGATCAACTTCACCCTGTATATAGTGAGTTGTATCATATAACTTACATATAATTGACATATCATATAAATGAATGGGGGGCTCATTATAAGACTATCTTGACTTGAGACTCATTTTTTTTTCTTTATGATTTTACAGATGGGAAAACAAATGATTTGCCTATCTGCGCCAAAGAAATGAAACAATACTCCACACTCTTTTTCGAACACGACCTCTATCCAGGAAAGACAATTATCTTGGGTCGTCCTCTTGGATTGAAAGGAAGACCATTTGGGAAAGAAAGACAAGGTGTCACCGATTCCATATGGCTAGCAGACAAAGAAAGACAAAGTCTTGATGACTTTTGTGCAAGCCCAACTGCTGCAAGAGAACAAAAACATTGTGTTTCATCCTTGGAATCGATGATGGAACAAGTTCTTTCACACTTAGGAACTACTAAGATTAAGGCAATTTCAAGTACCTTTGCCACAAATCAAGATCAATATGTGGTAGAGGAAGTGAAAAGAGTTGGAGACAATGCAGTGATGTGCCACAGATTGAACTTTGAAAAAGTTGTGTTCAACTGCTACCAAGTCAAAGCAACAACTGCTTACATGGCCTCGTTGGTAGCTCCTTATGGAACTAAAGCTAAGGCTTTAACAGTTTGTCACCACGATACAAGAGGCACGAATCCTGAATTGCTTAATGAAGTTCTCAAAGTCAAACCCGGAACCGTCCCTGTTTGCCATTTCATTGGCAATAAGGCTGCCGCTTGGGTACCTTCTGATGACCATCTTTGTGCCATCTAGACACTATCTGATTATGCACATCAATTACCATTTAATAACTTCACGCTACAATCGTGCCTATAGTTGATGATGTTCACTTCCATTGGACATCATTGTTCAAAATAGGCTTGTTTTTATGTATGTTTGGAATATGATGTGCAAGAGTATTAGATCTTATCTAGAAAGTTTCATCCGTGTATTTCAAATAAGACCGGTCGGTTTTAAACTAGTTAGTACTATGGATGTATCTTTTACGAGTTGGTACCTATTATTAGTAGTTGATGTGTGTCTCAATTTCATAATGAACAAAAAAATTGTGTTTGTAGTAATCTAAAATAAAATTACCAAAATATGAAACAAAAATAGAACATTGAGTTCGTATTTGATTGTGATGAAGTGAAGCGCAAATAAATAAAAATAGAACGTACGATTGAGATACTAGTGCAAATTTGACATTAAAAAGTACCATTTAGCATCGGTTGTTTGAAAACCCGATGCTAAATGTAGACGCGGTGGCAATTTTGCAATTAAATGGAATATTTCAATTTTCACGCATACATTTAGCATCGGTTGTTGAAACAATCGATGCTAAATGTGTATCTCAAACACAATTAGCATCAGTTGTTAAAACACCCAATACTAAAAGTCCTGTTTTATTTTTTACAATTTTTTCCATCGCATAACTTTCACGTTCTCAACTCTTGTTCTCGCTGTCTATTCTCGTTCTCTGAACTCACACTCTCCACTTTCGTTCTCAACTCTCCATCTTCTTCATAATGTTGCCCTAAGCTCCTATCCCTCTTCCTCTCCAAATCACAAATACCAAAACCCTAGCCTCACAACATCATCACAGCTTGTGCTCACTGACAAAGAAGGGGTGAAGTGAAGGAAAAACGCAGAAGGAGAGGAAAAAGAAGAGGTAAATCGAAGGAAATACATGGAAGTAGAAGAAGGATCTCAGTAGCCACAGCTTGTGCTCGCCGACAAGGATAATGGTACTCTCCCTCTCCCTTTCGTCACTCTTTTCTCTCTCTTAAAACCCTAATTTTGCAAAAGCCTAGTTACAAATCTGGTATATTTCTACTGGCGTGGGACTCCCAGTAGTTGATGTGTGTCTCAATTTACAAATCAGGGAGGTGCGTGGGATAAACTAGTTTGTACTATGGATGTATCTTTTACGAGTTGGTACCTATTATTAGTAGTTGATGTGTGTCTCAATTTCATAATGAGCAAAAAAATTGTGTTTGTAGTAATCTAAAATAAAATTACCAAAATATGAAATAATAATAGAACATTGAGTTCGTATTTGGTAATTGTGATGAAGTGAAGCGCAAATAAATAAAAATAGAACGTACAATTAAGACACTAGTGCAAATTTGACATTAAAAAGTACCATTTAGCATCGGTTGTTTGAAAACCCGATGCTAAATGTAGACGCGGTGGCAATTTTGCAATTAAATGGAATATTTCAATTTTCACGCATACATTTAGCATCGGTTGTTGAAACAATCGATGCTAAATATGTATCTCAAACACAACTAGCATCAGTTGTTAAAACACCCGATACTAAATGTCATGTTTTATTTTTTACAATTTTTTCCATCGCATAACTTTCACGTTCTCAACTCTTGTTCTCGCTCTCTATTCTCGTTCTCTAAACTCACACTCACCACTTTCGTTCTCAAGTCTCCATCTTCTTCATAATGTTGCCCTAAGCTCCTATCCCTCTTTCTCTCCAAATCACAAATACCAAAACCCTAGCCTCACAACATCATCACAGCTTGTGCTCACCGACAAAGAAGGGGTGAAGTGAAGGAAAAACGCAGAAGGAGAGGAAAAATAAAAGGTAAATTGAAGGAAATACATGGAAGTAGAAGAAGGATCTCAATAGCCATGACTTTGTGCTCGTGACAAGGATAATGGTATTCTCCCTCTCCCTTTCGTCACTCTTTTCTCTCTCTTAAAACCCTAATGTGAAAGATGAATCTATGGAAACACCTTTATTACAGGACCAAGTATATATCATACCTGCTCACATCCATCCTTTTTCTCTTATACTGTTGGTGGTAACATATGCGTAATGAATATGACTCTGATGTTGGTTTTTTTATAAAGGAACTACCAGGTAACTCATCAAATCTGGGTAAGTTGGGGTTCTTAGCAGGTCTTGTTCCAAGAGAAAAGTCCAGGCCACTGTTTCTTGATGAATCTGTCCTTGCTGTTTGTAAGTAATTTTTGTCTTCCAGTTATCTGCTTAGGTATAGATTAACTTTGACTCTGTTTTTCTAGTCCTTTGTAAAGTGTCTTGTGATTAATTTGATGTATGTCATTCAGGCATGGTTGGATAATAATATTGATGAGCCTTGTGTAGTTGTGTTCTTTGTTGGCTTTTTTGGATGGGGATGCAGGTTGATGAAAATAATAGTGCCAAACAGTGGAGTTATTTGCCTCCTTTATTCATTCATGACTTGGTATTTTGTTCTTCAGACTGGAAACATCTAAGTGTTGTAAGCCCTTTACTCTAGAGACTTGTCAGCGAAGTTGTTTTCCTCCTTAATATTCACGAGAGTAACCCCTTTTTTCTTTTTCTATTGAAAATTTATATTCAGCCTTGGCATCATAAAAGTATAAGAAGTTAGCATTACATGTGTATGAGAATTTGTATTTGAATTCAAATGATGACCAATCTATTTATGTTTCTGCTGTCTTTTGCAGCCTTGAAAGGATGGCCCAATGTTATCCATATAAGTGGTGCTTCAATTGGAGTAGCTTCAGATTTAATAATTTTGAGTATCAATTTACATTACTTCTATTTTATATTGACAATTTGTAACCTTCAAGAAGTTATCAGGTTCTTTGGCACAATGAGTAAGACTAACTAGTGGCAAGTTTCACTTGCTACAAAGATGGGCGTGGCATTTCAGACCAACTAATGAGGATTGTCCTTTAAATAATATATCAGAGTTATATTAAGACTAGATTTTTCAATCAACTATGGCTGTGATTCAGAGTTATATTTCGGACACCAATTCTTTGTGATTCATAATATTTCTTCGATCATCTTACATTTTTTTCTCTTACTATTAGGTTCAAGAGATGTGAACCTGTTGGAAGGCAATGCTGGTCCTAACACCAAGGGTAGCCAATTTTTTATTTCCATGGTAAAGGTGAGAGTCATGTGCTAACCTTCTATGACTTTAAGAATCAGATAAGGCGTTTATGTTATTATGCATGTTTTGATTTTGGTTGGAACAAATGTGTTGTATCTTTGCAGCTCTAAGGCATGCCTTCTAACAAAAGTATGGTGTGAAATTGTATTGCAATTTCTATTGAAGAGGAGTTATGCTATATATGATAGTATGGTGTGAAATTATATTGATGCTTTTTTACCTTTGTTTTGATGTAGGTCATGTTATCACATCATCGTGAATGTGATTGTGACGGTGATGTGAGAGATTATTTCTGAGCATTTGGAATCAAGGAGATATTTTGTTTATCACATTTGAAGTATTGTCAATTGACATCTAGTCTGGATGGATACATCCCAAGGGAGTTCACAAAACTGCACAAGCTTAAGAGAAGTTGATTTCCTTGGAGATCAATTTATAGGTCCTATTCCAGAGACTATAGGTAAGCTAAAGAACTTAGTTCTTCTTCATTTGAGACAGAATGACTTATCTAGTGGAATTCCACCAAGTATGGGATACTGCAATAGAATCTAACCATGTTAGTTTTCTCAGAAATTAATGATTCCTTGAAACTAAAACCCTTTAACATGTGTATCTATAGGCGGTCCATTATTGCTGCTCAGTTACTTGGAAGGACAGATAATAATATCAAGAACTGTTGGAACCCAAGATTGAGGAAGAAATTGCTTGGAAAGCGAAAACAAAAGGTTCTAAGAATGATCAGAGGGTGAATTCATTTACCAACTATATAGGAATGATTTATTAGTAATGATCAGAGGATTATGTGGCATTTTTCCTAAACCTTTTATTATGTTTTGGATGTTGAGCTGTCATGTTTTGTGCTTGATTATATTTGTTGTATCTATTTTATTGTTATAATGGACTGCTTTTATGCAAAATGTGAGTTTGAATGAATGATTAATTGACTCATTTTATGAATTTCATGTTCAATTTTAGTTGTTTGATGTTAGTTTTGGAGTATAACTGAATACTGGAATGTCAAGGTGGGAATCTGGTTCTCAGTTCACATCTTACCACACACTACTATATGTAGTGTGTGTGGTAAGATGTCAACTGAGGACCTTTTTTTTATTTAAAAAATATAGACATTTAGCATCGGTTGTTTAAACAACCGATGCTAAATGTCATTTTTTCGATAAAGAAAAAGCGATAATGAAAGCGTCATTTAGCATCGGTTTTTTGAAAATCCGATGCTAAATGTGACATATCGGTTAAATAATCGATGCTAAATGTCAGACATTTAGCATCGACTGATAACCGATGCTAAATGTACAAAATAACCAATGCTAAATGTCTTTTCTGAACTAGTGAGAGAATTGATTTTTAGCACTAAACAAGTGATATGGGTGAAGGAAAAATATTAGACTTTGTTTCACAAACCCCGTATAATATGGGCCTTTTGGGTGGGCTTAATTGAGCTTATCTACTAGCATAAATACTTGTGAAACTGTTTGGTAGAGTTTATGGAAACAGCTTATGATATGTTCATAAGTTGTTTTCAGCTAATTTCCTCAAAAGAATAGCTTATGAAAACAACTTATGACTTATAGAAAAATATATAGTTTAGCATTATTTCATCTTTTATTATATAAACAGTTCATGCATAACACTTATATTATAAGCGTTTATGTAATAAGTGGTTAATTAAGCTGTTTATCCAAACAGACCATTTGTCATCTGATCTATTGCATATGAGAATTTTTCATGAATTTGAGACCAACCGCAAAAAGTTGATGATGTTGATCAACTAATTTAAACAATACTCACCGGTCAGGAACATTAGAAGAAAAGAATAAAAGGACTAATCTATCCAAGGACTAATATAAGGACTACTTTCTGTTTCCCACATTTGTTTCTGCAATTTGAAAATGTATAGTTACTAGTGCGTATGACCCGTGCGATGCATGGGTATACATCTCCTTTATTTAAAAGTTTTGATTATTTTTAAAAAAGTACATCTTAAAGTTTATGTTAATATATATATATATTGATTACATATTTTTTTGACACATTCATTACATATTATACATATTATTGGTTGTCGAACGTTAATATCTAAATCTATATTAACATATTTATTTAAAGGGTTTTTTTCCACCCCCTCCTTATACCCCATATTGATTTTTTCCCAAAAATACCCCTTATTTAAAAAAAAAATTGGAATTAAAGGCATTTCCGTAATTGATTTTTAATATAACTAATCACTATAACACCTTATATTTATTTTAATATACACAACTAAAATATTACTTAATTAAATTAGTCAAATAATCACATTAATTAAATTAGTTAAACAATCACCTAATCAAATTAGTTAAATAATTCACCTAATTAATTTTGGGGCGTTACAGTTAGCATTATATGTGTATGAGAATTTGTATTTGAATTCAAATGATGACCAATCTATTTATGTTTTTGCTGTCTTTTGCAGCCTTGAAAGGATGGCCCAATGTTATCCATATAAGTGGTGCTTCAATTGGAGTAGCTTCAGATTTAATAATTTTGAGTATCAATTTACATTACTTCTATTTTATATTGACAATTTGTAACCTTCAAGAAGTTATCAGGTTCTTTGGCACAATGAGTAAGACTAACTAGTGGCAAGTTTCACTTGCTACAAAGATGGGTGTGGCATTTCAGACCAACTAATGAGGATTGTCCTTTAAATAATATATCAGAGTTATATTAAGACTAAATTTTTCAATCAACTATGGCTGTGATTCAGAGTTATATTTCAGACCAGCCAATTCTGCTGTGATTCATAATATTTGCTGATCATCTTACATTTTTCTCTTACTATTAGGTTCAAGAGATGTGAACCTGTTGGAAGGCAATCTTTGGTCCTAACACCAAGGGTAGCCAATTTTTATTTCCATGGTAAAGGTGAGAGTCATGTGCTAACCTTCTATGACTTTAAGAATCGAGATAAAGGCGTTTATGTTATTATGCATGTTTTGATTTTGGTTGGAACAAATGTGTTGTATCTTTGCACTCTAAGGCATGCCTTCTAACAAAAGTATGGTGTGAAATTTTATTGCAATTTCTATTGAAGAGGAGTTATGCTATATATGATAGTATGGTGTGAAATTATATTGATGCTTTTTACCTTTGTTTTGATGTAGGTCATGTTATCACATCATCGTGAATGTGATTGTGATGATGATGTGAGAGATTATTTTCGAGCATTTGGAATCAAGGAGATATTTTGTTTATCACATTTGAAGTATTGTCAATTGATATCTAACATCTTTTATAAACTTAGCCTCTTTGCTAGTCTACACTGTGTTAGTTATACTATTGTAGTTATTGTTTTTCTATTTTTTTCTAAATATATAGCCTCTTTGCTAGTCCGGATGGACACATCCCAAGGAGTTCACAAAAGCGCACAAGCTTAAGAGAAGTTGATTTCCTTGGAGATCAATTTATAGGTCCTATTCCAGAGACTATAGGTAAGATAAAGAACTTAGTTCTTCTTCATTTGAGACAGAATGACTTATCTAGTGGAATTCCACCAAGTATGGGATACTGCAATAGAATCTAACCTTGTTAGTTTTCTCAGAAATTAATGATTCCTTGAAACTAAAACCCTTTAACATGTGTATCTATAGGTGGTCCATTATTGCTGCTCAGTTACCTGCAAGGACAGATAATAATATCAAGAACTGTTGGAACACAAGATTGAGGAAGAAATTGCTTGGAAAGCGAAAACAAAAGGTTCTAAGAATGATCAGAGGGTGAATTCATTTACCAACTATATAGGAATGATTTATTAGTAATGCTCAGAGGATTATGTGGCATTTTTCCCAAACCTTTTATTAAGTTTTGGATGTTGAGTTGTCCTGTTTTGTGCTTGATTATATTTGTTGTATCTATTTTATTGTTATAATGAACTGCTTTTATGCAAAATGTGAGTTTGAATGAATGATTAATTGACTCATTTTATGAATTTCATGTTCAATTTTAGTTGTTTGATGTTAGTTTTGGAGTATAAATGAATACTGGAATGTCAAGGTGGGAATCTGGTTCTCAGTTCACATCTTACCACACACTAAGTAGTGTGTTTGTGGTAAGATGTGAACTGAGAAACTTTTTTTTTTTAAAAAAAATAGACTTTTAGCATCGGTTGTTTATAAACAACTGTTGCTAAATGTCCTGAAAAATGACATATAGCATCGGTTGTTTGAACAATCGATGTTAAATGTCATTTTTCAGACAGCAAAAACAGTCATGAAACGTCATTTAGCATCGGTTTTTTGAAAATCCGATGCTAAATGTGACATTTAGCATCGGTTAAATAACCGATGCTAAATGTCAGACATTTAGCATCGACTGATAACCGATGTTAAATGTGCAAAATAACCGATGCTAAATGTTTTTTCTGCACTAGTGAGAGAATTGATTTTTAGCACTAAACAAGTGATATGGGTGAAGGAAAAACATTAGACTTTGTTTCACAAACCATATAATATGGGCCTTTTGGATGGGCTTAATTGAGCTTATCTACTAGCATAAGTACTTGTGAAACTGTTTGGTAGAGCTTATGGAATCAGCTTATGATATGTTCATAAGCTATTTTCAGCTAATTTCCTCAAAAGAATAGCTTATGAAAACAACTTATGACTTATAGAAAAATAGTTTAGCATTATTTCATCTTTTATTATATAAACAGTTTATGCATAAATACTTATATTATAAGCGTTTATGTCATAAGTGCTTAATTAAGCTGTTTATACTAACGGACCATTTGTCATATGAGAATTTTTCATGAATTTGAGACCAACTGCATAAAGTTGATGATTGGTCAACTAATTTAAACAATACTCACCGGTCAGGAACATATTGGAAGAAAAGAATAAAAGGACTAATCTATCCAAGGACTAATATAAGGACTACTTTCTGTTTCCCACATTTGTTTCTGCAATTTGAAAATGTATAGTTATTTATCTATGATTTAATAAAATCCTTAAATAAAATTAGTCGATTGAAAATTTATAGCTATTTTATTGTCACCTATTTTATTGTGTTCACATGAAATAGTGTTATCTTTTTAGCTTTCAATTATTTACAACAAATTGTTAATAAAAATTATAAAGTAATATACAATTTTTTTTAACCAAAATATTATAATTTTTTCTAACAGATTGAGAAATATTTCAGTTGAAACTTCAATCAAATATAACTTTTAACAAAAAACAATTGTAGTTTTTTAAATGCGCTTTTGGTCCTTAACATTATGGATGCTTTACACTTTGGTGATGGTATTATCTCTCGGATACTTCTAGAGTTATTGAACTTTTACACATTGTGAATAAGTATTTTTGTGTTTTCACTTCAAATGTTTAATTTCTATACTGTTAATCAATTTTAAAATAAAAGGAAAAAATTTATTGTCCACATAACTTCTTCTCCCGTGCATCGCACAGGTAATGGTCTAGTAGCTAGTAATTTCAATAGAGATATTAGCCTTAAATACTCTTTTCCTTCTTTTTATCAATAAATTTATTGGGACATATAAGATTACCTAAATTGCTTATTCACAATCTACTAACTCAAACAAATAAAACTACCCCTCAAAAGATGCCGAACTCCCGAGTCTTAACGTTTAGTAGCCTCGATATGCGAATACAACTAGCGACGGATCCAGAAATTTTTGTTAGTGGTGGCAAAAATTTGGTCCATAATAATTTTATATAAGAAAACTGCTAAAAGTTTTAACAAAGTACCTAATTTCGTGATAGAAAAACTTAATCCCAAAATCTAATTTGGTGTCAATTTGTATCTTCGGTGTTAGAAGAGAAATCAAAATTAGAAGAATAAAGAGAGATAATGTATAGAAATGTATTCTCTCTTTTATCTATTATACCACTACAAAAAAAACGTGATTTAGCGACGCAGGATTCCCTCGCTAAAACACAAAATTCCCTCGCTAATGTACTTTAGCGAGGGAATTAGCGAGGATCCAAATCCCTCGCTAAAATGCTCCTCGCTAAATTTAGCGAGGGAATTAGCGAGGGAAATTAGCGAGGGAATTAGCGAGGGAAATTAGCGAGCGAATTAGCGAGGGAATTAGCGAGGGAATTAGCGAGGGAAATTAGCGAGGGAATTAGCGAGGGATTTGTTTATGCTATTAGCGAGGGAATTTTTGATGATTAGCGAGGGATTTTTTTTTTTTTTTGGTCAACAATGAAAATTAATTTTTGAATGACTTGTTTTTTTTATATATATTTATTATTATATTATTTTTCTGAAGCATATTATTAAAATGATTTTTTTTTTTTTGTCAACAATGAATTTTTTTTTTGTGGTTGTGGTGGAAGGTGGAGAGAAGAAGAGGGAAATAGAAAAGAAATTCATAGGTGGTGGTGGTGGTGTCGTGGGTGGTGGTGGTGGTGGTGGTGGTTGTGTGGTGGAAGAAGGTGGCGAAAAGAAGAGGGAAAGGGGAAGTCATAAGAGAGAGAGAGGAGAGGAAGAGGAGCTCTAGTGGTGGTGGTGAAGGGTGAATTAGGGTAGAGAGAGAAGGAAGCTAGGAGTGAGGATGAGAGGAGGTGGTGGTGGTGAAGAGAGAGAGGGTGGAGAGAGATGCTTTTGATGAAGGAGGGGAAATGGGGTTTGAAAATGTAAAATGAAAAGAGAGTTTTTGATGAAGGAGTATGGTTGGAGTGATGTAAATAAGGAGATAAAGGTGTGATATGATTTATCCAACGGTTAGTATTATCTTTTATCAAAATAATCAACGGTAGAGGTACATCTTAAAGTTTTCACACGGATCACAATGTTGAAATTAGCGAGGGATTTAGCGAGGGAATCATTTAGCGAGGGAATTGTGCATTAGAAGCGAGGAACTGTACCATCAGTCAAAGAGTGTCAGAGTGTGCAGAAACTGTACATTTAGCGAGGGAATTGTGCATTTAGCGAGGGAATCATTTAGCGAGGGAATTGTGCAGTTAGCGAGGAAACTGTACCATCATCACCAAAGAGTGTCGAGTGTGCGTAAACCGTACATTTAGCGAGGAATTGTGCATTTAGCGAGGAATAGTTAAATTTAGCGAGGAATTTAAAATCGGTGTTGTGTGTTACAAATTGTCTTTGAATTTAGCGAGGAATTACCTTTTAGCGAGGAATTTTTTTTTTAAAAATAAATAGCGTATCATTAGCGACGGCCCCGTCCGTCGCTAATTCTCTCGGTAATTGATTTTTAGCGACCCACCTAGATTCCCTCGCTAATTTCCCTCGCTAATACTGTCTTTTTTTGTAGTGTACTTTTTTATATATATTTTCATGGAGGCAACATCTATTTTTTTTACATATATAAATTAAAAATATTAAGCTAAGTGGGGGGCAAATGCCCCTAATTAGGATCACATGGATCCGTCCCTGAATACAACACTACAATGAGTTACAAAATCACAATGAATAACACACAGTTCTAAAACAAGTGTCGCTAGTCAACGAAAAAATCAATCATGAAACTTGCATTCTTCGAAAATAGTGTTTAAATAATAAAAATGATTAGGATAATTTTTCATAATAATTTTTAGTAATTATTTCACACTTATCCACTCTAAATATGTAAACAATATTTCATATCCATAATAATAGAATTATCCGAATGAAGAGCAATGGTTAAAAAAGAATTTAAATATATATAATGACATTAGAGTTTTCACCTTATCCTCCAATTAATTCATTTCATCTTTTGCTGTAAAAAAAGAATTTAAATATCATGACTCAGCATTAATACTAAATTTGGGAAAGTTAAAAATTAAAGTTTGCTGATACGTCTAACTAGTTAGGAAAACCAACGTGAATGAAGAGCAATGGTTGGAGATGGTAGCAGTGGTGCATGCATACCATGTGCTTTGATAACTCTTGTAAACAAGAATGGTACCACACAAAACTTTGCAGAAATAGCTATGCATGGAAGCCATGTGCACATGGTGCATGATACCCTCTTGTCTTGGACACAACAATGGTATTATTGGTACCACAAGCTTCACAGCTTTGATAAAAGTCTTGAAATTGATAATTCATATTGTGACTGAATAGAAAGATTCATGGTGCCCTACCCCATTGGAGAAATTTTGAGGCAGCTACGTATGTGCCCCTAATAGAAATCTACCCATAACTGTGCATTTTTTATTACTTCATGGCATTTGCACAGGTTTTATCAGATTAATTGTATGTGCCCCTTTAATTTTGTAGCCGGTTAATTTTTTTTTCTTTTTTTTATAAATCGCGGGTATCCATTGCACTCTAGAGACTAATTCCTTGAATCGCGTAGGACTACAATGAGCGAAAAGCTTTTAACACTGTTGAATGGCCAAGGTTGGAATCGATTCTAGAATCTTGGTTAAGCAGGAAGAAAACTCCTACCATCTCATCCAAGTGCTCTTGGGTACTAGTTAACTGCATATATATGGTCCATATTATAAGAAAATTTTGCAAATTTAAGTTCATTGAATAAGTTAAATTGCCATCATCTAATTAAAGTGATTAGTAGAGGTGATGATGAATTAAAAATACTTCAGTAATTATGTATAATCTAAAAGCAATTGGATTATCAAATATTAAAAATTCTGATTATAACTCTAAGATTAGGTGCAAGTGGTTAACACACAAAAAGGCGCTCTCGATTAGTACTCAAAGTTCATACCCGACGAGATGGAACAAATTGAGGTCATAAAAATTAAATAGTGTGATTTTCACTTGGTTGTTTTTTCATAACAAAAAAAAATCCACTAATGACCGACCTCGATGTTAGGAGAGTTGGTAATAATTTGTATTTCTTTTTAAATGATAAATTGTGGTATCAATTGAATATTTAATATATTTAATTTAAACTGAAAATAAAGTTGTTTTTAAATATTATTTTCATGTTTCCGTGATTGTTGAGTCAAAAAAAAATGTTTTCATTATTGTATTTTGTTGTTTACATAGTTAGCTATTATAATAAAACTTATAGACAATTTCATATATATGTACCTAGTTTTTTGGATAAAAAAACAACGACACATGCAAGCATTTTGGGCCACCGAGTTCACTATATATATGATGGGCAACATGTAAGTTGATACACACAACACTCACTAAGCTTCAAGAGTCATCACTTCCTCAAAGCTAGTCATGGAATTTGCACCTCTCTGTTTTAGCTCTCTACTTTGTAAGCTATTTTCTACTTTGCTTCATTACTTATCATTGTCTCAACTTTGGGGGAAAAAAATTCAATCTTTAACCTACATGTTATGTTCATAAATTTGTGCATACATGTTTTTCATTAAAAATCATTTTACATATAACTAATTTGAGCATTTTTTATAGTTGGCTTTGGTGGGAGCTAATGCATCACCACAGTCCTCAGATTTCTGGCAAGCTGTTTGGCCAAACACCCCCCTGCCGAAAGCTTTCTATGATCTACTTGCACCTTGTGAGTATAATATTAATCATTATTATTGAGCTGAACTCAACAAATGGAGTATTATGGCTATGGTGGAAATAGTGTTACATGGACAGATTTAGACATTTTTGACTCTTTACTTTAAAAAAACATGAAAATTATGAAACTCCATTGTTGAAAGTATTATTTAAGCTACCAACAGTTTGGCGCTTTAAAAATCTCAAGAGATCCAAGATGTTCTTTTGATATTTGAGAAAGGTAAAATCTATGACATATATTTGAGAATTAGTTTGGATAAAGATCAACTTCACCATATATCTAGTGATTGGTGTCATATAATTTAACATTAACACATATGTATGTATATATGTATACATATATGAATGGATGCCTCGTAATAAGACTATCATGACTTAGAACTCATTTTTGGTCTTTATAATGTGACAGATGGCAAAACCAATGATTTACCCATCAGTGCAAAAGAAATGAAACAATACTCCACACTCTTTTTTGAACACGATCTCTATCCTGGAAAGACAATGACCCTGGGTGGTTCTCTTGGAATGAATGGAAGACGGTTTGGAAAAGAAAGACAAGGTGTCACTGATTCCATATGGCTAGCAGACAAAGAAAGACAAAGTCTTGATGACTTTTGTGCAAGCCCAACTGCTACAGGAGAACACAAACACTGTGTATCATCCTTAGAATCAATGATGGAACATGTCATTTCACATTTTGGAACAACAAATATTAAGACAATTGCAAGTACCTTTTCCGCAGATCAAGACCAATATGTGGTGGAGGAAGTGAAAAGAGTTGGGGACAATGCAGTGATGTGTCACAGATTGAACTTTGAAAAAGTTGTGTTCAATTGCCACCAAGTCAAAGCAACAACTGCTTACGTAGTTTCATTGGTAGCTCCCGATGGAACAAAAGCTAAGGCTCTAACTGTTTGCCACCATGACACAAGAGGCATGAATGCTGATTTGCTTCACGAAGTTCTCAAAGTCAAACCTGGAACTGTCCCTGTTTGCCATTTCATTGGTAATAAGGCTGCTGCTTGGGTACCTAATTATTCTGATGACCATCTTTGCGCCATGTAGATGCTCTCTGGTCATGCACATCAATTCTCATTTAATAATGTAACACTAAAACCATGCTTGATAGTTGAGGATTTTCACCTTAATGTGTCGACCCTCATGTTCAACTTGGGCTTGTTTTTAAGTTATATATCCATGTATGGAGAAATATGATGTGCCAAGTATCATATTTTATGTAGGAAGTATCATCCTTGTATTTCAAATAAAACTAGTTAGAACCAAGGGTGTACCTTATGGTTTGTGCAATGATGTATGCTTGACGTTGATAATGAGTAAAAAAAATTGTCTTTGACATAATATCTTATTGATGTATATTAGTTGTTACAACTAACTAAAAAAACTAAAACGACCGAATTAACTATCACTAATTAACACTAATTTTTGTCAAAAAAATAACACTAATTTGGATTAATTCCAACACCCCCTTAATTCAAATATCACATGCATTTTAATTTGGAACATCAAAAATCATTTCGGGATCCCATTGTTCAGGAAATTTAAGTTACAAATGTCATCTTTTGATTGGCATTTGTAATCTAGATAAACCTCCTAACCTGAGGTATTAATTACGATGTACAAATAGCTATAACAACCAAATTCAAAATTTAAAACTGAATTACATATATTTATTTCATAAGATATGTTCACATTAGGTAATAACATATAATTAAAACCTCCTCTTTTTTTTGAGATAAAAACCTCCTATTTTTAGAAAAACAATAACAACACTGTTCAATTTGTTGACGCAACAACTTTTAAATTCAGACATTTGGTCCTTGGTTTAGAATGATAGGGTCCCCGAGAAGGTGAAACTATTTATTTGGAAAGAATGTCATAATGCTTTGTCAGTTAGATCAAGTGAGTTTGTGAAGAGAAGAATTTGAAACAATGGTTTGTGCCCTATTTGCAATAAGAAAGAGGAATTAGTTGAACATGTTTCTGCTTTTATGTGATTGGACTGAGCGTGTTTGGGTTGGCTTAAGTATCACTCCTATGCCATCCCCTTGGTCGATTTCTAGATTTGACGACTGGCTACTCCAAAGCATATCAAATTTCCTAGTCAAGATCTAGTTGAACATTAATTCTTCCCTCCTTTTCTATACATGTTGGTCGATCTGGAACGCTAGAAATGAGTTAGTCTTCAATGTGGAGAAGTCTAATCCCATGGGTTCGCTGATCATAGCAAGAACTCATTGCTATGAGTTATTGAAGAGGACAATTTGCTCCGAGACAATTCATAGATCTCAGATAAACGGGGCTTTTTCTAAGGGGTGGCGTCCCCCTAGTGGTTCCATAATTAAACTCAATTGTTATGCTCAATTTGAGATTAATTCTGGGAAAGGAACTATGGGTGTTCTGTGCGCAGATATTTCAAACGAAGAGTACTTATAGGAGGGTTTGAAAAGATATTTGCTCTGTCAGCCACGGTGGCTGAAGCCCTTGCAGTAAGAGATTGTAGGAAGAAAGATAAAAAAGGAAGAAATAGAGTGTAAGAAAAAAAAAGAGGGTAATGACATTTTTATCCCTAAAATGAATATGTGTCTTGTTAATAAGAGATCTAAAGTGGTAATTTTGTAGGTAGTTTGTTTGTATAAATATATATATATATTAGATTTGCGCATGACCATAGCCAATACATTGCATAGTTGTTGCAATTTTTTTTGGTGAACTTGTTGCAATTTGTTTGAACCCAACTTTGGATTGAATAAAAGGCCTTAAATTATTCATTTATTTTTATTCAATTTAAGTTATCTATTTATTTTTATTCAACTTAAATTACTCATTTAAGCTATTTAAATAGTACCTTTATTGGGATTAAATTTCTTTTTCTGCAATATTAATTTATTGTTCTTTATATAGGAAAAATAGTTAGTAATCAGTGTGTTAGTTATTAGAGGGGAGGGGGAGCAGGGTTCGAACCCGTACGCCTACGTTTCCATCAACGATGTTCCTTTCACTCAACCATGTGATCTACCATTCTGGGACACATTATTTTATTTTATTTTTGGTGTGAACCGATGTCATCTACACGCAACTGCAGAGACTAATTCCTCGAGTCGTGTAAGATCACAATGGGAGGTAAAACTCTTCCTCAAAAGATTTAACACTGCCACATTCTCAATGTTGGATTTGAACCTAGAACCTTGGTTAAGCTCTCCCTCACTATTATTATGTTGCCCAATTATTATTTTTCATTAAATCGAATAAAAAATATCTGTAAAGTTATATTTAATAGGCTATTAGGATTTCACATTATTTTATTATCTTAATTATAGGTCTCACCTAAAAATTCGCTACTTAATTTTTGCCAAACAGAGCCTAAGCCTCCTAATGTCTTGGACCGACCCTAATCTAACTTATAAGTCTTTTGAAATTTGATGAACTTTTTCTTCACAAAATTGGACTTGAAGATCTTTCCGAGTAATAATTTAATACTTCGTCTGGTCTTTATTATAAGAAAATTTTACAGTTTTAGGTTTGTTGAAAAATTGATGTCTCCGGCCTATAATATACATCAATTTTTCAATTAACTTAAAACTGTAAAATTTTCTTATAATAAGTTTCAAAGGGAGTAATTATTCAATTAGGAATGGGTAGAGTACTTTCTTTGCGATTATTTTTATCAACAAAAAAAGTACTTTCTTTGCACTCCTATTAATTCATATCATATTTTTCTGCTAAAAAAAAAAAGATTGAAGGACTCAGCATTAATGCTATACTTGGAAAAGTAATTAACTATACTTTGCTGAAACCTCTAGCTAGAATTAACGTGAATGAACAACATTGGTTGCAGATTGTGGCTTTGGTGCATGGTTGCCATGTGCTTTGATAACTCTTATAAACAACAATGGTACCACACAAAACTTTGCAGAAGTAGCTATGCATATGGATGCCATGTGCACAAGGTGCATGATACCCTCTTGTCTTGGAAACAATAATACTGGTACCATAAGCTTTGGAGGAGATCGATGATCATGCTGCTATGCATGCATGGATGCCATTTGCAAGAGCATTATATGATGATATCCACTTGGAGATATCAATCTAAAATCAACAACATTTGTACAGCCAAGCTTTGCAGTGAATATGCACTGTTGTTGTGCATTAATTAAAACTTCACGCACCAGACTAGACTGCAGTAAGTAATTGCATGCAATCTGATATATAATTTTTATCAGATTTTATATGCCCTTTAATTTTAATTTTGCAACCAGTTAATTGCATACTGCCCAACACTGATTTTTTTTACTGTGAGAATCGAATTCGAGAGCACTTGGTCAACACCTTATGTTCTTGCCTAACTTATGCTATTGGACCAAACAGTGTTAGTTACTATGGCCTTCATCTAATTAGAGCTATTCAGAGAGCTAATGAAGAAAATACCTCAATAAAAATTAAGTATTATCTAAAAGTAATGTGAGTATCACTTAGATTGTTTTTAAATAATAAACATTCCGTTACGAATTGAAAATGAAGTAATTTTTAAATGTGACTTTCATGTCTTCATGCTTATTCTTAATTAATTGTAGTCATCTTTTTAAATAAAATTTATAGACAATTACAAAATATAATTCTATTCCTTTTCAAACAGAAAAATATATAATATAACAAATTTATTGGATGAAAAACAACAACGCATGCATGCCTAATGAGGAGGGCTACCACAGCAAGTTCACTATATATATATATAATGGGCAGGATATAGGCTCATTCACACAACACTCAGTAAGCTTCCATAATCATCACTTCTTCATAGCTAGTCAATATGGAGTTTGCACATCTCTCTGTTTTAGCTCTCTGCTGTGTAAGCTATTTTCTACTCTCCTTCATCACTTCATCACTTCATCACTTATCATCGTGTCAACTTTGAAAGATTTTGTTTTCAATTTTTAACCTCCATGTTGTGTTCACAAATTTGTGAATACATGTTTTTCAGTACAAATCATTTTACATATATAACTAATTTGAACACTTTTTGTAGTTGGCTTTGGTGGGAACAAATGCATCACCAGATTTTTGGCAAGCTGTTTGGCCAAACACTCCCCTGCCCAAGGTTTTCTATGATCTACTTGCACCTTGTGAGTATATTATTATTATTATTATTATTATTATTATTATTATTATTATTATTTTATTGAACTAAACAAATGGAGTATTATAGTTATGATTGACATAGTTTTACATAGACAAATTTTGTACATTATGACATTTCACTTAAAAAAACATGAAAAATATGAAACTCCGTTGTGAAAAGTATAATACCCATCATGAGTTTTATTTAAGCTACTAACAGTTTGGTGTTTAAAAACTCTCAAGAGATTCAAAATATTCTTTTGATATTTGAGACTGGTAAAAGCTTTGACATATATATTCTGGAATTAATTTTGATAACCTCACCACACCATATATAAAGTGGGTTGTTCATATAATTTAAATATTTTTAACATTTACATATCATATTTGGTTTTTTAACATTAAATATTATATATATATATATATATATATATATATATATATATATATATATATATATATATATATATATATATTATGACTAAGGACTCATTTTTGGTTTTTTATAATGTGACAGATGGAAAAACCAATGATTTGCCCATCAGTGCCAAAGAGTTGAAACAATACTCCACACTATTTTTCGAACACGACCTCTATCCTGGAAAGACAATGATCTTGGGCCGTGAAAAACCAATTGGAAAAGAAAGACAAGGTGTCACTGATTCCATATGGCTAGCAGACAAAGAAAGACAAAGTCTTGATGATTTTTGTGGAAGCCCAACCGCTCTAGGAGAACACAAACACTGTGTGTCATCCTTGGAATCAATGATGAAACATGTCATTTCACACTTTGGAACAACAAAGATTAAGGCAATTTCCAGTACTTTTGCCACAAATCAAGACCAATATGTGGTGGAGGAGGTGAAAAGAGTTGGGGATAATGCAGTAATGTGCCATAGATTGAACTTTGAAAAAGTTGTGTTCAATTGCCACCAAGTGAAAGCAACAACTGCTTACGTAGTCACATTGACAGCCCCTGATGGAACTAAAGCTAAGGCTTTAACTGTTTGTCATCACGATACAAGAGGCATGAATCCTGAATTGCTTAACGATGTTCTCAAAGTCAAACCCGGAACCGTCCCAGTTTGCCATTTCATTGGCAATAAGGCTGCTGGTTGGGTACCTAATTATTCTGATGACCAAGTTTGTGCCATGTAGATGCTATCGGATCATGCACATCAAATATTCCCATTTAATAATTCACCCTAAAAGCAAGCTTGATAGTTGAGGATTTTCACTTTCATTGTCCACTCTCATGTTCAACTTGGGTTTGTTTTTATGTTATATATCTATGTATGGAGAATTATGATGTGCAAGTATCAGATCTTTATGTAGGAAGTATCATCCATGTATGTCAAATAAAACTAGTTCGAATCATGGGTGTATCTTTGTAAGCACGTGTACCTTATGGCTACTGCAATGATGTATGTTTGACTTTGATAATTAGAAAAAAAATTGTCCTTGACATAATAATATTATCTTGTTGATGTGTGAACGTTATGTTCGTGCAAAAATGCAAACATATACTCGCAAAGAATATAAAGCATAGAAAAATGGGCAAAGGAAACTGAACATAGGAAAACTAAAATGTAAAGGGTTTTTTTTACCCCCACCCACAATGAAAACCCCAAAATGCCCTTCTGAAAACGTAATTTTTTTAAAAATTTTTTGGCCAATCGTATATACACCTGTATATACGCCTTGGGGGGTGTATATACGATGGGCAAAAAATAGGGTCGTATATATATCCCCCCAGGTGTATATACGATCCCTATGGAAATTTTTTAATTTTAAGTCAAATAAAAATTAATTAAGTCCTGAAAATAGGTTGTGTGTATAGTTCGTTAAAACGTGACGATGTTATACGTCGAACGAATAATTTAGGCTAAAAATCGGTTTTCGGCAAGATATACTCGATCGTAATGAAACCACAGACATTAAATCCGAAAAAAATCAAGAATCAAGACTCCCGTAGAAGGGACTTCTTACGGGACTACGGCCTCAAAATCCCAAATTTCATCGTTTACTATTTATTACGATTTTTTTTTATTTTTTCATAGTCTCCAAAAAATCTAAAAAAAATTGTATAGCCTTATTTTGGTTTTGTTAGATTTTTAGTGGTGTTTTTATAATTTTTTAGAGTAGTTTTGACTATTTAACGAATTTTTAGTAGCCTTTTAGTAATAAAAATTAAAACAAATCGTATATATGTCATTTTGGACATATATACGATGCCTACTTTTAACACATCGTATATATGTCCTTCAGACGTATATACGATTGCATCTTACACGGTTAATCTTATATACGTCTTAAGGACATATATACGATGGGTTAAATTTTACCATCGTATATATGTCCAAAATAACATATATACGATTGACCTTTTTTTAAAAAAAAAAAAATAGATTGCAAAGGGCATTTTGGGGTTTCACTTTTGAGTGGGGGTATATGGGGAAGGGGTGGGGGTATGGAAAAAACATCTCAAATGTAAAACTGCATTGTCTAAAATGAAAGGCTTGTCCAATATTCACATTACACCACATGTATTTATATCATGGGTTTTTTTTTTTGGACCCCCACCCCATCCCCATAAACCCCCACCCACACTGAAAACCCCAAAATGCCCTTACAAAACGTATTTTTTTTTTAAAAAATTTTTTGCCAATCGATATATACACTGGGGTGTATATACGACCCTTACATTTGGGCATCGTATATACACCCCCCCCAAGGCGTATATATGATTGGCACACCCCCACCATAATCGTATATACGCCTTGGGGGTGTATATACGATGGGCAAAAAATAGGGTCGTATATATACCCCCTCAGGTGTATATACGATCCCCATTGTATTTTTTAAAATTTTTTTAAGTCAAATAAAAATTATATAAGTCACGAAAATAGGTTTTGTGTGTAGTTCGTAAAAAGCGTGGCGATGTTATACGTCGAGCGAATAATTTAGGCTAAAAAATCGGTTTTGGGCAACATATTTGTAATGAAACCACAGCTATTAAATCAGAAAAAATCAAGAATCAAGACTCCCTAAAAGGGACTTCTTACGGGGATTCTGACCTCAAAATCCCAAATTCCATCATTTACTATTTTTTACGATTTTTTTAATTTTTCATAGTCTCCAAAAAATCTAAAAAAATTTGTATAGCCTTATTTTGGTTTTGTTAGATTTTTAGTGGTATTTTTAATAATTTTTTGGAGTAGTTTTGACTATTTAACGATTTTTAGTAGCCTTTTAGTAATAAAAATTAAAACAAATTATTAAAAAAATAAAAACTCATCGTATATACCATTTTGAGTACGTATATACGATTGGACATAAAATAGCCATCGTATATACATACTCAAGGGGTATATACCATTTCTTTATTTTTTTTTTAAAAAATTAATTTTCAAAAGGCATTTTGGGGATTTAAAATTGGGTGGGGGTTTATGGGGATGGGGTGGGGGTCAAAAAAAACCCTTATATCATTAAGGGTTTTTTTTTTGGACCCCACCCCATCCTCCCACCCCCACCCAATACCAAAAACCCCAAAATGCCCTTTGAAACTTAATTTTTTTTTTTAAAAAAATAAATAAATCGTATATACCCCTTTGGGTACTATATACGATGGCTATTTTTTGTCCAATCGTATATACGTACTCAAAGGGGTATATATGATGGGTTTTTTTTATTTTTTTTAATAATATGTTTTAATTTTTATTACTAAAAGGCTACTAAAAATTCGTTAAATAGTCAAAACTACTCCAAAAATTATAAAAACACCACTAAAAATCTAACAAAACCAAAATAAGGCTATACAAATTTTTTTAGATTTTTGGAGACTATGAAAAATTAAAAAAATCGTAAAAATAGTAAACGATGGAATTTGGGATTTTGAGGTCGTAGTCCCGTAAGAAGTCCCTTTTAAGGAGTCTTGATTCTTGATTTTTTTCGCTTCTAATGGTTGTGGTTTCATTACGATCGGAGTATGTTGCCCAAAACCGATTTTTTAGCCTAAATTTTTCGCTCGACGATAACATCGCCACGTTTTAACGAACTACACACAAAACCTATTTTCGTGGACTCGTATAATTTTTATTTGACTTAAAAAAATTTTAAAAATACAATGGGGGTCGTATATACACCTGAGGGGGGTATATATACGACCCTATTTTTTAGGCATCGTATATACACCTCCGAAGGCGTATATACGATTATGGTGGGGTTTGTTAATCGTATATACCCCCTTGGGGTGTATATACGATGCCTAAATGCATAGGGTCGTATATACCCCCTGTGTGTATATACGATTGGTCAAAAATTTGTAAAAAAAAATACGTTTTCAGAAGGGCATTTTGGGAATTTCAGCGTGGGTGGAGGTTTAAGGGGAGAGGGTGGGGGTACAAAAGAAAAAACCCTATCATTAACTACAGAATCCATAACCGACTTGCAAGATCCACAACAACTTGGCCCAATACACTAACTCACTACTAGTTTTTTTTTTTTGATGAACACTAACTCACTAGTCACTACTAGTAGTTACAACTAACTAACACAACAAAATGAACTAGCATTAATTAACACTAATCTGAATAAATTCCAACACACACCCTTAATTCATATTTCACAAGCATTTTAATTTGGAACATCAAAAATTGTTCTTGGATCCAATTATTTGTTTTGTAACGTCCCAAGATGGACTCATTCACTCCTTGGCAAGCAATGGGATTGACCAAAATAATTTTGGTTGTTTTTTTTGTACCCCCACCCCATCCCCTTCCACTCCCACATATTTTCGTATTACCCAAACTACCCCTATCATAAGTTACAAATTTTGACTTTGCAATGAATACTCTCTCACTGGACCCACCATATCTGCAATCGTATATACGTAATCACTACAAGAAAATCGCTGATTTGCCACGGACATTTCCGTCGCAAATGTATAAATTTCTGTGGCAAAACAACATTTGCCACAGACCAAAAATGGTGGCAAAAACGCTCGTCGCAAATTGTTTGCCACAGACTCAAATTTTGAAGATTTTATTTTTAATCACTAAACTCATGTTGTATTCAACATTGTCTCTATATAAATAATAACTAATTTGAACATCTTTTGCAGTTGGTTTTGGTGGGAGCTAACGCATCACCACCGTCCTCAGATTTTTGGGTTGTCCTCTTGGATTGAATGGAAGACCATTTGGGAAAGAAAGACAAGGTGTCACCGATTCCATATGGCTAGCAGACAAAGAAAGACAAAGTCTTGATGACTTTTGTGCAAGCCCAACTGCTGCAGGAGAACAAAAACATTGTGTTTCATCCTTGGAATCGATGATGGAACAAGATCTTTCACACTTTGGAACTACTAAGATTAAGGCAATTTCAAGTACCTTTGCCACAAATCAAGATCAATATGTGGTAGAGGAAGTGAAAAGAGTTGGAGACAATGCAGTGATGTGCCACACATTGAACTTTGAAAAAGTTGTGTTCAACTGCCACCAAGTCAAAGCAACAACTGCTTACATGGTCTCGTTGGTAGCTCCTGATGGAACTAAAGCTAAGGCTTTAACTGTTTGTCACCACGATACAAGAGGCATGAATCCTGAATTGCTTAATGAAGTTCTCAAAGTCAAACCCGGAACCGTCCCTGTTTGCCATTTCATTGGCAATAAGCCTGCCGCTTGGGTACCTTCTGATGACCATCTTTGCGCCATCTAGACACTATCTGATTATGCACATCAATTACCATTTAATAACTTCACGCTACAATCGTGCCTATAGTTGATGATGTTCACTTTCAATGGACATCATTGTTCAAAATAGGCTTGCTTTTATGTATGTTTGGAATATGATGTGCAAGAGTATTAGATCTTATCTAGAAAGTCGTCGCAAATATCCGTGGCAAATATCCGTGGCAAAGTCGTCGCGAATTTCATTGCAAATCCGTGGCAAATCCGTCGCAAAAAAAATTTAAAAAAAAAATTAATTAAAGTACTTCATATTTGCATATTCAGTTACTATAGATGATTTCATCCTTTACACACAATCAAACAAACCAGATCAAAATTGCTAATAAAGAATCTGTCCCCATACACACAATCAAACAAACCAGATCAAAATTGCTAGTTTGTGAAATTTAACCACTTTATATTTGCATATTCGGTTACTATAGATGATTTCATCCTTTACACACAACATATCTGCTATTAGTTTATAAACTTTTTCTATAAGAGTATTAATCAAATCCTATACTAATGATACAGAACTTATCTATAACCAAAACAGTGTAATGGCACTTATATATGAGTTCCAATTTGCAGCTAAAATTGATCATTATCCACTGCAAAACAACATTTTTGTCCATATGCAAAGGCTGACTCCATCAACCAAATAACTCCAAGTCCAACCTTCTGCAAAAAATAGTATCAACATTTTTTACTTGTAAGTTTTACCAAAGGAAATTCATCAAAGAATTGATATATTCTCTAAAACATAATATTTGATCACAGTGAGATAATCTACTTTAATTCATGCCATAGTTTCCCAAATGTCAAAGTTAATCTATACTGATTCTACTAGATTGATAACCAATCCGAACCTTGTATTAGTAGAAACCAAATCATAAGGGCAGCAACTGTCTGCTTTATTCTAAAGGGCAAAGAGTATTAGTATGACAAGTACCAACAGGCAATGACCCAGCCACAATCAGAAAAATGAATAAGCAAAACATGTATAACATCATAATATAATCAAGTATAGCCTAATGAATATAACTTATGCAGCAACTCAATGTATTAAAAGTATATTCTAGTAATTGAAAACAAACAAAATAGTGATAATTCCTCTAATGATTGCTTACTACTTCCAATCAATCAAATCAAATACCCTACAACTCTGTCATCAAATCAAATACCCTACAAGTAAGGATACTTACTACTTCCAAACAGGTGAAAGCCTCCATTAGTGAATGAAAGCTATGTTGAAAGAACAAGGTTGAACATCCTTAAAAAGCAAAAGCATTGAAATAAAAGAACACAACAAGTATTCCCAACTGTAACCTGACATTACCCCCCAAATATCTACCACCCATCAAAAGTTTAAAAGCACTCATATATACTAAGCATGTAGCTGGAAACCGGACAAAACCACATGTGAACACACAAACGAACTATTTAACAATGAAAGCCTGAAACAAAGGTTGTACAAACTAATAGACATCCATAGAAAAGTTTGTGTATTTACCCTTTTCTTTCTTGACCTTTTATTGGCAGTGACAGTTCACTTTGCTCATCAATCTGCACCATACCAAGCAGGTAAACATATTAGAGCTTAGACACAATTGCCAGAGCCACTGCTAAAGCTAAAGTATATCTTAATGAATCTGCAGCCATAAAAAAAACTAATTATGAACATGTATCAACAGGTATGTGTGAAATTATGAACATGAAGGAAATAATAGGATACTAAATTGCTATGAGTTGTGTTGTCGTATTTTATAACTAGCTTTAATAATGCATGCAAACTTGCAGAGAAGCATAAGAATAAACATAGCTGCACTCTTACCATCCTAGCAGCACACATCTCCATCATGAAAGCTTCCTGCGAATTTCTAACAGGTGGAGCATTTACCTGCAAGAATGTAAGGTTGTATGAAATGAGTAATTAACTGAATATTATGCACATATATTTTAACATGTGGGGAAATTGCATACAACTTGAACTTTTTATTCATGTTTGAAAAACAAAAACAAGTCAGTTTGAAGCGACTACATTCACCCATTTTATCAGTCACAAAAACACTAAGAACATGTTATAAGTAAAAGATATCCATGCCTATATATTGATGCTGAATCCATGAAAATAAGAGACACTATGACAAACTACTCCGGCTCCTTTTCACTGACACATTCGGTCATTTATTTATTGATCATAAACTTGACTTTGTTGACGAAACAAACACTATTTTCTACTTCAAGCAAAAAAAGACTCAGCGAGTAAATCTGAAATTTGACATTCTCAGTAGACTTATGTTGGAAAACCAATCTCAGAGACACAGAAATAACAGTAAAACTGGAAAATAATGGAAGGAAATAGCAGAATATTATTGATGATAATGAAAGCAAACTACAGAAAGAGATGAATCCCATTCTATCCACAGAACTAAGCTCCTCAGTCCTCACAGAAAAAATAAACTTCTCTGGCCAAACAGAAATGATAATCCAACATACCTTCTCTCCTAGCACACCTTCCCTAATATAACCGCAATTCCCCCAACCCACTAATTTCTTCTTTTCTCTCTCTGCCATGTCAGCATAATATTGGCAGCTGCTGTGTCAACCCCCTTTGGGTCCAAAGTGTCATTTGGGGTCCTAACAACTTAGACCATGTTTATCTTTATCTCTAAACCCCATCCGAACCTACTAATTTCCCTGTGTAAGCCGGTGGGAGGTGGCGCATCCTGAAAAGGATGAAATCATAACATATCTCCTGTCTCGTTCTTCTCCTCACTCTAACCCTTGTAACCCATGATCTTGTTCAACATCTCACATGACATATACAATGGAAAGCTCAGACATACACATCTACACCTTCCATAATAAATTGTTAATCAAATTATTACAGAGTTACATGCAATTAGTCAGTGCAGGCACCAAATTGTCAATGCATAATCACAAGAAAATCCAGCCAGACAGAAAAATATCACACTTTTAAATGCCACTCAAAATTTACCATTTTCAAAACACCATATGTTGGCATGATATATCAGTTTAAAAATAGACCAGTTTCAAAACACCATATGTTGGCATAATCACAAGAAAATCCAGCCAGACAGAAAAATATCAGTTTAAAAATAGACCAGGTTGGCATGATATATCAGATAAATAAAACATTTACTAAAAAGCGAATCTAATAACAAATCGACCATATGTTAAACTGAAACAGTAAACCAGCAAACCAGCAAAGCATTTCTAGCTGGAAATCAAACACTAAACACATAGAAGTAAAGAATAGTTGAACAATCGAACCTAAAACATAGATTTGGGGAGGTAACCTGAAGTTGTAGTTAGATTGAACCTGAAAACAAAAAGGTGAAATGTGTTATTACAGAGAAATGTAAAAGCATTACAGTGAGAAGATAATGGAAAGAGGAATAGGGTTTGACGGTGCCAAAAGGGGAAAAGTTTATGAGAAGAAAAAAACAACTGAGTTATTTAATCATATGTGACTAACATAAACTTACAAGAGGACTAAAGATGTGATATTGCCAATTTCCTTTGGAATACTCCCAGTTATTTCGTTCCACATGAAGTTCCTATAGAACACAAAGAAAAAGCGTGTATTAGCAGAAGTAACGAAATGCTTTCAAAAGGAGGAAACGCTCAAATAAGTCAAATTTCCTAATAAGAAAATGTGGCATGGAGTAGTTGTTAAATTGAAAATCATTTGCAATATTTGTAATTTCAAACATCTATGCAGATATAGTCTTACAATCTTTCCAAATAAGCTAACTTGCCAATTTCTGGTGCCAAATTTCCAGTCAAGTTCATATTCATTAGTTGCCTGCAGACAAGAAAAACAAACTTAATAGAATTCTTGAACATCTAAGTTTGTAATGCTAATAACTTTTATCAGTTTTATGAAACAGAAATGTGAGAACAGAAGATAAGTCATACAATTCTTGAACATGTAAATAGCCATACACTAATGTTTGATTGAAACACAAAACTCCTTTCCAGCGAGATGTACATGGGTCTCCGCGATCCCAATTGCTCAAATTTCCATTAGGATCAATCAACCTTCCTCTTATGGTTTGTAATGCTTCAACTGAATGTTAATTCAAACCAAATTATCACATTGTCAATAGAACCAACATATACAACATTTTATATTTTAATTTATAAGCAATGAACAAGTCTTACAATCTTTCAACTGAAATTGTGGTCAAGAATTCAACAAGGCAAAAATAGATTTAAGTGCTTAACTCAAACACCAAGAAAAGAGAACAAAATAAATCCAAGTAATAGTCAGAACAAGGCAAAAATACAACCCAGAGGACATATTCCAAGATAGAACAACTATGAAAAGCATAAAGGGAGGTGCGTTGATTGGTAAACCAAGGTAAGCGCAAAATCAAAAGCATCCAGCAAAATCAAAATCAAAAGCATAAAGGGAGGAAGCAGCAAATTCATAAAACATACATACCTGATGAGAGAGGAGGCGTTTTAGGGTTCAATTCGTTCTTTGGGAGAGTGAAACGTTCTTTGGAGGCGCGCGTTTACAGCAACATTGGTGAGGTTAGGGTTAAAGCGTAGAATTAGGAAGAGAAGGTTAGGGTTTTGAAGAAATCAAAAATTAGGGTTTTAATTAGAATAAAAGCGTAATTGAATAGAATAGAAGAACAATACTTACGATAGATGATGAAAAGAAGAAGAATGCTTGCATTTCGAGTTGGTTCGCACAATGGGTTCTAGGGGTTTGGGTTGGGTAGCAAAAAAGTGGAGTGGAGGAGGAGGAGGAGAGGAGAGGGTGGTGGCGGCGGCGCGAGAGGAGGATTCTTTGGAGGCGCCGACGTGAGGGAAGTTCAGAGAGGGAGAGGGAGCGAGCAAGAAAGAAATAGAAAGAAGAAGGAAGCTGATATTATCAAACGCGTATTTGGGGTTTAAGCGAAGGTCATTTGCGACGGGCTTGCCACGGCTAGTCCGTCGCAAATTTGCGACCGTTTTCTAAGTCTGTGGCAAACTCCAGCGGGAAACTTCGCGCCTCTTGCTTTTTATACATTGCCGTCGCAAGTCCGTGGCAAACGACTGACGAATTAATATCCGTCGCAAGTCCGTGGCAAACTACCGACGGAATAAAGTCTGTGGCAAATGTTGGTGGCTAAATCAGACTTTTCTTGTAGTGCACGACCTCTATCCAGGAAAGACAATGATCTTGGGTCGTCCTCTTGGATTCAATGGAAGACCATTTGGGAAAGAAAGCAAGGTTTCACCGATTCCATATGGCTAGTAGACAAAGAAAGACAAAGTCTTGATGACTTTTGTGCAAGCCCAACTGCTGCAGGAGAACAAAAACATTGTGTTTCATCCTTGGAATCGATGATGGAACAAGTTCTTTCACACTTTGGAACTACTAAGATTAAGGCAATTTCAAGTACCTTTGCCACAAATCAAGATCAATATGTGGTAGAGGAAGTGAAAAGAGTTGGAGACAATGCAGTGATGTGCCACAGATTGAACTTTGAAAAAGTTGTGTTCAACTGCCACCAAGTCAAAACAACAACTGCTTACATGGTCTCGTTGGTAGCTCCTGATGGAACTAAAGCTAAGGCTTTAACTGTTTGTCACCACGATACAAGAGGCATGAATCCTGAATTGCTTAATGAAGTTCTCAAAGTCAAACCCGGAACCGTCCCTGTTTGCCATTTCATTGGCAATAAGCCTGCCGCTTGGGTACCTTCTGATGACCATCTTTGTGCCATCTAGACACTATCTGATTATGCACATCAATTACCATTTAATAACTTCACGCTACAATCGTGCCTATAGTTGATGATGTTCACTTTCATTGGACATCATTGTTCAAAATAGGCTTTATTTTTATGTATGTTTGGAATATGATGTGCAAGAGTATTAGATCTTATCTAGAAAGTTTCATCCGTGTATTTCAAATAAGACCGGTCGGTTTTAAACTAGTTAGTACTATGGATATGGTACATAGCACCAACAAGTCTGAGAATAAAGTAGTACAACAGCGGAAGATAATAGCTTAACATAATAGTTCAAAATGTAATAAAATAACAACTACTAAATATTTCCCCCCCGGTGCTACGTATCAGAGCCGACTCGACCACACTAGAGGAAAGATCACTAAACACCTTTAGTCACCGTCACCTGCAGGTTGCCGACATACGAGGCAACACGACGCAGTAGGGTGAGTCTCAATACATAGATAATAATAAATAAAACAAGAAACACAATAGATTAGGTACACGGATATACAAACAATTCAATTGATACACCATCAACACAGTTACACCAATTACGATTACGCCAATATACGATTACGTCAATTATACTGATTACGTCACATATCTGATTACACCAAATACTGATTACAACCGACACACCATTAATTCATGAACACCTAATCAATCACGAGCATGCGGGTAATGCATGGAATGCAATATGCATGTGGATCCATCATCACCTCAATAACCCCGTCGGGCACTCACCTCTTTTGGCCGAAGCCACATCACCTCTTTTGGCCGAAGCCACCACCTCTTTTGACCGAAGCCACATCACCTCTTTTATATGCATATGATTTATGTGACACCATGACAATGCATCACAACACAATAAATTCACCACAACAATCATTAACTCACCTCTTTGGCCGAAGCCTACATCACCACTTTATCATTCCGCACCTCACCTCTATTCACAATATTTGGCCGAAGCCTACACACCTCAATGGCCGAAGCCCACACACCGCTTAATCATCACCACAACACAACGCACCTCATTTTTGGACTAAATGTCGCACCAAGGACTAAACCCACACCTAAGGACCAATTCACCTCCTAAGGACCAATCCAACACCATAAGGACCATTTTAGCACCTAAGGACTAGTTTGACACCTCGGGGACCATTTAGACACATAGGGACTATTTTGTCACCATAAGGATTATTTTAGCATCTAGGGACTATTTTGACACCTTGGGGATCATTCTGACACCATAAGGATTAAAACAACATCTTTGAAGGACCAATAGTGCATAGGGACCAAAATAGTATTTTTGACACTTTGGGTAACATTGACAACACCCACACGAAGTGCTGGATTCCTACAAGCAGTACTCTACTTTGGCGAATTATTTAAAATAGCAAACGACATCGAAAAATTACAAAAGACCACTCATTGGAAAGCCCTCTGAGTGTAGTTTCTACCTATGATTTTAGTTTTTCAAAATAAGTGTCCAATTGGTACAGTTTTTCAAAACACTACACTGAGGTACCAAAATCGGACAGAACGCTTTACCCAACTTGCAACCAAATTTTCTTTCTCATTTCTTAATGAAATTCAGTGAAATCAGTGCCTATTTCGTAGAGAATTAAGTCTATTTTTCAATGAAGTAAGAATCACTCAAAACGGAGTTCAATTGAGCACACAAAACCTGCAAAAACTGAACCTACCCCCAGTTTGACTCCAGAAATTTGACCTAACTTTAGAGACTCACAACTTGAGCTACACAACCCCGAATCGAACGAAACCAGTGCCAAAACGACCGCCCTTAAGTCTATTTTCAAAAACAATTAGCCACACAATTTTTGGATCAACCAAACAGTACCAGTTGAGGAAAACCGAAACAGTGTCCAGAGAACACACAAAAACCATAAACAAGTAAAGTTCATCATCAACATACACACTCCTACTCAACTCTAATTCAAACAATATATCAAATATCTAACAAGCACCAATATTTCTTCTATGGAATTATATCAATTTAACAACCAATCACCTCCATATTAATTAACACCTATTACACACCAAATTGCATTAAATTCATGTAACTCACCTTAACACCAACAATCAAGGACAACATTTCAATTCAATCACATATAAAATCAAACAATCAGTCAAATACTTCATGAATCAATTTAAACAACTACTCCTAACACCTAATCTCTATGATTTCATGGTTTATAAATTATTAACTATGAAAGAGAGCCCCCATACCTTAGAAATTGAAGAACTCTAGTGTTATCTCCTTCACAACCTCAAGAACCACCATAACTAGCTTCTCTACCACTTTGAGCTTCAAACCCCATCCATGGTAAGGTGAAAATGAGGAGGAATTAGAGTGTGAAATTTACACTAAAAGATAGAGAAGGAAAAATGAAGAAGAATGGTAACACCCCCTCCCCCTCTCACTTACCCCAAAACTCACTTACCCAAGCCAAGATGAATTTTTTTGTCTTCCTCCCTCCTCCAATAGCTGCTGCCAACACCCCCTCCCCCTCTCTACCTCTCCTTTTTCTTTTCTTTCTTCAAATGAGAAGGAAACCCTACACCCCTAAGGTTATTTCCTTCAATTTGGGCCTACTAATGGGTTTGGGCCCCTTATTTACACCCCCTAGCTACTTGAACCACTCCCTATTTTAATTAATTCCCCACTCCCTTATTTACTACCCAACACCCCTTAGTTATATTAAATACTCTATTTTTAATATAACTAATCACTATAACACCTTATATTTATTTTAATATACACAACTAAAATATTACTTAATTAAATTAGTCAAATAATCACATTAATTAAATTAGTTAAACAATCACCTAATCAAATTAGTTAAATAATTCACCTAATTAATTTTGGGGCGTTACAGTTAGCATTACATGTGTATGAGAATTTGTATTTGAATTCAAATGATGACCAATCTATTTATGTTTTTGATGTCTTTTGCAGCCTTGAAAGGATGACCCAATGTTATCCATATAAGTGGTGCTTCAATTGGAGTAGCTTCAAATTTAATAATTTTGAGTATCAATTTACATTACTTCTATTTTATATTGACAATTTGTAACCTTCAAGAAGTTATCAGGTTCTTTGGCACAATGAGTAAGACTAACTAGTGGCAAGTTTCACTTGCTACAAAGATGGGTGTGGCATTTCAGACCAACTAATGAGGATTGTCCTTTAAATAATATATCAGAGTTATATTAAGACTAGATTTTTCAATCAACTATGGTTGTGATTCAGAGTTATATTTCAGACCAGCCAATTCTGCTGTGATTCATAATATTTGCTGATCATCTTACATTTTTCTCTTACTATTAGGTTCAAGAGATGTGAACCTCCTAACACCAAGGGTAGCCAATTTTTTATTTCCATGGTAAAGGTGAGAGTCATGTGCTAACCTTCTATGACTTTAAGAATCAGATAAGGCGTTTATGTTATTATGCATGTTTTGATTTTGGTTGGAACAAATGTGTTGTATCTTTGCAGCTCTAAGGCATGCCTTCTAACAAAAGTATGGTGTGAAATTTTATTGCAATTTCTATTGAAGAGGAGTTATGCTATATATGATAGTATGGTGTGAAATTATATTGATGCTTTTTTACCTTTGTTTTGATGTAGGTCATGTTATCACATCATCGTGAATGTGATTGTGACAGTGATGTGAGAGATTATTTCTGAGCATTTGGAATCAAGGAGATATTTTATTTATCACATTTGAAGTATTGTCAATTGATATCTAACATCTTTTATAAACTTAGCCTATTTGCTAGTCTACACTGTGTTAGTTATACTATTGTAGTTATTGTTTTTCTATTTTTTTCTAAATATATAGCCTCTTTGCTAGTCTGGATGGACACATCCCAAGGGAGTTCACAAAACTGCACAAGCTTAAGAGAAGTTGATTTCCTTGGAGATCAATTTATAGGTCCTATTCCAGAGACTATAGGTAAGATAAAGAACTTAGTTCTTCTTCATTTGAGACAGAATGACTTATCTAGTGGAATTCCACCAAGTATGGGATACTGCAATAGAATCTAACCTTGTTAGTTTTCTCAGAAATTAATGATTCCTTGAAACTAAAACCCTTTAACATGTGTATCTATAGGTGGTCCATTATTGCTGCTCAGTTACCTGGAAGGACAGATAATAATATCAAGAACTGTTGGAACACAAGATTGAGGAAGAAATTGCTTGGAAAGCGAAAACAGAAGGTTCTAAGAATGATCAGAGGGTGAATTCATTTACCAACTATATAGGAATGATTTATTAGTAATGATCAGAGGATTATGTGGCATTTTTCCCAAACCTTTTATTAAGTTTTGGATGTTGAGCTGTCCTGTTTTGTGCTTGATTATATTTGTTGTATCTATTTTATTGTTATAATGAACTGCTTTTATGCAAAATTTGAGTTTGAATGAATGATTAATTGACTCATTTTATGAATTTCATGTTCAATTTTAGTTGTTTGATATTAGTTTTGGAGTATAAATGAATATTGGAATGTCAAGGTGGGAATCTGGTTCTCAGTTCACATCTTACCACACACTAAGTAGTGTGTTTGTGGTAAGATGTGAATTGAGAACCTTTTTTTTTTAAAAAAAATAGACTTTTAGCATCGGTTGTTTATAAACAACCGTTGCTAAATGTCCTGAAAAATGACATTTAGGATCGGTTGTTTGAACAACCGATGCTAAATGTCATTTTTCAGACAGCAAAAACAGTCATGAAACGTCATTTAGCATCGGTTTTTTGAAAATCCGATGCTAAATGTGACATTTAGCATCGGTTATGGGTGAAGGAAAAACATTAGACTTTGTTTCACAAACCATATAATATGGGCCTTTTGGATGGGCTTAATTGAGCTTATCTACTAGCATAAGTACTTGTGAAACTGTTTGGTAGAGCTTATGGAAACAGCTTATGATATGTTCATAAGCTATTTTCAGCTAATTTCCTCAAAAGAATAGCTTATGAAAACAACTTATGACTTATAGAAAAATAGTTTAGCATTATTTCATCTTTTATTATATAAACAGTTTATGCATAAATACTTATATTATAAGCGTTTATGTCATAAGTGCTTAATTAAGCTGTTTATCCTAACGGACCATTTGTCATATGAGAATTTTTCATGAATTTGAGACCAACTGCATAAAGTTGATGATGTTGGTCAACTAATTTAAACAATACTCACCGGTCAGGAACATATTGGAAGAAAAAGAATAAAAGGACTAATCTATCCAAGGACTAATATAAGGAATACTTTCTGTTTCCCACATTTGTTTCTGCAATTTGAAAATGTATAGTTATTTATCTATGATTTAATAAAATCCTTAAATAAAATTAGTCGATTGAAAATTTATAGCTATTTTATTGTCACCTATTTTATTGTGTTCACATGAAATAGTGTTATCTTTTTAGCTTTCAATTATTTACAACAAATTGTTAATAAAAATTATAAAGTAATATACAATTTTTTTTAACCAAAATATTATAATTTTTTCTAACAGATTGAGAAATATTTCAGTTGAAATTTCAATCAAATATAACTTTTAACAAAAAACAATTGTAATTTTTTAAATGCGCTTTTGGTCCTTAACATTATGGATGCTTTACACTTTGGTGATGGTATTATCTCTCGGATACTTCTAGAGTTATTGAACTTTTACAAATTGTGAATAAGTATTTTTGTGTTTTCACTTCAAATGTTTAATTTCTATACTGTTAATCAATTTTAAAATAAAAGGAAAAAATTTATTGTCCACATAACTTCTTCTCCCGTGCATCGCTAAGGTAATGGTCTAGTAGCTAGTAATTTTAATAGAGATATTAGCCTTAAATACTCTTTTCCTTCTTTTTATCAATAAATTTATTGGGACATATAAGATTACCTAAATTGCTTATTCACAATCTACTAACTCAAACAAATAAAACTACCCCTCAAAAGATGCCGAACTCCCGAGTCTTAACGTTTAGTAGCCTCGATATGCGAATACAACTAGCGACGGATCCAGAAATTTTTGTTAGTGGTGGCAAAAATTTGGTCCATAATAATTTTATATAAGAAAACTGCTAAAAGTTTTAACAAAGTACCTAATTTCGTGATAGAAAAACTTAATCCCAAAATCTAATGTGTTTGGTGTCAATTTGTATCTTCAGTGTTAGAAGAGAAATCAAAATTAGAAGAATAAAGAGAGATAATGTATAGAAATGTATTCTCTCTTTTATCTATTATACTTTTTTACATATATTTGTTTATAAAAACTATTTCATGGAGGCAACATCTATTTTTTTTACATATATAAATTAAAAATATTAAGCTAAGTGGGGGGCAAATGCCCCCAATTAGGATCACATGGATCCGTCCCTGAATACAACACTACAATGAGTTACAAAATCACAATGAATAACACACAGTTCTAAAACAAGTGTCGCTAGTCAACGAAAAAATCAAAACTTGCATTCTTCGAAAATAGTGTTTAAATAATAAAAATGATTAGGATAATTTTTCATAATAATTTTTAGTAATTATTTCACACTTATCCACTCTAAATATGTAAACAATATTGATTTCTGTTTCCCACATTTGTTTCTGCAATTTGAAAATGTATAGTTACTAGTGCGTATGACCCGTGCGATGCAAGGGTATACATCTCCTTTATTTAAAAGTTTTGATTATTTTTAAAAAAGTACATCTTAAAGTTTATGTTAATATATATATATATATATATATATATTGATTACATATTTTTTTGACACATTGATTACATATTATACATATTATTGGTTGTCGAACGTTAATATCTAAATCTATATTAACATATTTATTTAAAGGGTTTTTTTCCACCCCCTCCTTATACCCCATATTGATTTTTTCCCAAAAATACCCCTTATTTAAAAAAAATGGAATTAAAGGCATTTCCGGAATTGATTTTTTTCGAAGGATTTCCGGAATTACGTGAAGATTTCCAGAAATAAGGGGTATACAGCAGAGGGGAATTACGTGAAAATTTCCGGAATTACGTGAAATTCCCCTTATTTCCAGAAATAAGGGGAATTACGTGGAAATTTCTGAAAATTTTTCGGGAATGTATTCAACGCACCTAATAACCAACACCAGCACAGCAACTACGGAAACATCTTCAATTTGGTATTTCTGAAATCCGGATTTATCTCAGAGGGATGTTTCCGGGAAAAAACAAAAAATAGTTACGTTTTTTGTCTTTTAGTAAGGGCAAAACTGGCAGTTTGGGTCAAATCGGGGTAGGGAAGCCAAAGTGAAGGGTACAAAAGTCAAAACCCGGGAAAAAAACTCTTATTTAAATAGTAAAAGTAAAATTATGAAGTAAATATAATTTATTATTTTTTACTATGTAGCTACTTTTATTGTACTGTTAAAAAAAGATGCATTTTCTTGTAATCTGTATTAGATTTAGAAATGACGTTAGGGTGGGGCCCGGATAGGCACGCTTCCCGTCCTATTCCCCCACAGGGAATTAACACGTCCCTTCCTTGTCACCACAGATTCCCGTAGGCGTTGCGGACAGGTTTTACTTGTCCCTTACCCGGCCCTAAATTTTTATAGGGTCATTTTTTAGACCATAACCCGTCCTTAGACCCGAACAAACCCGATGTTCTTAAGTCAAAGTAAAACTGGGTTTATTTAGGACGAGATCGGGTTGGGCCAAAGGACAATTGAAGTAAAATTATAAAGTGATCACTCAATAATGACTAAAAGTTAGAAGTGATAAGTTGAATTTTTTTAGTATTTTATCATGTAATTAAAACTCAAAATATGACTTTTACAATAATACTTTACAACAGTGTTTCTACCTAAACTAACATAGATTTCAAATTGAATATTTTATTATAACCCGAACCCGTCCTAATTTTTGGTCGGGCCAATTCTTTAGACCCGAACCCATCCTCAAACCTGAACAAACTCGATACTTTGCGGGTTAAAAGGGACAAAGACGGGATAGGTCTTAGGGTTGGGACGGGTCTTGCTCACCCCTATTTGCGGAGACCCTAAAAATTCATTAGAATTTATCAAAAACATAAATTAGGGTCTAATAAAATTGAAGTGTGACTAAAAAAATAAATTAATATTTCAACATAACAACATAAAAATTATTTATAAAAATATAAACCGTCATTGATTTATAACAAAACCAGTCTATTTAATAAAATGATAACCAGATTTGTAAAGTAAATATAATAGAAAGTCATTTATTTATAACTCCCGATGTTGGAATTTCAAATGGGTGAAAGAGGTAAATGTATCTGGACATATTTTTGTGTTATACCATTAAATGAAAATGTATCCGTTTTTTAATACCATGTTATAATTATTTGATAAAAAAACCATATTATAATTATAATAATATTAATTGAAAATTATTTCAAAAAATATATTAATTGCAAATGAGAAAAGAGGAAAATGTCATTTTGAATTTGAACAAAGAATGAGAATAGGTACACATTCTCTATTTAATAAGGAGGATTTAGTGGATACGTTTATGAAAAGTTTAATGCACCTCATAAATTTGGTTGTTTATTTGAATAGGTGTCGAGTAATTATGACTATTTTTTTAAGTTATGCGTTTTTTTTATTAATTTGTGATGGAAATAAGGTTGTTTCTGTGTTGGCATTGAGATGAGTACACGTGTGATTATTTAATTCTAAGTGGACCAATCAGGTTTTGTTTATAGGCTTAGTCATCATAGAGTGTATTCGTGAATGTATTATATATAAATATAGATATAGATATAGATATAGATTTATCTATGATTTAATAAAATCCTTAAATAAATTAGTCGATTGAAAATTTATAAATAAAGAAAAGCCTTAAAGCTGGGTATTTAATTAAGTAGAGAGATTAGCCTTAAACACTTTTTGCAAGAGATTTGGCTTTGTCCCCTATGTTGTTTTGTTTCCTTAAATAAAATTAGCGAAGATGACAACCTTCCGGTTCGACCAACTTCCCGTTCTCGTAAAAATCAACGGGCTTCACAACCTGCCCATCCTTAAAAATGAAGAGAAAAGTAAAAAAAAAAGTAAAAATGAAGAAAAATAGAGGGAAATTAATAAGATAAGAGAGATAGATACAAAGTTAGGGGGAAGTTCCCTCCAAAAAATTAGAGGATCTTCTCCCGACCTTTGGGAATTTGGACAACTTTTAAGATGCTAGATTGTAATTCGTTCATGTAATATAAATTCAGTCAAACAAGGAAAGTTGTTTTTCCCTACTAAGGGATTTGTATCAAGATGTTTTAATGAAGTTTCATATTCCTTTCTTTTACTTCAAAAACAAAAACAAACGTTGAAAGAAACACAATAGAGTCACCTATTTTATTGTGTTCACATGAAATAGTGTTATCTTTTTAGCTTTCAATTATTTACATCAAATTGTTAATAAAAATTATAAAGTAATATACAATTTTTTTTTAACCAAAATATTATAATTTCTAACAAATTGAGAAATATTTCAGTTGAAACTTCAATCAAATATAACTTTTAACAAAAAAAATTGTAGTTTTTTAAATGCGCGTTTGGTCCTTAACATTATGGATGCTTTACACTGTGGTGATGGTATTATCTCTCGGATACTTCTAGAGTTATTGAACTTTTACACATTGTGAATAAGTATTTTTGTGTTTTCACTTCAATATTGTTTCTATATTGTTAATCAATTTTAAAATAAAAGGAAAAAATTTATTGTCCACATAACTTCTTCTCCCGTGCATCGCACGGGTAATGGTCTAGTAGCTAGTAATTTCAATAGAAATATTAGCCTTAAATACTCTTTTCCTTCTTTTTATCAATAAATTTATTGGGACATATGAGATTACCTAAATTGCTTATTCACAATCTACTAACTCAAACAAATAAAACTACCCCTCATATTTATCTATTATACCTTTTTACATATATTTGTTTATAAAAACTATTTCATGGGGGCAACATATATTTTTTTATGGGGGCTAAACATATTTATTAAGCATATATAAACTAAAAATATTGAGCTAAGTGGGGGCAAATGCCCCCAATTAGGATCACATGGATCCGTCCCTGAATAAAACACTACAATGAGTTACAAAATCACAATGAATAACACACAGTTCTAAAACAAGTATCGCTACGAAAAAATCAACCATGAAACTTGCATTCTTTCGAAAAGTAGTGTTTAAATAATATTAAGTGATTCGGTTAATTTTTCATAATAATTTTTAGTAATTATTTCACACTTATCCACTCTAAATATGTAAACAATATTTCATATCCATAATAATAGAATTATCCGAATGAAGAGCAATTGTTAAAAAAGAATTTAAATATATATAATGACATTAGAGTTTTCACCTTATCCTCCAATTAATTCATTTCATCTTTTGCTGTAAAAAAAGAATTTAAATATCATGACTCAGCATTAATACTAAATTTGGGAAAGTTAAAAATTAAAGTTTGCTGATACCTCTAACTAGTTAGGAAAACCAACGTGAATGAAGAGCAATGGTTGGAGATGGTAGCAGTGGTGCATGCATACCATGTGCTTTGATAACTCTTGTAAACAAGAATGGTACCACACAAAACTTTGCAGAAATAGCTATGCATGGAAGCCATGTGCACATGGTGCATGATACCCTCTTGTCTTGGACACAACAATGGTATTATTGGTACCACAAGCTTCACAGCTTTGATAAAAGTCTTGAAATTGATAATTCATATTGTGACTGAATAGAAAGATTCCATGGTGCCCTACCCCCATTGCAGAAATTTTGAGGCAGCTACGTATGTGCCCCTAATAGAAATCTACCCATAACTGTGCATTTTTTATTACTTCATGGCATTTGCACAGGTTTTATCAGATTGTATGTGCCCCTTTAATTTTGTAGCCGGTTAATTTTTTTTTCTTTTTTTAATAAATCGCGGGTACCTGCACTTGCGTGTAAAGACTAATTCCTTGAGCCGCATAGGACCACAATGAGCGAAAAGCTTTTAACACTGTTGAATGGCCAAGGTTGGAATTATCGATTCTAGGATCTTGGTTAAGCAGGAAGAAAACTCCTACCATCTCATTCAAATGTTCTTAGGTACTAGTTAATTGCATATGGTCTATATTATAAGAAAATTTTGCAAATTTAAGTTTATTGAATAAGTTAAATTGCCATCATCTAATTAAAGTGATTAGTAGAGGTGATGATGAATTAAAAATACTTCAGTAATTATGTATAATCTAAAAGCAATTGGATTATCAAATATTAAAAATTCTGATTATAACTCTAAGATTAGGTGCAAGTTAACACACAAAAAGGCGCTCTCGATTAGTACTCAAAGTTCATACCCGGCGATATGGAACAAATTGAGGTCAAAAAAAATTAAATAGTGTGATTTTCACTTAGTTGTTTTTTCATCACAAAAAAAATCCACTAATGACCGACCTATGTTAGGAGAGTTGGTAATAATTTGTATTTCTTTTTAAATGATAAATTGTGGTATCAATTGAATATTTAATATATTTAATTTAAACTGAAAATAAAGTTGTTTTTAAATATTATTTTCATGTTTCCGTGATTGTTGAGTCAAAAAAAAAATGTTTTCATTATTGTATTTTGTTGTTTACATAGTTAGCTATTATAATAAAACTTATAGACAATTTCATATATATGTACCTAGTTTTTTGGATAAAAAAACAACGACACATGCAAGCATTTTGGGCCACCGAGTTCACTATATATATGATGGGCAACATGTAAGTTGATACACACAACACTCACTAAGCTTCAAGAGTCATCACTTCCTCAAAGCTAGTCATGGAATTTGCACGCCTCTCTGTTTTAGCTCTCTACTTTGTAAGCTATTTTCTACTATCATTGTCTCAACTTTGGGGGAAAAAAATTCAATCTTTAACCTACATGTTATGTTCATAAATTTGTGCATACATGTTTTTCATTAAAAATCATTTTACATATAACTAATTTGAGCATTTTTTATAGTTGGCTTTGGTGGGAGCTAATGCATCACCACAGTCCTCAGATTTCTGGCAAGCTGTTTGGCCAAACACCCCCCTGCCGAAAGCTTTCTATGATCTACTTGCACCTTGTGAGTATAATATTAATCAATATTATTGAGCTGAACTCAACAAATGGAATATTATGGCTATGGTGGAAATAGTGTTACATGGACAGATTTAGACATTTTTGACTCTTTACTTTAAAAAAACATGAAAATTATGAAACTCCATTGTTGAAAGTATTATTTAAGCTACCAACAGTTTGGCGCTTTAAAAATCTCAAGAGATCCAAGATGTTCTTTTGATATTTGAGAAAGGTAAAATCTATGACATATTGGTGTCATATAATTTAACATTAACACATATGTATCTATATATGTATACATATATGAATGGATGCCTCGTAATAAGACTATCATGACTTAGAACTCATTTTTGGTCTTTATAATGTGACAGATGGCAAAACCAATGATTTACCCATCAGTGCAAAAGAAATGAAACAATACTCCACACTCTTTTTTGAACACGATCTCTATCCTGGAAAGACAATGACCCTGGGTGGTTCTCTTGGAATGAATGGAAGACGGTTTGGAAAAGAAAGACAAGGTGTCACTGATTCCATATGGCTAGCAGACAAAGAAAGACAAAGTCTTGATGACTTTTGTGCAAGCCCAACTGCTACAGGAGAACACAAACACTGTGTATCATCCTTAGAATCAATGATGGAACATGTCATTTCACACTTTGGAACGACAAATATTAAGACAATTGCAAGTACCTTTTCCACAGATCAAGACCAATATGTGGTGGAGGAAGTGAAAAGAGTTGGGGACAATGCAGTGATGTGTCACAGATTGAACTTTGAAAAAGTTGTGTTCAATTGCCACCAAGTCAAAGAAACAACTGCTTACGTAGTTTCATTGGTAGCTCTCTGATGGAACAAAAGCTAAGGCTCTAACCGTTTGCCACCATGACACAAGAGGCATGAATGCTGATTTGCTTAACGAAGTTCTCAAAGTCAAACCTGGAACTGTCCCTGTTTGCCATTTCATTGGTAATAAGGCCACTGCTTGGGTACCTAATTATTCTGATGACCATCTTTGCGCCATGTAGATGCTCTCTGGTCATGCACATCAATTCTCATTTAATAATGTAACACTAAAACCATGCTTGATAGTTGAGGATTTTCACCTTAATGTGTCGACCCTCATGTTCAACTTGGGCTTGTTTTTAAGTTATATATCCATGTATGGAGAAATATGATGTGCCAAATATCATATTTTATGTAGGAAGTATCATCCTTGTATTTCAAATAAAACTAGTTAGAACCAAGGGTGTACCTTATGGTTTGTGCAATGATGTATGCTTAATGAGAAAAAAAAATTGTCTTTGACATAATATCTTATTGATGTATATTAGTTGTTACAACTAACTAAAAAAACTAAAACGACCGAATTAACTATCACTTATTAACACTAATTTTTGTCAAAAAAATAACACTAATTTGGATTAATTCCAACACCCCCTTAATTCAAATATCACATGCATTTTAATTTGGAACATCAAAAATCATTTCGGGAATCCCATTGTTCAGGAAATATAAGTTACAAATGTCATCTTTTGATTGGCATTTGTAATATAGATAAACCTCCTAACCTGAGGTATTAATTACGATGTACAAATAGCTATAACAACCAAATTCAAAATTTAAAACTGAATTACATATATTTATTTCATAAGATATGTTCACATTAGGTAATAACATATAATTAAAACCTCCTATTTTTTTTGAGATAAAAACCTCCTATTTTTAGAAAAACAATATCAACACTGTTCAATTTGTTGACGCAACAACTTTTATATTCAGACATTTGGTCCTTGGTTTAGAATGATAGGGTCCCCGAGAAGGTGAAACTATTTATTTGGAAAGAATGTCATAATGCTTTGTCAGTTAGATCAAGTGATCTTGTGAAGAGAATAATTTGAAACAATGGTTTGTGCCCTATTTGCAATAAGAAAGAGGAATGATCAGTTGAACATGTTCTGCTTTTATGTGATTGGACTGAGCGTGTTTGGGCTGGCTTAAGTATCACTCCTATGCCATCCCCTTGGTCGATTTCTAGATTTGACGACTGGCTACTCCAAAGCATATCAAATTTCCTAGTCAAGATCTAGTTGAACATTAATTCTTCCCTCCTTTTCTATACATGTTGGTCGATCTGGAACGCTAGAAATGAGTTAGTCTTCAATGTGGAGAAGCCTAATCCCATGGGTTCGCTGATCATAGCAAGAACTCATTGCTATGAGTTATTGAAGAGGACAATTTGCTCCGAGACAATTCATAAATCTCAGATAAACGGGGCTTTTTCTAATGGGTGGCGTCCCCCTAGTGGTTCCATAATTAAACTCAATTGTTATGCTCAATTTGAGATTAATTCTGGGAAAGATACTATGGGTGTTCTGTGCAGATATTTCAAACGAAGAGTACTTACAAGAGGGTTTGAAAAGATATTTGCTCTGTCAGCCACGGTGGCTGAAGCCCTTGCAGTGAGGGTGGCGCTACAAATGGCTGAGAACCTTGGTATGTCAAGAGTAGTAGTTGAATTAGATTGTCTCCTGGTGATAGAAGTGTGTAAAGGAATGCATATATGTTAGATCTTCAGATTATAACCAAAGACATATTGGCAATTAAATCAAGAACTCATCAGTGTGGCTTTACCTGGACGACGAGAGAAGGGAACATTGTTGCTTAGAAAATTGCTTCCCTCGCTTCTCGCAATATTCTTCTGCATGATTGGATTCTAAAACCTTCGGATTCTCTTCGCTGCCAGATTCGTCTTGATCGACAGAGAGCTATAGAGGATTCAAATAATTGAGTATGTTGTAGAGTTGGTAGGTGTCTTTACTCCTTTTGTTTTGGAACCCTTGTTCTGTAGTCTAGTTTCGATTTTATCCGTTTCAATTTAATTTTGTAACTAATTTGGGTTGTCGGGCTATTAAACAGTTTATAATTCTTGTGTGCTGTGTGGGCCGATTTGGCCAAATTAGGTTTGATTGGTTTGGGCTTGACTCAATTTCATTGAAGGCGTTTGTTTTTCCCACGCCCCCTCCTACTCAAAACACACCCCATAAGGGTGTGAAATGACCAAAAGACCAGCCAAAGCGTCTTTTTTTTCCAAGATTTTTCACGTGTTCGAACACGGGCCTTCGAATAGGTTCGAATGACATCGTTCGAGTGTGTTAAATTTTGACTTCACACTCTCTTGGGCATTTTTCACCTGTTCGCATGACCTTGTTCGAACCCGTTCGAACGACATCGTTCGAGTGTGTTAAATATTGACTTCACACCCTCTTGTGCGTAATTTCACCTGTTCGAACAAGGTCATTCGAACGTGTTCGAACAAAGTCGTTCGAACAGCCGTTAAACACGTCCTCACAGCGTTTCACGCGAGGTTATTTTTTGAATAAAATTTGTTAAGGGGTGTGAAAGAGTAGGAGGGGGTGTGGGAAAAGTAAACGCCTTTCATTGAATCAATTCAACTTGACAAAAAAAAAGAAGAAACGGGCCTTTTTTTTCCTTAGTTTTTTTCTTCATAAACTTGCACATTTCTTTGATAAAAAAAAGCTTGCACATTCCTTTAAAAAGAAAACCAGAATCAAGTCAACTAAAAAGGGAGAGAGACTTTTTTTTCTTCTTCAATAAACTTTCACATTTCATTATTGTTTGATTTCCACTAACATTTTGATTCCCTTTTTTCCCCTTCTCCTAGCCATTCATTGTCAAGTCAACTAGCCCAATTCACTATTATTTTCCTATAAACTGAGGTATCCCCTTGCGTCCCTGCGCAAAATTGTAAAGACTAATCTTTTAAGATATTGAGATTCATTTAAGTGGTTGATCTCTCCCACCAGACATTGTTTCATACGCACCGGTCAGAGATCGAACCCTTGATCAAATGGTTAATATACCCAAGTATCTACTTCCTCCGTTCCTAATATTTGGTACTTTTAGCTTGTTACACACAAATTAAGGTACCAATTTGTGTTAGCTAAGTACTAAAATACTCTTTTAATAGTTGTCTTGGGATAATTGAAATCAAAATAAAAGTGTATTGAAACAATTAATCCATGCTTTGGAACTCTAACAAACTCAATAAGTATGAAGGGTATATTTGGAAAAGTATAGTAAATTATTGCACATTGATTTTCTGAAAGTACCATTGTTTTTAAACGAAAAATAAAAGGCTAAAAGTACCTAAGATTGGAAACAAAGGGAGTATCGTTTATGTTATACCATGTTGGTTATTTACTTTTACCCATATGATATTTTGATGCAATCAATTTACTCCCATAGAACAAATTATAAGGAAAAGTTTGACCAATTCACGATTATTAAGTTAGTTAGTTAGTTAATCAAATTTAATTTTAGTAATCTCACTAAAAATTAACTCTATTGCTTAAGTTTTCCTTCATGACTAATAAATTGGTTCATTGGGAAAACGGTTAATATCTGCTTATATTTCTGAGATGAATTTTGATTATAATATACTAGTAGGATACCCGTGCATACGCACGGGTGCTGTCATGTTCTTTTTATGAATGAACTTAGATAGTATTTAAGTAGTCTGAACAATATCCCGTGAAAATAAAAAAAAAATTAAAGTAGATAAAAAAGGAGTTTCAAATAAAAAATAGATAAATATTAAAATCTAAAAATGTAAAAGTATTATTTAAAAACAATTGTGCAATTATCCGGTGTTTTTTTATATATCAGTGCAATATTTTTTATATATCTGTATTGTTATCCCGTGTTTTTATATATCAGTGCAGCTATCCCATGTTTTTATATATATCATTGCAGTTATCACTGTATTTTTTTTATATATTTATTGCAACTATCTCATGTTTTTTATGTATCAGTGTAATTATCTCATAGATTAAATTGGTTATTTGAGTTTATTAGTAGATTATAGTAGATAGTAAAAGATAGATAGTAGATGATCAATAAGAAATAATTATCCCGTGTTTTTTATATATCAGTGACAATTATTTGTCTTTTTTAGGTATTAATCAGTTTAAATAGTCATTAAGCTTTCTTGTTTGTTTAGATAGTAGGTTTATAATAAACTTCAAAAATTATAGTTATCTATGACAAATATTAATCTCATGTTTTTATATATCATCATAGATTATCCCATGTTTTTTTTATATATTAGTGCAGTTGTCTCGTAGTTTCAATTGATTATTTTAGTTGATTAGTATATTATAGTAGATAGTAAAAGAGATATTGTAGATTGTCAATAAAAAATATTTATTTTAAATATTAGTCAGTAGTTTAAATAGTCAGTAAATCTTCTTGTTTTTTACATAGTAGGTTTATTGTAGTCTTCAAAATTTTAATTATCAATGACAAATATTATCCTTTGTTCTTTTATATATCAGTACAGTTATCCTGTGTTTTTTATTTATCATTGCAGTATCTCGTAATTTCACTTAATTATTTTAGTTGATTAGTAAATTATAGAGGATTGTAAAATATAGATAGTAGATTAGTAGATTATAGTAGATAGTAAAGATAGATAGTAGATGATCAATAAGAAATATTTATCCCGTGTTTTTTATATAACAGTGACAATTGTTTGTCTTTTTTAGGTATTAATCAGTTTAAATAGTCATTAAACCTTCTTATTTTTTTAGATAGTAGGTTTATAGTAGTCTTCAAAAATTATAATTATCAATGGCAAATATTATTCCCGTATTTTTTTATATATCTCTACAATTATCCCGTATTTTTTATATATCAGTGCAGTTATCTCGTAGTTTTAATTGATTATTTTAGTTGATTAGTAGATTATAGTAGATGGTAAAAGTTAGATAGTAAATTATCAATAAGAAATATTGTTTAATATTAATTAGTAGTTTAAATAGCCACTAAGCCTTCTCGTGTTTTTAGATAATAGGTTTATGATAGTCTTCACAAATTATAATTATCAATGGCAAATATTAATCTCGTGTTTTTTTATATATATCATTGTAGTTATCCGTGTTTTTTATATGTGCAGTTATCTCGTAGTTTCGATTGATTATTTTAGTTGAATAGTATATTATAGTGGATAGTAAAAGAGAGATAGTAGATTATCAATATAAATATTAATCAGTAGTTTAAATAGTCATTAAATCTTCTTGTATTAATTTAAATATTAATCAGTAGTTAAAAAAATTTAATTGTCAATGACAAATATTAATCATTTGTTCTCGTGTTTTTTATTTATCATTGTAGTTATCTCGTAGTTTTAATTATTTATTTTAGTATATTAGTATATAGTAAAATACAGATAGTAGATTATTAATAAGAGGTGATAGTAGATTATCAATAAAAGTGTAAATAGATTTCAGAGAGAAAAGAGAAAATAACTTTAGTAGAGTAATTTAAGTAGAGTTGTGTTTGTATAAATTTAGTTAAAAAAAACTAAAGTGAAGTGAAGAGAAAGAAAATAATTGTTTATGGAAAAATAAAAGTAAGGTAAAAAGAAAAAAAAGGAATAAAGAGAGTGTAGGAGAAAAATGGAAAGGAAGAAAGAGAGTGTAAGAAGAAAGAGAAAAAAGTAAGAAAGAGAGTGTAAGAGAAAAGTAAAAAGGAGAAAAAAAGAAAGGAGAAAAGAGAGTGTAGGAAGAAAGAGAAAAAAGGAAAAAAGAGAGTGTAAGATGAAAAAGAAAGAGAGGGTAATGACATTTTGGTCCCTATAATGAATATGTGTCTTGTTAATAAGAGATCTAAAGTGGTAATTTTGTAAGTAGTTTGTTTGTATAAATAGATAAATAGATATTAGATTTGTTTGTATAAATAGATATTAGATTTGAGCATGACCATAGCCCATACATTCATAGTTGTTGCAATTTTTTTTGGTGAACTTGTTGCAATTTGTTTGAACCCAACTTTGGATTGAATAAAAGGCCTTAAATTATTCATTTATTTTTATTCAATTTAAGTTATCTATTTATTTTTATTCAACTTAAATTCTCATTTAAGCTATTTAAATAGTACCTTTATTGGGATTAAACTTCTTTTCTGCATTAATTTATTGTTCTTTATATAGGAAAAATAGTTAGTAATCAGTGTGTTATAGTTATTAGAGGGGAGGGGGGGCAGGGTTCGAACCCGTACGCCTACGTTTCCACCAACAATGTTCCTTGCACTCAACCATGTGATCTACCATTCTGGAACACATTATTTTATTTTATTTTTGGTGTGAACCGATATCCTCTGCACGCAACTGCAGAGACTAATCCATCGAGTCATGTAAGATCACAATGGGAGGCAAAGCTCTTCATCAAAACATTTAACACTGCCACATTCTCAATGCTGGATTTGAACCTAGAACATTGGTTAAGATCTCCCTCACTATTATTATGTTGCCCAATTATTATTTTTCATTAAATCAAATAAAAAATATATGTAAAGTTATATTTAATAGGCTATTAGGATTTCACATTATTTTATTATCTTATAGGTCTCACCTAAAAATTCGCTACTTAATTTTTGCCAAACAGAGCCTAAGCCTCCTAATGTCTTGGACCGACCCTAATCTAACTTATAAGTCTTTTGAAATTTGATGAACTTTTTCTTCACAAAATTGGACTTGAAGATATTTCCGAGTAATAATTTAATACTTCGTCTGGTCCTTATTATAAGAAAATTTTACAGTTTTAGGTTTGTTGAAAAACTGATGTCTCCGGCCTATAATATATATCAATTTTTCAATTAACTTAAAACTGTAAAATTTTCTTATAATAAGTTTTAAAGGGAGTAATTATTCAATTACAAATGGGTAGAGTACTTTTTTTGCGATTATTTTTATCAACAAAAAAAAGTACTTTCTTTGCACTCCTATTAATTCATATCATCTTTTTCTGCTAAAAAAAAAGATTGAAGGACTCAGCATTAATGCTATACTTGGAAAAGTAATTAACTATACTTTGCTGAAACCTCTAGCTAGTAGAATTAACGTGAATGAACAACATTGGTTGCAGATTGTGGCTTTGGTGCATGGTTGCCATGTGCTTTGATATATAACTCTTATAAACAACAATGGTACCACACAAAAATTTGCATAAGTAGCTATGCATGGATGCCATGTGCACAAGGTGCATGATACCCTCTTGTCTTGGAAACAATAATACTGGTACCATAAGCTTTGGAGGAGATCGATGATCATGCTGCTATGCATGCATGGATGCCATTTGCAAGAGCATTGATATGATAATATCCACTTGGAGATATCAATCTAAAATCAACAACATTTGTACAGCCAAGCTTTGCATGTGAACATGCACTGTTGTTGTTGTGCATTCGTGGTTAGGAGTAAATTGCTATGACACTCATCTTTTGGTCCGTCCGGTACTTACTGAGTGTCCCAACACTTTCAACATAAGACTGATCTCCATTCGTGGTTAGGAGTAAATTTCGTACTGCCCAACACTGATTTTTTTTACTGTGAGAATCGAATTCGAGAGCACTTGGTCAACACCTTATGTTCTTGCCTAACTTATGCTATTGGACCAAACGGTGTTGGTTACTATGGCCTTCATCTAATTAGAGCTATTCAGAGAGCTAATGAAGAAAATACCTCAATAAAAATTAAGTATTATCTAAAAGTAATGTGATTATCACTTAGATTGTTTTTAAATAATAAACATTCCGTTACGAATTGAAAATGAAGTAATTTTTAAATGTGACTTTCATGTCTTCATGCTTATTCTTAATTAATTGTAGTCATCTTTTTAAATAAAATTTATAGACAATTACAAAATATAATTCTATTCCTTTTCAAACAGAAAAATATATAATATAATAAATTTATTGGATGAAAAACAACAACGCATGCATGCCTAATGAGGAGGGCTACCACAGCAAGTTCACTATATATATATATAATGGGCAGGATATAGGCTCATTCACACAACACTCAGTAAGCTTCCATAATCATCACTTCTTCATAGCTAGTCAATATGGAGTTTGCACATCTCTCTGTTTTAGCTCTCTGCTGTGTAAGCTATTTTCTACTCTCCTTCATCACTTCATCACTTATCATCGTGTCAACTTTGAAAGATTTTGTTTTCAATTTTTAACCTCCATGTGTGTTCACAAATTTGTGAATACATGTTTTTCAGTACAAATCATTTTACATATATAACTAATATGAACACTTTTTGTAGTTGGCTTTGGTGGGAACAAATGCATCACAAGATTTTTGGCAAGTTGTTTGGCCAAACACTCCCCTGCCCAAGGCTTTCTATGATCTACTTGCACCTTGTGAGTATATTATTATTATTATTATTATTATTATTATTATTATTATTATTTTATTGAACTAAACAAATGGAGTATTATAGTTATGATTGACATAGTTTTATATAGACAAATTTTGTACATTATGACATTTCACTTAAAAAAACATGAAAAATATGAAACTCCGTTGTGAAAAGTATAATACCCATCATGAGTTTTATTTAAGCTACTAACAGTTTGGTGTTTAAAAACTCTCAAGAGATTCAAAATATTCTTTTGATATTTGAGACTGGTAAAAGCTTTGACATATATATTCTGGAATTAATTTTGATAACCTCACCACACCATATATAAAGTGGGTTGTTCATATAATTTAAATATTTTTTAACATTTACATATCATATTTGGTTTTTTAACATTAAATATATATATATATATATATATATATATATATATATATATATATATATATATTATGACTAAGGACTCATTTTTGGTTTTTTATAATGTGACAGATGGAAAAACCAATGATTTGCCCATCAGTGCCAAAGAGTTGAAACAATACTCCACACTATTTTTCGAACACGACCTCTATCCTGGAAAGACAATGATATTGGGCCGTGAAAAACCAGTTGGAAAAGAAAGACAAGGTGTCACTGATTCCATATGGCTAGCAGACAAAGAAAGACAAAGTCTTGATGATTTTTGTGGAAGCCCAACCGCTCTAGGAGAACACAAACACTGTGTGTCATCCTTGGAATCAATGATGAAACATGTCATTTCACACTTTGGAACCACAAAGATTAAGGCAATTTCCAGTACATTTGCCACAAATCAAGACCAATATGTGGTGGAGGAGGTGAAAAGAGTTGGGGATAATGCAGTAATGTGCCATAGATTGAACTTTGAAAAAGTTGTGTTCAATTGCCACCAAGTCAAAGCAACAACTGCTTACGTAGTCACATTGGCAGCCCCTGATGGAACTAAAGCTAAGGCTTTAACTGTTTGCCATCACGATACAAGAGGCATGAATCCTGAATTGCTTAACGATGTTCTCAAAGTCAAACCCGGAACCGTCCCTGTTTGCCATTTCATTGGCAATAAGGCTGCTGCTTGGGTACCTAATTATTCTGATGACCAAGTTTGTGCCATGTAGATGCTATCGGATCATGCACATCAAATATTCCCATTTAATAATTCACCCTAAAAGCAAGCTTGATAGTTGAGGATTTTCACTTTCATTGTCCACTCTCATGTTCAACTTGGGTTTGTTTTTATGTTATATATCTATGTATGGAGAATTATGATGTGCAAGTATCAGATCTTTATGTAGGAAGTATCATCCATGTATGTCAAATAAAACTAGTTCGAATCATGGGTGTATCTTTGTAAGCACGTGTACCTTATGGCTACTGCAATGATGTATGTTTGACTTTGATAATTAGAAAAAAAATTGTCCTTGACATAATAAAATTATCTTGTTGATGTGTGAACGTTATGTTCGTGCAAATATGCAAACATATACTCGCAAAGAATATAGAGCAAAGAAAAATGGGCAAAGGAAACTGAACATAGGAAAACGAAAATGTAAAACTACATTGTCTAAAAAGAAAGACTTGTCCAATATTCACATTACACCACATGTATTTATATCATGGGTTTTTTTGTTGTACCCCCACCCTCTCCCCTTAAACCCCCACCCACACTGAAATTCCCAAAATGCCCTTCAAAAATCTTTTTTTCAAAAAAATTACACGAATCGTATATATATTTTTTGTTGCCTATATACGATGGGTAAAATTATGACGTCGTATATATGTTCTTTGTGCGTATATACGATTTAAAACTTTTTAGTCAATCGTATATACGCCTGAGAAACCTATATACGATGCGTTAAAAATTGATATCGTATATATGTCCCAAAAGAGATATATACGATGGGCTTTGTTTTTGTTAACAGTTATGATTTTATTACCGGTTATAATTTGAAGTCTCGCGATTTGATTAACATCAACGGTGTAGATATATTGGATAAAGTAAACGCGTATAGTTACAAAAACGCGATATAGTATATATACATGTGTAATACAAAAAATGTGTGAATCTATCTACAAGCCGTCAATAGAATCATCGGCTAAATCTATACATCTAGACGCATCACTGTGAGTGGGAGGCTGCACGGGAGGACACATAGACTGCCATAGGGTAAAACGTCCGGCATATGGATGCAACCATGAAGCAGACTCCGGTGAGTAGTGCTGGTACCACTGTGGGGCAATAGGAGGCAACAGACAAGTGGGAGAGATTGAAAGATGCAACCGCTTTTTGCTCGTTCGCAAGCGGATATGATTTTCAACTTAGATGAACTGTAAGTGCCTCTCAAAGGCGAGATAAGTGAAATTCATAGGTAAAGAAAATCGAACCAATGCAACATTATATACTGGTTGCAACCATATACCCCATCTCGAGCAAATCAAACCACTTTGACTCGGTGACGTCCCGTATGACTCGATAGTTAAAGCTTTGTGAAGCTCTAACGATCGGTTCTTCCCAAACATGTCGAATACAAGGTTTTCTCGTCCTTTGTTTCTGAATCAAAGCTTGCCTAATCGTGAGGTCGAGTCCTCACCCATGTCAAGTCCAACCCCGATCGCTCTAAAACCGCAGATTATCGTCACCTTCAACATCAACAATTTTTTCAACATAGTTGCGCACGCGTGTCTTTGGAAGAAGCGGTAAGTGGATTTTAGTCTCACCGTCTCGTGATAATACTCTAGAAGCACCCTGAGATAATTTGGTTGACCGCTGTGTAGGAATTTTGGAAGGGCCGGATTCTTCAGTCTGTTTTACCCTCTCATCCACGTGCTCCCACCCAGAAGGATCACGCTTAGCATCAAAAAAATTCCCTTTTTTCTTCTTTGTGCACCTTTCGTTCTGACTTTTGATTTAGGTGCAACCATAGAAGAAATAGAAGGGAAAACTATCTCATTCAGCTGCCTCTTAATAAGAAAACTTCTCCTCCTCACTCACTTTATTAAATCTTGCCAAGATAGCATCAAACTGGTAAGAAATATCGCATCCAGATGATTTATCCTGAGTGGATTTATCATCTATTGCATCCAAACTCAACTGTTTCCAGTGATCATCAACAACAGTAAGCGGAATAGAATTGCCGGAAGCATGAAAAATACCTATCTCACAAGCACAAGGAAGTAGATGTGTCTTCCTTTGAATGCACCGGCACCGCCCTTTGTCGTATCCAACCCCAGATTTCGACCTTTCAAACTCCTTAACCATGTGACTCAGTGCAGATAAAGAAACAAGTCCTTGAAGATTTTTAAACAGTGCAATATTGGACTTGACTTCAATTCTGCTGATGCTTCGTTGAAAAGACCCGATAATTTGATCAAAATGTATTGCCAGGATGTCATCAATAGATATCAAACATTTTGATAGATCACCCTTCGAAGTCTTCAACTGTCTTTTCAAAGACCAATGCAAGGATTCCGCTCTGAAATAATAAACAAGTGTCAAAAAAATCGAGTAACGGATAGAAATAATAAACAAGTGTCAAAGAAATTTAATCGACAATAAAAAATATGTCCACGTGTCAAAAAAAAATCGAGTAACGGATAGAAATAATAAACAAGTGTCAAAGAAATTTAATCGACAATAAAAAATATGTCCACGTGTCAAAAAAATCGAGTAACGGATAGAAATAATAAACAAGTGTCAAAGAAATTTAATCGACAATAAAAAATATGTCCACGTGTCAAAAAAATCGAGTAACGGATAGAAATAATAAACAAGTGTCAAAGAAATTTAATCGACAATAAAAAATATGTCCACGTGTCAAAAAAATCGAGTAACGGATAGAAATAATAAACAAGTGTCAAAGAAATTTAATCGACAATAAAAAATATGTCCACGTGTCAAAAAAAATCGAGTAACGGATAGAAATAATAAACAAGTGTCAAAGAAATTTAATCGACAATAAAAAATATGTCCACGTGTCAAAAAAATCGAGTAACGGATAGAAATACCGTTGGTTGTGGAATTCCCCAAGTGTGGGATTCTGGTTAGTCCATGCTGAGATAAATCGCTCCTTGTGCGTTGTCAACCATGTGTCGTGCACATATTTAATGAGAGCAGGTTTATCAGAGCAAGCAGCCTCAAAAAACTTCAGATTAGATAGATACTCTGACTCATCAACAGAATCAATAATACATAGCCAGAGAGATTCGACCTCCTCCCGTCTATCTATCATTGTGAACCAACTCCTTAATCTTCGCTTTGACATTTTTTGTAACATGCCAATGACACAATAAATTTGTAGCAAAGCAGGAAAGACATCAAGAATAGCGGACATACACCGAGATCTCTCATGTCATCAAGAAAACCCGAGGATGAATAGAATGCAACTCACATATACCTCGCATTTGCTCCAATACCCAAGAAAAATGAATAGCAAGCTCCCGCCCAATATAAGCAAATGCAACGTGGAAGCTTATCTCGGTTTGTGACTCCCACAATCTGTAGAGAAGAGGCAAATTATATCTGTTGGTCTTGTAGGTTGAGTCAAGAATGAGAACTTTGGGAAACAACTCGAGCAACTTTATAGAAGTGGGATGAGCCCACATGATATCACCGACAACATCAGTTGCGGAATCTTTCTAGACCAACATAGATAATTATGGGATTCAATCAATCTCAACACCTCCCGAATGTCCGTTCTAGGACCCTCTTTGTAGACCGGTGTTTGTGACGCCTATAAACTTGCGAAGACTAGTCACATTCTCCGGATCTATCTTCTTCAAAGCGATAATAGTAGCTTTTGGTCCGACATCAAGATCGCATGCTCGTTAACAGATCTTTTTGCGCCTTAGACAGACGCCCAAATAAACAAGTACCAACGGAAGTTTTGAGCAACTCGTGTGTGTGTCTACCACATTTAACCGTGACACACCAACCCCCACGGCTAACAGTGCAAGTAGCTTTCAATCTAAAAGGACAGCCTCTCCTTTTAGAACCGAAAACCCTTGAATCATTAGTAAACCCGCCTTGTTTCTCGCAGCCAAAAACAATCTTATCTCGCCTTCCCTCTTTCCATTTGCTTTTGCCAGATCTCACAATAACAACAACTACACCGATACTTCTACCATGACTTTGGCCCACTCCTCCACAAACTGTAGTGTAGAAAATATCTACAAAATATATAACTTACTAAGTACTTAAGTAAATTAATTCCATTTACCAAACTTGAGTAACAAAAATATACCGTATTCGTCGTGAAAGTCAATGTAGTATCAATATCAACGTGAGCCAACCGAGAGTCAGATCACGTCAGAGAGCGGGTCAATATCTGTTCCAACAAAACAGATAGCAACTCAGAAAAACGAAAAAAATAGCCCGATCGTATATACCTCCTCAACCATGTATATACGATGGGTATTTTTTCACATAAATATATACATGGCCCAGATGTATATACGATTAGATCTTCAAGCCCACTCGTATATAACCTATATACGATGGGAAGTCAACGAAGCATTAAATAATGCAATCGTATATATGTCTTGAAGGACATATATACGATGAGTACTTTTTCAGGTCAGCGTTCAATATTTAATGTAATCGTATATACCTTCCATTGAGGTATATACGATGCGTTATCTTGTGGGTCCTAGTCAGAGTGAAATTAATGAAAGTCAAAATGTTATTTATGGTAGGGGTAAAATAGGAATTACAATAATGGGTGGGGGTGGGAGGGGATGGGGTGGGGGTATAAAAAAACAAAGCCTTATATCATTAACTACAGAATCCATAACCGACTTGCAAGATCCACAACAACTTGGCCCAATACACTAACTCACTACTAGTAGTTACAACAAACTAACACAACTAAATGAACTAGCATTAATTAACACTAATCTGAATAAATTCCAACACACACCCTTAATTCATATTTCACAAGCATTTTAATTTGGAACATCAAAAATTGTTCTTGGATCCAATTATTTGGTTTGTAACGTCCCTGTTGCGCCCTGAAAAATCCGGGTTGGGACTTTTCAGTTTGACAACGTTGAAAATCAGTAGAGCCGCCACCAATATTTTATTTTAGGAAAACATTGAAAAAACCTTTTGAAAGCGGGTGGTCTTTCAAAACTTAGAGATGTAGGTTCGGGAATTCGGTTGCGCATGGGAATGTATTAGCATTCACGCGCCCTTTCTACCGAAAGGAACCATTAATTTGATGTGGTTTTGAAATGTTTGATTTGAAATACATTGTTCTATTTATTTTCTTTTCTTTTTGAGAAATCACTTTATTGAAAACGGGAAAAAGGGATGTTTTTGGTATCTTTGAAAAGCGGAACAAGACAAAGATTTTTGAAAAGCGTGCTTGACGGGACAGGAGCCCGGTCCTACGTACCCTCACTGGCTGAGGGATCAAAGCAACGTAGTTCTTGTTTTTTATGGGCTTTTTAAAGGTATGCTTGACGGGACATGAACCCGGTCCTACGTACCCTCACCGCCGAGAGGATCAAAGCAACGTAGTTCTCAGTTTTGCGTGTGAAAACGGCTTTATGATATTTTGAAAGTGCTTTTGGAGTTTTTGAAATAAGACTCGAGTGTTCGCGAACACCAAACAAGCAAAGGCTTCGAGTGGCATTCGGTATTAACTCGAAAAAAGAGGGTTGGAACCGGTAATCAAACAAGCAACGGCTTCGAGTGATTACAAGCGACAACATTGTATTATTCTTGTTTGAAAATGTTTTGAAAAAGGTGGTGAGCCTCAGTGATGATTATCACTAATAGCTCGTGTTATTTTGGAAATTTGAATTGGTTTTTGTTGTTTAATTAATGTGTGGGAGCTTTCATGATAGCCAAACAAGCAAAGGCTTCGAGTGACTACCACTAATAACTCCTCATTAACGATCAAACAAGCAACGGCTTCGAGTGATGGTTAATGATTTTATTTAAGAAAACACCTTTAGGTTTTTATTTGAAAACAAATGATTTCAAGTTTGGAAAAGAGATAGAACATTTCAAATCTTTTCAAATCCAAACCAAGGCAACAATAAGAAAGCATAAGCAAAGCAAACATGAAGAATATCTACAAGTTGCCATGAACAAATGAATACATGATTAATTGAATACATGATTGAACAAGTATATTAATGCATGAACATATGATCATGATGTGCTAGATTAGATAGGCATGAATGCATGTAAATGCATGAACATTTGAGAATGGATGCAAGAATGAGTATATACAAGGATGCATGAGTACATAAGAATGTATGAGCATTTGAACATGTGAGGATGCATGATTATTTAATTATGAATGGACATGTGAGAATGCAAAGAATATAAACAAGTTAGGATGCATGAGGTACTAACAAGTGAGAGTGCAAAGGAATATGCAAGAGATATGAAGATATGAAAAGGCATGAAGATTAAAACAAGAGAGTATGCAAAAGAATGAATAAGGTTTTACTTAAGTGCAAGTGTGTGAGGGGGTGTCATAAGAAATGGTAAAAATTTAGTTACCTTATTCTTAGGAGATGGTGAAATGTTTTGGTGTTTTTAAAGTCTTAGGAAAAAGTGGTAAAAGTATTTTTGGGTTGATTTTATAAAGTTGAAAAATTATAAATGTAAACTAGAAAATGTTTTGGGTCTTTTGTAATTTAAGAAAGGTAAAAAGTAAAGGTAAATTATTAATGAAATGGTAACTTACTTGAGTGAATGTGGTGAATTATTTAAGTGAGGGTAAATGGTAAAAGTAAAAGGTAAAACGTTTTTAGGGTTTTAAGTGAAAAAGGAATGATGTGGTAAGGTAAAAATGAATAAGTGGTAAAAGGTTAAAAACACATTAACATTCTTGCACATTTCTACACAAGATCAAACACAACTTTTAAGCATTAGGATGAACCCTAAAATACAACCCTATGGCCGAAACCACATGTGCACAAATCATCAAGTTATTTCATGATTAAATTCAAGATCCACACATGAAACAAATCATACACATCAAGCATTTTATTCACATGAATCAAGAAGTGAGAAAAAACAACAACAAGTCTAAATCTTAGAGATCTAAAACCGAATCATCACCCTCATGAATCAAGCTAAATCTCAACTTGCAAGTTATGACATGAACAAAGGAATGCATATATCACATGAAAATTTTATTTATGCAAAAATGACAAAATGAGTATGAAAAAATGCAAGAACATGGTTGAAAACACAAGAAACCTCTCCTCAAGGCCAAGGGTCCACTTCAAACACCCAAGGCTCCCAATGTCCTTGACATAATGTTTGAAATGAACCTCTAAGCCTCTTGGAGAGGATAGAGGAGTAGAAGAGAGATTTACATGCTAATAGTTAAAAAAATGCAAGAGATGTGATGTTTACCTCAAGATCAACTAGAAAGAGTAGAAAAATGAAGATCAAAACCAAGAACACCAACAATACCACGCACACTTCAAGAAAGCAAGCTCCTTTTTGGTGTAAAAATGGAATCAAAGGTGAAGAGAAGAAGATATGTGAAGATGAAGTAGGTTTTAGGTGATTTGGTGGATGAAAGTTGGAAAATGAGGGGAGGAGATGAAGGAGGAGGGTTCGGTTTTGAGAGAGGAGAAGGAGAGGAGAAGAGTGCTAGGGTAAAATGAGAGTGTCTATGTGAGCTAGGTCTTATTTTGGGCTTTTATATGAAGTGAAAACTTAAAGGGTAATTAAGACAATGTAACTCTTGCAAACCAATAGGATTTGAGATGAATTTTGAATCAATGGTCAAGATGCAAGATCACATGGATTGAGGGTAATTAAAACACAAAAATGGGGGAGAGAGAGGGCTGAAGTGTGCAGCTTAAGGTGAGGTGGTGAAGGATAAGCTTAATTACAAAATTGTATTTTTCTACAAAGCTTATTACACAAGTGCCATTTTAATTCAAATGAAAGGTGAGGATTGATTTTCACACTTGAATGAATGGCCATGATTTAATACAATTTGCAAACAATAAAAATAAATGGAAATGGGGTGATTATGGGCTGTTATTTCGCAGCAAGGAGTGTGAGAGAGTGAGTGGAATTGCAAATTGTACTATTGTTCTTATCCTTATCCTTTCAAAATTCAAATGATGTAGAATATTCCCTTCTAGATTATTCTTCCTAGTTCATGCCATTTTGGGCTATATCCATGATTCAATGATTGGGCTCTGAATTTTATGATCTCACCAATCCCAAAATTGATTTATTTACCCCACCTCAAAGGAAAAGACCATTTTACCCTTCTATCCAAAAACTAGGTTTTTAGGCCAAAAGGTTTAATGTTTATGCGCAAAAATAATCACAATGGGGCACAAATATCCTCAAATAAATCATTGATGATTATCCAAGGATTTGGGACAAAAGACCGTTTTATTGTGAAATGACCAAAATGCCCTTTCACTCTAAAAACCCTAGTTTTTTTTTACCTGAAACACATTTCCACCTCAAAAATGATTTTCCACCCTAGGAGTGACCTCTAGTACCTTGAAATGCATGTTTGATGACTTGTTTTGAGGAATTGTCTTTTATTTGCAAAATGACCAAAATGCCCTTTTGCACCGAAAAACCCTAATTTGTTTAAGAAGTGCATTCCAACTTCAAAAATGATTTTAGAAGCTTTGAAATGACTTTTAGAACCCTAAATGCAATGCATGATGCTCTCTTCTCTCTCGGTTATTTATTTTGGGGAAAATTAGGGTTTTGACCTAAAGCCAGGACAAAATTGGGGTATGGCAATTTGCCTCTTTATCTAGATTTTAACAAGGAATATGAATTGGTCGAAACATATTCCGAGGCAAAATAGAGATAAAGAATTCAGAAATTATACCTATTTTGTCTACTAGGAAAAACCCGAATTTTCTTTCTTTTTCTTTTTTTTGATTTTTCTTTTTGGGTGAATGGATGCCACCAAAAACGCATGTAATGAATGAAGTGCCAACCTCAAAGCGGCAAAAACAAGAAGTAAATTGGTGCCAACCCTCGGGTGGCATAAGCAAAGCAAGAAATAAAGCGATAAATAAAGCGATAAAGAAGGTACCGATCCTCGATAAGCCGAGCATCGCGTAACGAAAGTGAGTGCGAAAGAAGGAGCGCTCGTCGCTCTCAAGGAACACTTGGATTCGAAGGAGCATTTGCGGCTCTGAAGGAACACTTGGGCTCTGAAGGAGCACTTGCGGCTCTGAAGGAGTACTTGGGCTCTGAAGGAGTACTTGCGCTCTGAAGGAGTACTTGGGCTCTGGGCGTGGCCTATTCGAGCGGCCGAGGTTCAATATCAAGTTGTAGGATCGATACATTTTACCTTGATGGACTTATGTTGTGCTTTATCTTGATACGGCTAGTCGAAGGACTCGACGTCTGGGGGCCGATCCGTCATGCTCTGTGATGACTTGGCGAGATGAAGGTCGAGTTCAAAGTCATTATTTGGGTATTGATTTGAACTAAACCGAAGGACTCGGGTCGATGATTCGCTTGCTCGATAACGACGGGATCTGAAGGCGGACGCCTTGGTCCCGGCGGATGCACGAGTCTGGCGGATTTGCAAATCCTGTTGATTGATCGATTGAGATGATGGCCGCTTTGGCGTATTGAGGTGAGGTACCCGCGGCTCGAATATGAGGTGAAGTTCGCTTTTGAAGGGACGCCGAGTCTCGAAGGTATTCACGAATCTTGTTGATCTTCTTTAGCTTGATGCGCTTATACGCACCGATCCAGTGCCTTCTCGTGTTAGCGGACCTTTCTTACGCTTCCTCTAATTGGTGATCGATTGTCGCCATGATCGATCCAGGTGTCCGCTACGCTAGCGGACTTTTCTTCTCGATGGGTGATCAATGTCGTTGCAGATCGATCCGTGGTGTCCGCCTAGCGGACCTTTCTTTTCGCTTCCTCGATTGGTGATCAACGCCGCAGACCGATCTAGAGTGTCCGCTCAAAGCTAGCGGACTATTCTTGACTTTCTCTCGATGGTGGTTAGTGCCATTGATCGATCTAGGGTGCCGCCACCGCCGCAGTGTTTTCTTCTTGAAACCTTCCCGCGGTCAATGCCACTACAATCGCTTTTAGTGGAGTCGCGCTCCGGAATAGTAGGACTCTTCTTAAACCTTTCTCTCGATAATGTGTACCGCACATGTTAGCAGATGCAAATGCATGGTGCATGGGATGAGGATGCATGTTATGCAAGGGCATGTTATGCAGAACATGTTATGCGAGCGCATGCAATGCTATGATTTTGGTGTGATGAATGCAATGAGATGCTATTCTTGATTTTCTTTGGTCACTTTCTTTTTCTCGATTGTTTGTTTTTTCGCTTTTTGACAAAGGCTTATTCTTTTCTTGGTTCAACCGACTCGATACTCTCGCACAAGACCGAGAGGCCGATGGAAACCGCAGGCTCATGGATCGCATACAAGTTTGCTTTATGATTCGCCATCCGGAATGGTTTGTGAGTGCAACCTTCTTTGTAAGATTAACTTCCTTTGGTCGACTTTCTTTTTATTCGATCGTTTGTTTTCCCTTTTGCTCTCTTGCTCTCTTGCCTCGTTAGCTTATTTCCTTCTTTGGTTCACCAATCCGCGACACTCATGGCACGAGGCGAGGAATATACCGACTTGCGGGGTTCATGAGGCAGTGCGTGTGGGCTTTAACTTTGTCATTCAAAGCAATCGTGGGCTCGATCACTTTCTCTTGCATGACTAACTTGTTTCGGGGAATTGCCTCTTTCCGTGACCTTTGAGAATTTCGTAATGATTTGCAATGCTATACGATGTATACACATGTTTTACAGTTCAGGATCACCATCATCATAAAACGTTTATTTTGAGCAGAAAAAGCAGAAACTAATCAACAAACAGACATGAGAAAGTTTGAGCTTTATTGATGTAGAAGTCGATCGTACAGAATGTTACGATGACTGTTCAATACATTTGAAAGTTTTAAACTACAAAAAGACACGAAAAAACAATAGAAGTTTGAATTCGATCAGTCTCTCGTGGAGCAGTGCCAACATTTGTGTCCTTAACCTTGATCACTCCCTCATCCAAGTCTTCAGGGGAGTTGTATGCCTTTCTTTACTTTTCATGCTCAAGTTTTCTGACCCTAATTTTTGCCTGGATCGCCCTTTGCGGGTTTTCAATCCACCGGGTCGCTCTGATTTTGCCTAGGCCGCCCTTTGCGAGTTTTCAACCTAGCGAGCTAGTTCTTACTTGGCTTGTCTTTCTCTTTTTTCGTTTATTTCTTTCGGGCATAGTATTTCTTCACGAGTTTGAATGGACTGGTTCTTGAGATCTTCGCCGTCCATGTTGGTAAGTACCAGTGCTCCTCCAAAGAAGGCTTTCTTGACAACATATGGTCCATCATAGCTTGGAGTCTACTTCCTACGGGATCGATGCGGATAAGCAAGATCTTTTAAGCACCGAGATCACCTTGCTTGAATTCACGGGGTCGACTTTCTTGTCAAAAGCCGCTCTCATTCTCTGTTGGTACAACCGCCCGCCGACACAAGGTCTGCAATTCTTTTTCTTCAATGAGGTTTAGCTGATCCAGACGGGCTTGAACCCATTCGCGCTTCTTCTAACTTGGTTTCCATCAAGACCCGCAGGAGGGTATCTCAACCTCAATAGGGAGGATCGCTCAGACCCATATACCTGAGAGAAAGGATTTGCCCGGTTGAAATGCGTCTTTGAAGTTCGGTAGCCATGCATGCAAAGCAAAAGGAAGCATCTCATGCCAATCCTTGTAGAGTTACCACCATCTTTTGCACAATCTTCTTGATGTTCTTGTTGGTCGCTTTGATCGCCCCATTCATCTTTGAGGCGGTAAGGAGAAGAATTATGATCTTTGGATTTTGAACTCTACACACGAGTCCTTCATCATTTTCTTTGTTCAAGTTCTTTGCAATTATCAGTGATGATCTTGTTTGGAAGACCATAACGGCAAAGCAGATCTTTCTTCACAAATTTGGCAACCACTAAACTGGTTGTACTGGAGTATAAGGCAGCTTCAACCCACTTGGTGATCTCTAAAACTTTGCCTTGATATAATTGTAACTTGAATGAATCTTGGAGTGCAAGCCTTTTGATTTTCTTTCCCCTTTTTTTTTTTTGAGATTTTTTTACGGACAAACATATTTAAATAAATAAACTTATTTGTCCTCGAGCTAAAATTCTGAGAAAACCAAAGCAATCAATCACTGATCGGAATGGATTTTTGGAGATTGTGGGTTTTTGTGGAGGAAGGATGATTGGGTGAAGTGCTTGAAGCTAATGGTAGGATGATTTTTATTCGGCGTTGGCTGATGTATGATGATTTATGATGGTTATTTGGCTTGATGAGGTGTTTGGAAGTTTTAGTCCTGGCTAAGGGTTGGTGGAGGGCGGGATGCCGAGGTGCTAAGGGTTGGTGGAGGGCGGGATGCCGAGGTCAAAGGGAAGTATTTGCAGTTTATTGAGACAAGGATCTCTTGTGTTTTGTGGTAACGTGTATCACTTACATCTCTTTTGTATTTTTGGGATTTTCATTTCTAAATCCCTTTTTTCCTTTTTCTTTTTTTTGATTTTTTTTTTTGATTGATTTTTTTTTGATTTTGACTCGGGTGAGCTGATAAAAAGTGACGCACCTTTTTTTGATATTTGAGGTGATCCTTGTCTAGGGTGATTTTTTGGATTTTTGGCTTCTGATGGGTATACAGCTTTTTTCGAGAATATGGGAAAATGGTCAAACATTATTTCAAATCATGATTGCTTGTTTTCTCAAAAATTAACTCAAGGACAATAATTTATTCACTCCTATACATTTGCCCTTTTTTTTTTTTTTTTTTTTTTTTTTTGATTATTTTCCACCGACCTTTCTTTTTTACGGTCATTTTTTTTTTTTTTTTTTTTGTTTGAAGGGAAAATCATCTTTGGGACTAGTACGATTGGACCTCTCGTAGTCAACGCACGTTCGACCGCCCATCTTCTTGCCGGGACCGGAACAATATTGGCAACCCATCTGCGGGTACTTGGCCACCATCGGGAACCTTGCATCTACGATTTTGAGGACATCTCTCGGCTTCATTCTCACCTCATCTCTCGATTTTGAGGACATCTCTCGGCTTCATCCTTCTCAACTTCCGTTTGTGGCGGGCATTGGACTTAACCGTCAACTTGTGTACCACAATGTCGGTGTCCAACCTGGCACATCTTGATAGGACCATGCAAACACATCCGCATAATCGTGCAAATTGGTGAACCAACTTCATGCGATCTTCGTCATTCATGGCGGTACCCACTTTGACCTCTTTCTTGTTCTCAATTTGTACCCAAGTTGACCTTCATTATATTCCCGTGAGGTGAATAACCCTTTCTTTTGTTCTCATGATTTTTGGAGGAGTTTCCCGGTCTTCCTCAACATCCCCTCACTTGATTGATAGGGTGATCAAAGTCAAAATGCGAATCGCTAGCATTATTATTTTGAGAGACATTCTTTGTGGATCCGCCTTTGCCGGCGAAAAAGCGAGAATGAAAAGCGAAACAAACAAGCAAACAATAATGAAACAAGAAAAAGGACACATGAAACATAGAGAAATGATTTTTATTGATGGAAATTCAAAAACAACGTTTTTATTGATGATGATGATTCTGAAAAATAAAAACATGTGTGCCCCTAGCAACTGGTCCTATGGCCTTGGCAGCGAGCCACGTGGTTGCATTACAACCAATTACTTTGAGTTAAAAGGTCACGGAAATCGCGAGCTTCCCAATTCTTCACCTCTTTTCCTAAGAAGACAACGACAGGCAGGCCAGGACCCACCTTCTTCAAATTCAGATCCACCACAGATGGCAACAACTTGGTTGTGATTAAGCAAACCGGCACTCACGAAGCTCTGGCGGATGTCACGAGCGAGAATGCTCGGGGCGTGGATCTTGGCCTTTTGACTCACCCAACCATCCGCCGCTTCTTTCTCTCGCCATTTTCCTTCTTTTGGCTAGACTTGGATTGTATCCCAACCCGCAACGGTCCTTGTTCCTCTTTAATTTGGGCGGACGCAAGAATTCCTTGTCCAGATTTTCCCAAGCGGACTCCAACCTTATACCCCTTGATTCGCCATGATTTTAGCAATCTTTCTTGTTACTTGCCCATTAAAGTCTTCCATGGCATTATTGGTTGGCCTCTCGTGTCTTGACAACGGGTTAGCAGTTATGCTCGAACCATTTTGCTTGAATGAAATCCAATTGGCATCGATTAGGTCTTGCACCACACGCTTGAAGGCTTTACACTCCTCCACAGTATGACCAACCCCGTTTTCATGGAAACCGCAGTAGCATTAGCATTGTAACCTCGGGAAATGGCGGTGAGCGGGCTTCATTGAGCAGTCTTGACTAAATTCTTGGAAATTAAGTAATCAAACAACTCAGTATATGTCATTGGTATTGGATCAAAACTGGGTTCGTTTCTTGTCTGATAACCCTGAGCCTTGTGATCAAACATCGTAATGCGACTCACCGGACATCCAGTTCCTCTGTATTTGTCCACCTCGTGAGCTTTGAATTTTGGTGGCAAAACGAAACTGGGACCAAACACACGACTCACTGAGCCTCCTTGGTTACGACACCGGCACCTCCATTGCCCTTACTCTTTCTTCGAGTGCACGGTGGGTCATTTGGCTGCGACCCCTCAAACATGTGTCCTTGTGGGTGACTCCCATACCGTAATAATACCACCCAGTGAGGAGAATTGTGAGGTGGTGCCACCGATCCCGAGTAGGATCGAGCACGCGGCATGAGGACTAGGAGTGCGAATCTGCGGTTTTCAAGCAGCTCTCCCGCATTACACAATGACGGTGACTTGATTAGCGCAATGACCACACCGATGTGGTAGGTCCAACGATTCGTGGCATGTACCCAACGAGCATACCCAAGGATATCTTTGTGAAGTGTACTGATTTGACACATTCATTTGGGGTGATCGACCCGGATCCGGTGGGGCGCAATCAGAAGCGTTTCGCGACATCAAGGAGGAACAAAAGAGGTGACACCAATCGACCCACTACTACGGCGGCGGCTTCAACGGTGGCCCATTCTTTAGACTTTGTAGCATGGCCATCATCTCATGCATCCGGGCCTCCATTGCCCCAACCTTATCCTTAAGCACTTGGTTCTCCCGAGCCACCGCTCAGATTCAAAATTTGCACGCCCAAGTCTTCACGCTCTGGATTACTCTCGCCAATCTCGGATGCTCTTGCGGATTAGCCATCACTTGGCTTGTAGTCGGGTGAAGTATCGGTGACGGAGAACCAGCGTGCCTTTTCGTTTGTTTAGACATTTATTGCATGAGAATGCATGAATGGATATATGAATGTATGTACAATATGCCGCTGATCACGGAATCGCGGGATACCTTGCCTTGTCATACGCTGCGCATAAACTTTTTCTTGGATTTAGGAAATGAAGTAAATGAGGAATCGAAATAGCAAATCAACATACTTCATAAGCGGGAAGCGAGAAGTAAGTCAAGCCTTGCTATTTGATTCCATTTCGATGCGACTATGACAAGGCGGTACATTATTCGGTGGTCCGGCAAGCAAATGCAAATGAGATGCAATATGAATGCAAATGTTTACAACATTTGAATTTTAATGAATGTGGCATGATGCGATTATGATATGAATGATGCATGTAGAGATGATAAAAGCGATGAGTGTGGACGGAAGTTCAAAACTTAGGTGACACCTTTGCATGCGCTCGCTCACACGATGGTTTATTTGGAAGAAAAAAAAATTTGTTTGTATTTTCTTGAAAAAACTTTGAAAAATCTCCTTTTGAGGAAAACATGCCCTAAATTACCATGCAGCACACAATTCGTATGCCCTCGTGTCCTACAAAGGTGGGAATTCCTGAGTTCTAGGACAACTTCAAAGGTTCCTCCCATGTGGTTCTAATTCACACCCTCACAATGGCTACCGGCTATAGAATCCTCATGCCGCCACCCACTAATGTAGAATGCTACCAAGTGTGAGGCGTCATGAGAAAGCGCATCTCGGTTGAGACTTTCATGAGTATCAGACATGCACAAAGGTCTTGAATGACGATCACTAATCGCCTCCACTCCCCTAAGTGTTTGTTGGATCCGGGTATAGGAGCCCACTCATAGCACACAAATCATAAGGTGTGAAAGTGTGTGATCGAGGACATACTTCCTAAAATCTACCCATCCCCACCTGCAAAGAAACCGAGCATAACCTGGACAAAAAGAAAAGTCGTCTACCCTAGGGTTTAACATGCATACACCAATTTAATATACAAACCATCCTAATAAGTCCACAGAAATTACACGCATTGCTTACCTCAAGAAAGGGAGCTAAGAAGGATGGGACATAATAGAATGGGGGAATGCATGTTTTACCTTAAGAAAGGGAGCGAAGAAGAGGGATCATGGGAATTGAGGAATGCATGCATAAGCATAACCATACAAAAGAAGAGAAAAGAAAAAGAAAAGGAAAACATAGTTTTTCAAATCAAACAGTTTAAACCACATCAAATTAATTAGGCTTGACCCTCATCTCTCTTTAAATAAAGAAAGAAAGTCCCTAGTGGAGTCGCATTTGTTATACGAAAAATCCGGTTTGGGACTTTTCGGTTTGACAACGTTGAAAATCAGTGAAGCGCCACCAATATTTTATTTTAGGAAAACATTGAAAAAACCTTTTGAAAGCGGGTGGTCTTTGAAAACTTAGAGATGTAGGTTCGGGGTCGGTTGCGCATGGGGAAGGTATTAGCACTTCACGCGCGCTTTCTCAGAAAAAGGAACCATTAATTTGATGTGGTTTTGAAATGTTTGATTTGAAATACATTGTTCTATTTATTTTCTTTTCTTTTTGAGAAATCACTTTATTGAAAACGAGAAAAAGGGATGTTTTTGGTATCTTTGAAAAGCGGAACAAGACAAAGATTTTTGAAAAGCGTGCTTGACGGGACAGGAGCCCGGTCCTACGTACCCTCACTGGCTGAGGGATCAAAGCAACGTAGTTCTTGTTTTTTATGGGCTTTTTAAAGGTATGCTTGACGGGACATGAACCCGGTCCTACGTACCCTCACTGGCTGAGGGATCAAAGCAACGTAGTTCTCAGTTTTGCGTGTGAAAACGACTTTATGATATTTTGAAAGTGCTTTTGGAGTTTTTGAAATAAGACTCGAGTGTTCGCGAACACCAAACAAGCAAAGGCTTCGAGTGGCATTCGGTATTAACTCGAAAAAAGAGGGTTGGAACCGGTAATCAAACAAGCAACGGCTTCGAGTGATTACAAGCGACAACATTGTATTATTCTTGTTTGAAAATGTTTTGAAAAAGGTGGTGAGCCTCAGTGATGATTATCACTAATAGCTCGTGTTATTTTGGAAATTTGAATTGGTTTTTGTTGTTTAATTAATGTGTGGGAGCTTTCATGATAGCCAAACAAGCAAAGGCTTCGAGTGACTACCACTAATAACTCCTCATTAACGATCAAACAAGCAACGGCTTCGAGTGATGGTTAATGATTTTATTTAAGAAAACACCTTTAGGTTTTTTATTTGAAAACAAATGATTTCAAGTTTGGAAAAAGAGATAGAACATTTCAAATCTTTTCAAATCCAAACCAAGGCAACAATAAGAAAGCATAAGCAAAGCAAACATGAAGAATATCTACAAGTTGCCATGAACAAATGAATACATGATTAATTGAATACATGATTGAACAAGTATATTAATGCATGAGCATATGATCATGATGTGCTAGATTAGATAGGCATGAATGCATGTAAATGCATGAACATTTGAGAATGGATGCAAGAATGAGTATATACAAGGATGCATGAGTACATAAGAATGTATGAGCATTTGAACATGTGAGGATGCATGATTATTTAATTATGAATGGACATGTGAGAATGCAAAGAATATAAACAAGTTAGGATGCATGAGGTACTAACAAGTGAGAGTGCAAAGGAATATGCAAGAGATATGAAGATATGAAAAGGCATGAAGATTAAAACAAGAGAGTATGCAAAAGAATGAATAAGGTTTTACTTAAGTGCAAGTGTGTGAGCGGGTGTCATAAGAAATGGTAAAAATTTAGTTACCTTATTCTTAGGAGATGGTGAAATGTTTTGGTGTTTTTAAAGTCTTAGGAAAAAGTGGTAAAAAGTATTTTTGGGTTGATTTTATAAAGTTGAAAAATTATAAATGTAAACTAGAAAATGTTTTGGGTCTTTTGTAATTTAAGAAAGGTAAAAAGTAAAGGTAAATTATTAATGAAATGGTAACTTACTTGAGTGAATGTGGTGAATTATTTAAGTGAGGGTAAATGGTAAAAGTAAAAGGTAAAACGTTTTTAGGGTTTTAAGTGAAAAAGGAATGATGTGGTAAGGTAAAAATGAATAAGTGGTAAAAGGTTAAAAACACATTAACATTCTTGCACATTTCTACACAAGATCAAACACAACTTTTAAGCATTAGGATGAACCCTAAAATACAACCCTATGGGCGAAACCACATGTGCACAAATCATCAAGTTATTTCATGATTAAATTCAAGATCCACACATGAAACAAATCATACACATCAAGCATTTTATTCACATGAATCAAGAAGTGAGAAAAAACAACAACAAGTCTAAATCTTAGAGATCTAAAACCGAATCATCACCCTCATGAATCAAGCTAAATCTCAACTTGCAAGTTATGACATGAACAAAGGAATGCATATATCACATGAAAATTTTATTTATGCAAAAATGACAAAATGAGTATGAAAAAATGCAAGAACATGGTTGAAAACACAAGAAACCTCTCCTCAAGGCCAAGGGTCCACTTCAAACACCCAAGGCTCCCAATGTCCTTGACATAATGTTTGAAATGAACCTCTAAGCCTCTTGGAGAGGATAGAGGAGTAGAAGAGAGATTTACATGCTAATAGTTAAAAAAATGCAAGAGATGTGATGTTTACCTCAAGATCAACTAGAAAAGAGTAGAAAAATGAAGATCAAAACCAAGAACACCAACAATACCACGCACACTTCAAGAAAGCAAGCTCCTTTTTGGTGTAAAAATGGAATCAAAGGTGAAGAGAAGAAGATATGTGAAGATGAAGTAGGTTTTAGGTGATTTGGTGGATGAAAGTTGGAAAATGAGAGGGGAGATGAAGGAGGAGGGTTCGGTTTTGAGAGAGGAGAAGGAGAGGAGAAGAGTGCTAGGGTAAAATGAGAGTGTCTATGTGAGCTAGGTCTTATTTTGGGCTTTTATATGAAGTGAAAACTTAAAGGGTAATTAAGACAATGTAACTCTTGCAAACCAATAGGATTTGAGATGAATTTTGAATCAATGGTCAAGATGCAAGATCACATGGATTGAGGGTAATTAAAACACAAAAATGGGGGAGAGAGAGGGCTGAAGTGTGCAGCTTAAGGTGAGGTGGTGAAGGATAAGCTTAATTACAAAATTGTATTTTTCTACAAAGCTTATTACACAAGTGCCATTTTAATTCAAATGAAAGGTGAGGATTGATTTTCACACTTGAATGAATGGCCATGATTTAATACAATTTGCAAACAATAAAAATAAATGGAAATGGGGTGATTATGGGCTGTTATTTCGCAGCAAGGAGTGTGAGAGAGTGAGTGGAATTGCAAATTGTACTATTGTTCTTATCCTTATCCTTTCAAAATTCAAATGATGTAGAATATTCCCTTCTAGATTATTCTTCCTAGTTCATGCCATTTTGGGCTATATCCATGATTCAATGATTGGGCTCTGAATTTTATGATCTCACCAATCCCAAAATTGATTTATTTACCCCACCTCAAAGGAAAAGACCATTTTACCCTTCTATCCAAAAACTAGGTTTTTAGGCCAAAAGGTTTAATGTTTATGCGCAAAAATAATCACAATGGGGCACAAATATCCCTCAAATAAATCATTGATGATTATCCAAGGATTTGGGACAAAAGACCGTTTTTATTGTGAAATGACCAAAATGCCCTTTCACTCTAAAAACCCTAGTTTTTTTTTACCTGAAACACATTTCCACCTCAAAAATGATTTTCCACCCTAGGAGTGACCTCTAGTACCTTGAAATGCATGTTGGATGACTTGTTTTGAGGAATTGTCTTTTATTTGCAAAATGACCAAAATGCCCTTTTGCACTGAAAAACCCTAATTTGTTTAAGAAGTGCATTCCAACTTCAAAAATGATTTTAGAAGCTTTGAAATGACTTTTAGAACCCTAAATGCAATGCATGATGCTCTCTTCTCCTCTGGTTATTTATTTTGGGGAAAATTAGGGTTTTGACCTAAGCCGGACAAAATTGGGGTATGACAGCTGCCCCTCTTTATCTAGATTTTAACAAGGAATATGAATTGGCCGAAACATATTCCGAGGCAAAATAGAGATAAAGAATTCAGAAATTATACCTATTTTGTCTACTTAGGAAAAACCCGAATTTTCTTCTTTTTTTTTTTTTTTTGATTTTTCTTTTTGGGTGAATGGATGCCAGCCAAAAACGACTGTAATGAATGAAGTGCCAACCCTCAGGCGGCAAAAACAAGAAGTAAATTGGTGCCAACCCTCGGGTGGCATAAACAGCAAGAAATAAAGCGATAAATAAAACAGTAAAGAAGGTACCGTCCTCTGATAAGCCGACATCGCGTAACGAGTGCGGAAAGAAGGAGCGCTCGTCGCTCAAGGAACACTTGATTTCGAAGGAGCATTTGCGGCTCTGAAGGAACACTTGGGCTCTGAAGGAGCACTTGCGGCTCTGAAGGAGTACTTGGGCTCTGAAGGAGTACTTGCGGCTCTGAAGGAGTACTTGGGCTCTGAAGGTGGCCTATTCGAGCGCACGAGGTTCAATATCAAGTTGTAGTAGGATGATACATTTTACCTTGATGGACTTATGTTGTGCTTTATACCGGCCACGGCTAGTCCGAAGGACTCGACGTCGGGGGCCGATCCGTCATGCTGTGATGACTTGGCGAGATGAAGGTCGAGTTCAAAGTCATTATTTGACTGTTGATTTGAACTAAACCGAAGGACTCGGTCGATGATTGATTCGCTTGCTCGATAACGACGGGATCGAAGGGACGCCTTGGTCCCGGGGATGCACGGTCTCCGGCGGATTTGCAAATCTGTTGATTGGTCGATTGAGATGACCATTCTTTGGCGTATTGAGGTGAGGTACCCGCGGCTCGAATATGAGGTGAAGTGCGCTTTTGAAGGGACGCCAGAGTCACGAAGGGATTCACGAATCTTGTTGATCTTCTTTAGCTTGATGCGCTTCGCACCGATCCGAGTGCCTTCTCGAGGTTAGCGGACCTTTCTTCTCGCTTCCTCTAATTGGTGATCGGTGTCGCCGTGATCGATCCGTGGTGTCTGCTACCGCTAGCGGACTTTTCTTCTCTCGATGGGTGATCAATGTCGTTGACCGATCCGTGGTGTCCGCTCGAGCTAGCGGACCTTTCTTTCGCTTCCTCGATTGGTGATCAACGCCGTTGCAGATCGATCTAGAGTGTCCGCTTTCAAAGCTAGCGGACTATTCTTGACTTTCTCTCGATGGTGGTTAGTGCCATTGCATCGATCTAGGGTGCCCGCCCGCCGCAGTCTTTTCTTGAAACCTTCCGTGGTCAATGCCACTACACTCTTTGTTTTAGTGGAGTCCGCTCTGGAATAGTAGGACTCTTCTTAAACCTTTCTCGATAATGTGTACCGCACATGTTAGCAGATGCAAATGCATGGTGCATGGGATGAGGATGCATGTTATGCAAGGGCATGTTATGCATGGAACATGTTATGCGAGCGCATGCAATGCTATGATTTTGGTGTGATGAATGCAATGAGATGCTATTCTTGATTTTCTTTGGTCGCCTTTCTTTTTCTCGATCGCTTGTTTTTTTCGCTTTTTGACAAAGGCTTATTCTTTTATTGGTTCAACCGACTCCGATACTCCGGCACAAGATCGAGAGGTCGATGGAAAGCGCAGGGGCTCATGGATCGGACACAAGTTTGCTTTATGATTCGCCATCCGGAATGGTTTGTGAGTGCAACCTTCTTTGTAAGATTAACTTCCTTTGGTCACTTTTTTTTTCGATCGTTTGTTTTCCTTTTGCTCTCTTGCTCTCTTGCCCCTCGTTAGCTTATTTCCTTCTTTGGTTCAACCAATCCGCGACACTCATGGCACGAGGCGAGGAATATTTGGACTTGCGGGGTTCATGAGCCAGGTGCAGGTGGGCTTTAACTTTGTCATTCAAAGCAATCGTGGGCTCGATCACTTTCTCTTGCATGACTAACTTGTTTCGGGGAATTGCCTCTTTCCGTGACCTTTGAGAATTTCGTAATGATTTGCAATGCTATACGATGTATACACATGTTTTACAGTTCAGGATCACCATCATCATAAAACGTTTATTTTGAGCGAAAAAGCGAAACTAATCAACAAACAGACATGAGAGAAAGTTAGAGTTATTGATGTAGAAGTCGATCGCATCAGAATGTTACGATGACTGTTCAATACATTTGAAAGTTTTAAACTACAAAAAGACACGAAAAAACAATAGAGAAGCTGAATTCTGACTGTCCGTCTCTGTGGAACAGTGCCAACATTTGTGTCCTTAACCTTGATCACTCCCTCATCCAAGTCTTCAGGGGAGTTGTATGCCTTTCTTTACTTTTCATGCTCAAGTTTTTCGACCTAATTTTTTCTGGATCGCCGCTGCGGGTTTTCAATCCACCGGTCGCTCGATTTTGCCTAGCCGCCTTTGCGAGTTTTCAACCTAGCGAGCTAGTTCTTACTTGGCTTGTCTTTCTCTTTTTTCGTTTATTTCTTTCAGGCATAGTATTTCTTCACAGAGTTTGAATGGACTGGGTTCTTGAGATCTTCGCCGTCCATGTTGGTAAGTACCAGTGCTCCTCCAAAGAAGGCTTTCTTGACAACATATGGTCCATCATAGCTTGGAGTCTACTTCCTACGGGGATCAGTCTGGATAAGCAAGATCTTTTTAAGCACCAGATCACCTTGCTTGAATTCACGGGGTCAGACTTTCTTGTCAAAAGCCGCTCTCATTCTCTGTTGGTACAACCGCCTCGACACAAGGTCGCAATTCTTTTTCTTCAATGAGGTTTAGCCGATCCAGACGGGCTTGAACCCATTCTCGCTTCTTCTAACTTGGTTTCCATCAAGACCCGCAGGAGGGTATCTCAACCTCAATAGGAGGATCGCTCACCCATATATACCGAGAGAAAGGATTTGCCCCAGTTGAAATGCGTACTGAAGTTCGGTAGCCATGCAAAGCAAAGGGAAGCATCTCATGCCAATCCTTGTAGGTTACCACCATCTTTTGCACAATCTTCTTGATGTTCTTGTTGGCTGCTTTGACTGCCCCATTCATCTTCGGGCGGTAAGGAGAAGAATTATGATCTTTGGATTTTGAACTCGCACACGTGTCCTTCATCATTTTCTTTGTTCAAGTTCTTTCGCAATTATCAGTGATGATCTTGTTTGGAAGACCATAACGGCAAAGCAGATCTTTCTTCACAAATTTGGCAACCACTGAACTGGTTGTACTGGAGTATAAGGCAGCTTCAACCCACTTGGTGATCTCTAAAACTTTGCCTTGATATAATTGTAACTTGAATGAATCTTGGAGTGCAAGCCTTTTGATTTTCTTTCCCCCCTTTTTTTGTTTTTTTTTTTTTGAGATTTTTTTCTGGACAAACATATTTAAATAAATAAACTTATTTGTCCTCAAGCTAAAATTCTGAGAAAACCAAAGCAATCAATCACTGATCGGAATGGATTTTTGGAGATTGTGGGTTTTTGTGGAGGAAGGATGATTGGGTGAAGTGCTTGAAGCTAATGGTAGGATGATTTTTATTCGGCGTTGGCTGATGTATGATGATTTATGATGGTTATTTGGCTTGATGAGGTGTTTGGAAGTTTTAGTCTGGCTAAGAGGTTGGTGGAGGCGGGATGCCGAGGTGCTAAGGGTTGGTGGAGGGCGGGATGCCGAGGTCAAAGGGAAGTATTTGCAGTTTATTGAGACAAGGATCTCTTGTGTTTTGTGGTAACGTGTATCACTTACATCTCTTTTGTATTTTTGGGATTTTCATTTCTAAATCCCTTTTTTCCTTTTTCTTTTTTTTGATTTTTTTTTTTGATTGATTTTTTTTTGATTTTTTTGATTTTGACTGGGTGAGTGATAAAAAGTGACGACCTTTTTTGATATTTGAGGTGATCCTTGTCTAGGGTGATTTTTGGATTTTTGGCTTACTGATGGTAGTATGCTTTTTTTCGAGAATATGGGAAAATGGTCAAACATTATTTCAAATCATGATTGCTTGTTTTCTCAAAAATTAACTCAAGGACAATAATTTATTCACTCCTATACATTTTTTTTTTTTTTTTTTTTTTTTTTTTTTGATTATTTTCTGACCAGCTTTCTTTTTTCTGGTCATTTGTTTTTTTTTTTTTTTTTTTTGTTTGAAGGGGAAAATCATCTTTGGGACTAGTACGATTCAGACCTCTGTAGTCAACGCACGTTCTGACCTGCCCATCCTTCTTCGGGACCGGAACAATATTGGCAACCCACTGCGGGTACTTGGCCACTACTGGGAACCTTGCATCTCTGATTTTGAGGGACATCTCTGGCTTCATTCTCACCTCATCTCTGATTTTGAGGGACATCTCTGGCTTCATCCTTCTCAACTTCCGTTTGACAGGCGGGCATTCAGACTTAACCGTCAACTTGTGTACCACAATGTCAGTGTCCAACCCAGGCACATCTTGATAGGACCATGCAAACACATCCGCATAATCGTGCAACAGCTGAACCAACTTCATGCGATCTTCGTCATTCATGGCGGTACCCACTTTGACCTCTTTCTTGTTCTCAGCTGTACCCAAGTTGACCACTTCAGTATATTCCCCGTGAGGCTGAATAACCCTTTCTTTTGTTCTCATGATTTTTGGAGGAGTTTCCCAGTCTTCCTCAACATCCCCCTCAGCTTGATTGATAGGGTGATCAAAGTCAAAATGCGAATCGCTAATACTTCGTTATTTTGAGAGACAATTCTTTGTGGATCCGCCTTTTGCCGAAGCGAAAAAGCAGAATGAAAAGCGAAACAAACAAGCAAACAATAATGAAACAAGAAAAAGGACACATGAAACATAGAGAAATGATTTTTATTGATGGAATGTCACTACTCTTAAGCAAATTTATAGGCAGCAGCACAAACATCGGTCTACGAAGAGGGGTCCTAGAACGGACATTCAGGAGGTATTAAGATTAATTTCATCACATAATTATTTATGTTGGAGTAGAAAGGTTATGGGGTCTGATGTCGTCACTTATATCATTTGGGCTCATCCCACTTCTATCAAGTTACTCAAGTTGTTTCCTAAAGTTCTCATTCTTGACTCAACCTACAAGACCAACAGATACAACTTGCCTCTTTTACAGATTGTGGGAGTCACTAACACTGAGATAAGTTTCCACGTTGCAATATTGGAGCTTGCTATTCATTTTTCTTGGGTATTGCAGCAGCTGAAAGGTATATGTGACATGCATTTGATTCATCGTCATGTTTTCTTGACGGACAGAGATCTCGGCTATATGTCTGGTATTCTTGATGTGTTTCCTTCTGCTACAAATTTATTGTGTCATTGGCATGTGACAAAATATTTCAAAGCGAAGATTAAAGACTTGGTGCACAAGGATAGGCGGGAGGAGGTCATCTCTCTCTGGCTCTCTATTATTGATTATGTTGATGAGTCGAAGTACTTATCTAATCTTAAGTTTTTTGAGGCTGCTTGCTCTGATAAACCTGCTCTTATTAAATATGTGCATGACACATGGTTGACACCGCAAAGGAGCGATTTATCTCAGCTGCATGGACTAACCATATCCCACACTTGGGGAATCAGACGACCAACAGGTATTTTTCGCATTTAGTTTTTTTATCGGTAACTTAAAATTTTTTGACACGTGCATAGTTTATTTATCGTAGATTAAATTTCTTTGGCACGTGTTTAGTATTTCTATCGGTAGCTTAAATTTTTTTGACACATGCATAGTTTATTTATCGTAGATTAAATTTCTTTGGCACATGTTTAGTATTTCTATCGGTAACTTAAATTTTTTTGACACGTGCATAGTTTTTTTTATCGTAGATTAAATTTCTTTGACACGTGTTTATTATTTCTATCGGTAACTTAAATTTTTTTTGACACGTGCATAGTTTTTTTTATCGTAGATTAAATTTCTTTGACACGTGTTTAGTATTTCTATCGGTAACTTAAATTTTTTTGACACGTGCATAGTTTTTTTTTATCGTAGATTAAATTTCTTTGACACGTGTTTAGTATTTCTATTGGTTACTTAATTTTTTTTACACGCGTTTACTACTTTTTGACACTTGTTTTTATTATTTAAGAGAGGAATCATTGCATTGGAGTTTGAAGAGACAATTGAAGACTTCTAGGGGTGATTTATCTAAATGTTTCATATCTATTGATGACATGCTGACAATTCATTTTGATCAAATCATCGGGTCTTTTCAAAGAAGCATTAACAAATTTGAAGTCAAGTCCAATTTTTCACTGTTTAAAAATCTTCAAGATCTTGTTTCCTTATCTGCATTGGGTCACATGGTTAAAGAGTTTGAAAGATCGAAAACCGGGGTTGGATATGACAAAGGTCGGTGTGGGTGCATTAAAAGGAAGACACATCTTCTTCCTTCTGCTTGTGAGATAGGTATTTTTCATGCTTCCGGTACTTCTATTCCGTAGAATGTTCTTGATGATCACAAAAAAAACGTTATTTAGTGACCGATTTTTCGGTCACTATATGGGAAAAATCGGTCACTACGACATTTAGCGACCGAATTTGCGACCAACAAAAATCGGTTGCTATATCACTGGTCGCTAAGCCTAGCAACCGATTTTGTGACCGAAAATTTAGCAACTGATTTAGTGACCGATTTTAGCGACCTCTTTAGTGACCGATTTTAGCGACTACTTAGTAACCGATTTAGAGACTCATTTAGCGACCAAATTTAGTAACTCATTTAGTGATCAATTTAGCGACCGATTTAGCAACTGATTTGAGACTAATTGAGCAACAACATTTAGCGACTAATATAGAGATGAATTTAACAAGTCCAGATTTTGACATCAAGTTAGGAACTATTTATCTTGGCGCGATATTTTTTTAGCAAATGATTTACCGACTATGATTGATTTAATCAACTTATAATATTCTTTTGCACTAATTTAATTGCTAACATGCACTAGATAAGAAACATAATTTATAAAACAAAAATAAACAATAGATTTACGTTAAATACTTCATCACAATACAAAAGCTTCATTACATTAAAGATGTACATAGGAAAAGACAAGTATTTTCAATTAAATCCTACATAATATGCTCATTAGAGTTTGAGTCTTAACAAAACATCAAAAGATTACTCTGATTCACTTTGTCCATCAAATCGGACTCTAGATCATCTTCCTCACCGTGCTCTACATCAAGTTTTGCATCATTTGTTTTATCAGTTGCTACACCATACATGGATCTGACTTGGTGAAACTTGAAGCTCTTCATCAATTACTACACATATAAACAATGTATAAAAGTCAGAGTCCATAGATCTAATAGCTAACTACACACAAACACTTAGAAGGGGAGTTAGAAAATGAGGGAGGCAATGGTTCAGGTCCAGACATGAACAATTCAGCAAAATCACAATATTAGTATATTATACAATTAACATAACACAACAACATTGGCTAATACAACAACTTTGAAGTTTATTATCTTGAAGTAATAAACTGATGTGAATTTAGAAAGAAAGGAACTAATGTGCATAATATGATGCACTTGTCCACAATTATATATATATACACACTCCAAAAGGTGACACCATGAAAAGAGCATAACATGTTTTTAGTCTTGCGTTCTGTTTCTTTTTCTCTCTGTTGATAAGCCACGCATTAGGAGAATACGTTAGGAGAATACGCTATATGATGCTGCAAAAGATCATACTGCCTGATTATATATTAAATTGAGCACCAATTTAAAAATGTCATAGAAACCAAAATGCTCCTCAGACACCTGCTTCAGCAGATAGTAGCTGAATATTATGTGTCTTATTGTTCAAACAGATAAACCAACTTCGGTGATTCTATTTTGTTGATGCTTCCACATCTTGCATTGAGATTTAACTTCAATGAAGTTAAAATGTGATTAGAAAAAACAGACAATGGCAAAGACAATATGGTATTAAAATTGCATCCAAAATACAGATTCTCATTGTTACCTGATACTCAAATCTGTGGTAGTCAAGCTAACGAACTCAAAAAAGCAAGGCAAATACATAATGATTTAACTTCAATGAAGTTATGCCCTGCTCCAAAATGAAAAAATATGTAATTATGCTACATGACAGACAAGGCAAGTTTAACTCCTTGTAGCCAACAAATGTGCTGCCATGATATGAGAAGGTGTTTACCCTGATTTTTGAATGCTGGAGGATTAGAAAATAAAGCACACTATTGATAAGATAAGTTAGTCATTACATTTCATTATAAAACAAAAATGAAACAAAGCAGACCATCTTACACTACCATAATAAATTAAGCAAGTTAACCTTTCTATTCTTATTCAATATTAACTACAACCATGTCAAGTTGTCATATGAACTATAAAATTTTATGTCCACACTATTTTCTTTCATCAGTAACTAACTGCAATCATGTTCGATTTTCATTCTAGGGTCATTAGATTCTACCTTTACACAGTTTTTGCAATGGATGAGATGTATATGCTAAAGAAGGAGCAGAGCATGGTTGTCAAACTCGAGATCTTACTCGAGATCGTTTGGGTATAGAAAGAGCGTAAATCGTAGGATCGTAACACGGATCATAAGATCCCACCACTGACAAAATTATAATTAAAATCTGAGAAACATAAGGTTAGCATAAATTTTCATTAATTTAACCATAAATCAAAACATCTCATAGACTCAAACAGTAACTAGAAAACTTCTAAAAAAACAATGATCTAATGCGCTGGTGAGAGAGATTTGAAGAGGTGAGTCTATGTCATTATCTGATTGGGATTTATAGAAGAATTTGAAGAAGCAAACTGAGTGAATGAAAGATGCAATGAATCAATTTAAGTATTACAGTGATTACACTGATAACAGAGTCAATGATGAATAAATCAAAAAATGAGGGAATGAATCAAAAAAGAGGGAATGAATGATGAATCTGAAATTATTGTTGAATCTTGGAATTGGAAAGAATTGAAGTTGCAAAGTCCCAAATAAATGTTAACGTTGAATCAGGGTCCCTTTAATTACAACTTTTGGCCGAAATTAGGGTTCTTCCAACGCATTCCATAAGCGAGTACAACAACTTTGGTGAAAGCGTCGATTTCATCACTGATTTGTTCGTAACAAAATCATGCGGAGGCATAACCTGAGTGGAGGTCAAAATATCTTGCGGCTCCCTCAGATGCAAGAGAAATTGAGTATATAGGGTTTCCCAACCACTTTTAAATTACTTTCAAAACTAGAACAAGTTACCATCAAAAAAAATAATTAATAATATTCTTGTTAGGGTTTGGAGAGAGCAGAAAGAAGAAAAGAAGAACCTGAGGTAGAGAAGAGAGGCAATAGTATTGAGCAACCGACTACGACCTTCGCCCGTGGGTTCTGGCACCGTTGGGTGTTTAGAGAGAATTGTTTCCAGAGTGGAAGGTGGGAAAAAAATTTCACATAAAAAACGATAAAACATAATTAAAAACATTGTGTGCCACAAAAAAAAAAAGCATCTTCGCTAGCGACCAAAATTTCAGTCGCTAAATTTATTGGTCACTATTTCGGTCGCTAAACTTAAATTATAAAGCAGACAAAAATTTTCTTTGAATTTGGTCTCTAAATCAGTCTCTATAGTGACCGATTATATTCGGTCTCCAAATTAGTCGCTATTTGGCAAATTTCTAGTAGTGAAAGCATTTGTGAAGCCAACAATGAGGTGGCAGCAGATTATTGCCAATTATTAGTTAGTTATTTAGGTAGTTTTAATTGGACATGTGTCCACCATGCAAGTTGGTAGCTGTTGTTTGTAAATTCTATAAATAGGATATTGTAAGTAGTTCTAGAGGCGGAATTCATAACAATCAGTAACCTAAACGCATCTGATTACATAGGATCGCTGCAATTGAGATGAAAAATGTATGTTCTTTCGGTTTTATTTTTATTTTGAATGCTAGTTTCAAATACCAAATTCTTTTGAAAATCTGATTTCACTCATGTCATTTATTTTTCTTTTACTTACTATTTCACTTTATTTCTTTTTACTTTGATACTTCAAATTCATGATGATCACTTTTTTCTGGAGATAATTTTTGTGTCCCTTTTAATTTCTCTTTTTCTTAATTTAACCTTCGAATTCTATTTACGTTATTAGTATTGAGTCTAACTTCTCATTAGATTGATAGTGTACTTGAATGCTTTTCTGAAAACTATATTTTACACTTTGAAATCATCTTATGAATTTCTATGCAACCAATAAAAATAGAGATATCAAGCAGTAGTATATAGATCATTTAATTATTGGTAAAGAAGTATGAGAATTTACATCATGCTTATAAGAGGTCATACCTTGACCACCCGTTTCTTCCTTTACCCTGACAACATAGTCCTCTATTTTGTAATTGATGGCCACATTAATGTTGTTATTGGTTTGCCACTCAAGGTGTATTGCTTCAAGGTGTTCTGGATGTTTTGTTGTCTTGGTGGAGCATTGTTCTGGTATATGGTCGGGGTTTAATTGGTGTTGAGGAGTGAATGTAGGTGAGATAAGTTGTGCATTTGCTAGGCTTTTGTAGGAGTAAGTACTGCTCTTCGATGCTACCCCTTCTAATGGAGGACATTCGTTACTGTTTAAGTTGTTTGTACTCATTGTGGCTCTGGAGGTTTCTTGGCAGTGTTTCTATGAGTGTTCCCCTTGTATGTTCTCTAGTGGTCGTGTTTGATTAGCTATGGTGTTGGAGTGGTTTTCTTTTGTCATTTTTGTGATCATTCTGGTGTTTACTTTGGTGTTTTATTATTTATTGGGAGTTATCTTGGTGTAAAGATAGGGGTATCTAGGGCTCTTACCACCTATTTGGTGTTTTATAGTAGGCGCTGTCTGTTTTTGCTTGTGTTTTTTTGGATTCGGCGTTTGGGCGTTTTGTACCGTCTGAGGGTGTTACTTGGTTATGCTGGTATATCTTGACTTTGGTCATTTCTTCCTAGTCTTGCTTATTGCTTATGTTAGGTTCTATTAATAAAATCTCTCAATTATGGGAAAGAAATTTAGGTTGTACTCCTTTCAACTTCCAATATTCCTTAGCCCATTGATAAAAGAGTAATTCATGAAAATAAGTTATACATATCATTGTAATCATGCATCTCTAAGAAATATGAAGCTTACATATCAACTTTGGTCTTGATGTATGAATTCAACCGTTTTTTCACTAAACCCATTTAGATAGTTTGATTAAATCAAAGGAAAATGACTGTCAATTGAAAAGAATTGTTGAGTGGGGGAAAATTGTAAAGGATCAACCATAGTAGCTATAGGAGAATAATGGATCAAAGGAAACAAGATAACTATGTTGATTATCAGAAATGTTAGCTATACTCTCTCGAACACTCATACTATAATTGATTAAAATTCATGTAGGTCTCACACTTTGAAGATGAAAACCATTAATTTAAGAGGACCCACATGAATTTTATCTAATCATAAAACGAGTGTTGGAAAGAGAGTATTGCTAGTACTTGTCGTCAATTTTACTAATCATGTTTAGGTCTATGAATCCATAGTCCCGGATGTTTTCTCTCTTGGCAAAAGCGATGCAAAAATCTACGATGTCGAAATAAAATCTATGATGTCGATACTTGCATTGCATGCACCCCTTACTAAACCACTTTTATTGAAACTCTTTGGTGATGAATAAGAAAGTCCAAAAGCTCCTTGGTGTCGTTGAAAGAAGGAGCATTGTTATCATCATACTCCAAAGGTAGTCTAAAAGTAGTCATTGTACGAGATAGCACCAAAAAGTGCAATTTTAAACATTATCAGCCTATGTTTAGTTGCTCACACTTCCTCCTCTGTAACAACAAGCGATAGGGAAGTTGAACAAATTAGCTTTAGGATAACGTTGGCTAAACGGGCTTTAAAAGGAACCAATATACGTGGCAACACTACATAAATATTGTGGACCAAACTTCCTACAACCCCCAACTACTCACTGGACACTCCCAAATCCTGTGAAAAGACCAAAATGTCATTAATGAAATGTACACCCTTTTTTTCCTAGGATTACAAAGGTACAAAACTATACTTTCAAAACTGTTTCGAAATTATAGTTATGTACCTGTTTGACATCCCCATTGCTACATTTTTAACAGGTACAAAACTATAATTTTGAACCGGTTCGGAAGTATAGTTATGTACCAAGCCAAATTGCAGCGTGAGGGGGGTTTGAACGAACGTCTCACGTGAGGGTATTTGTGGAATATTTGAGGTTGAGGGTGTCTTGTGAGTAGGGGAGGGTTGTAGTAAGTATGAGCCAACATTGTAAACATTAATTTCATTCGTAGCGTTGGCAATTTCTTTGAGACGAGCATCGTTTAAATTATACATATCTCTGATTGCCATTCTCAACCCCTAATCACCACTAACCCCAACCCCTAATCAGTTTGATTGATAATTGGGACGAGTCAGTGGTTCTTAATAGGAAAGAAGTTTCTTTAAAGTTTTGGAAGGATATTTGTTTAAAGGAAAGTTTGTTGTTTCAAAAGAGCAGAGCATGTTTGATTATAGGTGTCGGAGGAGTAGTCTAAAGTTATTGGGTAATCAATGGGTGTTGATGGAAGATGTTGATGAAGCCACAATTAAAAATCATTTGCAGGATTGTTTTGTGGAACCTATTCATGATAGGCCAACTCTTGATGGGTTGTTTTCAAAGCCTATTAGGGAGACACAAATATGTTGTTGTTGGAACCGTTTGAGGAGGATGAAATCAATGAGGGGGTTTGGAGTTGTTATAGGGACAAAAGCCTAGGAACGGACGAGTTTAATTTGTGATTTTTCAAAGAATTTTACTCTAAAGCATATTTACCTAAAGCTTTTTTCAGCTTCTTTTATCACCCTCATTGCAAAGAATGATAATACTCAAGGCTTGGGTGAGTATAGACCCATATGCCTAATTGAGAGCATTTATAATATTCTTGCAAAGGTGTTAACTAATAGACTCAAGAAGGTCCTCCCCAATGTGATACCCAGTTATCATTTCGCTTTTTTGGGAGGCAGAAACATTTTGGATGGGGTTGTTGTAATGAACCAAAAAAACGATGAGTGTATGTTTTGTTGTAGCTAACCAAAAAGAGGATGAGTGTATGTTTTTCAAAGTTGATTTTGAAAAGCACTTGAAACTATTTATTGGTCTTTTTTTGTTCTTTTTTTTTTTAGATTTGGTCTTTTTTTTCCCTTTCTATTAGATGAAAATGATGTGTTTCAATTTGGGTTGGATTAGGTGGATAAAGGCTTCCCAGTTCTTGAATCCGTTATCGATTTTGGTAAACGGGATCCCTACTAAAGATGTCACCATTCATAGAGGACATATACAAGGGGATCCTCTATCACCCAATCTATTCTTTATTGTGGCGCAAGGGCTTCCCCCTTTGGTTGATAGGGCCACGACCAATGGTTTGTTCCACAAACATAAAGTGGGTGATAATCTTGATTATTCTATCGTGCAATTTGCGGACGACACTATTCTTATTTGCAAAGCATCATATGGTGTAATCTTTGGAGCATTAAATCTATCATTAGAAGTTTTGAACTAGTATATGGTTTGAATGTCAACTTCCACAAAAGCAAGCTCATCGGTATTAATGTGTCAGAAATTTTTTTGGATCATTCTTCAATGTTCCTCCATTGTCGTTTGGAATCTATTCCTTTTAAAATTCTTGGCATTCCGGTAGGTTCAAATGCAAGGCGTGGTGCTACTTGGAAACCGGTTCTTGATAAAATCCGCTCTAGACTATCTTCTTGGAAAAGGGTGCAATCACTCTATTGGAGGTCGAGTAACTCTTTTTAACTCAGACTTAAATAATCTTCCCTTATATTTTTCCTCTTTTTATAAGGCACAAAAAGTGGTGATGAAATCTATGATCAAGATTCAAAGGGACTTTTTGTGGGGGATAAAGGAAGATTGTAGAGGCTTGTATTGGGTGTCTTGGGATAAAGTGTGTAAATCAAAGAACGAGGGTGGTCTTGGCATAAAAAACTTGTAGTCCTTCTATTTATCCCTTTTATCTAAATGGAAGTGATGTTTCTTGGTGGACGAATATCAAACACAACATTACCAACCTTTTATCGCAAAAAAATGTTGGTGACTGAAGCTAGTTTTTGGACTGAGGATTGGTGGATTTGGACATTTCCTGAAAGTTTAGAGGCTGGCCAAACGATTCAGGAGGAGGCGAGTAATTTGATGGTGATCTTGCAAGAAGTCAAGTCTGATTGCCGAATTAAAGACTACTAGAGATGAATTTTAGAAACTCATAAACTAAACTAGGTAAACTCCGCTTATTTTCAGGTGGGAGGCTTACGTTTTGTTGCTAATACCGTAACAAATTCTATTGTAGTTTTTTTGCAGATCTAGAAATCGATATTCCTCAAAAATTAGCATCTTTGGGTGGTGTATCTTCTCCAATGCTATTCCTAATCATCAGCTATTGTTATCCCGTCATATTTCACAATCCGAGGAAGATGTTGTATGCCCGTTTTGTAGGCAGCAAATCGAAGAACTAATGCATATGTTATGTAATTGCTATTTGGCAAAAGAAGTTTGGGAAAAGGTGAGTGTATGGCTTGGTCTACAACACAATCCAAGTGCCAACATTGTTAATCACTTTTTATCTTTTGGCTGTATGTTCTCAGGAAAAAAAGGCAACCAAAACAAGATACATGATTTGACTTGCAACTTGCTGGAGTATTTGGATTGCTAGGAACAATTTAATTTTCAAAGGGGAAATGTTGAAAAACATGGCATCCATGAAAATTTGGGAGAAAAACTCTTAAAACTCTATTATATTGAAAGTGGTGAATATTACAAATGAGAAAGGTGAGATACAAATGAGCCTACCAACTAGCTTATATACTAACCAACTAATGGGCATTACTACTAACTAATGAGCTTACTATCGATATTTCACAACACTTCCAGCTTAGGATAAGCAATACAAAGATATATACTACAAAATCATGGAAAATAAAGAACAATCCAAATTGGTAGCGGTTGAGGTGCATAGCTCCTAGAAGTCTTCGACCAACTATCGGGCCCCTTCAATCTTCTTCCGGCGTCTCCACAACATTCACTCCAAAAGGATCGCCAAACTCCACTCTTGGGCATAATCATCAATGTGCCAAAGCAGTCAACAAAGCTTAACCATCGAGCAGAAACCACAACTCAAGGTTTAACCACTCGGAGGAAGCAAAAATGCTTAACCACCATAGGGCCGAAGCAAACATCAACAAAGGCATAAAGCCAAAGGCTTAACCACCAAGCGAAACTATACCTCAAAGTTTAACCACTTGGCAGAAGCACAACAATATAATGCTTAATCGCCGAATTTTAGAAACTAGAGATGAATTTTAGAAACTCATAAACTAAACTAGGTAAACTCCGCTTATTGTCAGGTGGGAGGCTTACGTTTTGTTGCTAATACCAGTAACAAATTCTCTCAGTAGTTTTTTTGCAGATCTAGAAATCTGATATTCCCTCAAAAATTAGCATCTTTGGGTGGTGTTCCTAATCATCGCCTATTGTTATCCCGCCATATTTCACAATCCGAGGAAGATGTTGTATGCTTGTTTTGTAGGCAAAGACAAATCGAAGAACTAATGCATCTGTTATGTAATTACTATTTGGCAAAAGAAGTTTGGGAAAAGGTGAGTGTATGGCTTGGTCTACAACACAATCCAAGTGCCAACATTGTTAATCACGTTTTATCTTTTGGCTCTATGTTCTCGGGAAAAAAGGCAACCAAAACAAGATACATGATTTGACTTGCAACTTGTTTGGAGTATTTGGATTGCTAGGAACAATTTAATTTTCAAAGGGAAATGTTGAAAAACATGGCATCCATGAAAATTGGGGAGAAAAACTCTTAAAACTCTATTGTATTGAAAGTGGTAAATATTACAAATGAGAAAGGTGAGATACAAATGAAAGCCTACCAACTAAATTTTATATATACTAACCAACTAAATGGCGCTACTACTAACTAATAAGAACTACTTATCGATATTTCAACAAAGCCTCCCGCAGTTCTGATGGTGTTCACAACACTTCCAGCTTGGGATAAGCAATATAAAGATATATACTATAATATCAACATGATTCCAAAGGAAATAGACATGTATAAGCATCCCAAAATACAATGAGAACACTAGATGACAACACAAGCAAGAAAATGATGCTAATAATTGTTCAAACCGTCGAGAAGAAATTGCTGCCAAAGACATTCATAAAGATGACCAAACAGTCTTTAATTGCACTAGTACTGGATGCAAACCAAGCTTAAGAAATAAGAGCAACTATACTTACTGACAAGCCTCTTCATAATAGAATCCAAAGTGAAAATAGTAAAATTCCCAAAAGCATGTTCTGTAAAACCTTTTGAAAGGAGAGAATTTGCCCAGACATCTCATCAAACATATTCAACGCCAAAATCACCAAAGACAGGCACAAACCAGTGGGTGAAATACTGAAATTGAAGCAAAATTACGAATTAGGGAGCATGTCGGCGTTCAATTGATGAGATGAGAAACAAACAACAATCCAGAATAAACCCAGTGCATTAACGAGGAGTGTCCAGAACAGAAAGCAGAACCTGATTGGTGCGAATCTCCCGCGAGAGTGAATATCTGACGAAGCAGTAATCTGATGAGGAGGGGGAGCACAACAAGATTTAAAACGCGGGTTCTTTGAACTGATTAAAGGTTTGCGGTTTTCCTATCTTCCCAATTATTCAGAGAGTAGTTTCCATCTCATTTTGCAGAGTTAATTGATCCCACTTCAGGAATACATGAATTCAGTGTCTTGCTCTTATGAGTTTAGTAGCAGATTTTCCATATGGAAATGCAAAACACGACATGGGACCGTATGTCTATATTTCATATGGTTGTGCTGACAAAGTAATGATTCTGTGACCATACTCTACTAGGACACATGATGTGGTATGTGTCCTTGTTATGTTGCACTTCATTTTTTCTTATGAATGACCAATCCCTTATTTTCATCTTTTCCTTTAAAAAATGACCATGTGACTACAAGACATACAAGACATTGCTAAATGAGAGGGCTGAGACTCATAAATGTAAGCACAAATGACATGAGATGTTCAAATGAAATCTAATATCTATTTTTGAACTATATCACCAAGTGCCATTCGCAATTACCCAGGTTTTTATTAAAACTGACCAACCTGTAATGTTCATCTGTTCCTTGTAAAACTGACCATGAGACTACAAATGAGTGTTATTGTGCCAAAATTACCATATTTGTACTCATCTTATTGCACATGATTCTAAAGAATGTGTTTATTGAAACAGAAAACAAACAAGAGGGTGCACTTTCTTAATTGTTATTGAAAGCATTATTGAATTGTTAATTTCTTGGTTGTGACTAATCTGTACTGTATTTTCTTGCAGTGATCTCATTGTGTAAACACAGCCATATAAGGATCGAACGGAGCTGATAATGGGGACAAAAATGACATGAAATTTTGTTCATCTTTTTTTTATTGTTTATATATGTGATTGTATTAATTGTAAATGTTTTGATTGTCTATATATGTGATTGTAACCAATTGGTTTCTTTTTGGCAATCGTAAAACAATGTGAATTAAGAGAATGTGTATTAATTGTAAATTTGGATCAAGTTGAATGATTTATGCAAAGAAAAGAAAATGACAATGATTTTATTATTGATTAATGAGTTAGCCAATACAGTTTGTTTTTGAATGATTTAGTTGTCCTATATAATAAGTTGTTTTTACGCGGGTTGGTTAAGTCTTTTAAAAAACTGGGTATTTAGTGTATGGAAAACACATACACTTGTGTGCAAGATACTGTTGTCAAAAAGAAGTAGTAAAAAGATCGAACCCATGAGAGAGATTGAAAAACTCACTTTTAAAATCAATATAAAATAATAAAGTGTAAAGTAACTAAGTAACAAAATAATTTTGGAGTTTTGGTGATGATCACAACTAAGTTAGAAAGAAAGTAAAGTAAAGATGTTGATAGTGTAAAAGAGAAAAGCTAGTTGGAATGTATTCATCAAGTAATTTACTTATAAGTGTTTGATGCAAGATGATCTGTTTTGCTTTGAATCTTCATTGCATTAGCTATGTGCCTTCGGTCACTTTCTTGAGTATCATTACACTCTATTGATCCTTGCTTTTGCAAAGAAAGAAAGGGTTGTCAATGCCTTTCTTGCCTCCTAGCAATTATCCAAGTTGCTAAAATAAATTCACTCTTGTATTTTAAGTACCCACAATTATCCTATGGACTATACTATCCTATCTCTAGGACTTAGCATGGTTTTCACAAAGTTTTCTTTATGTAAAACACTCACCCATATTAGTTCTTGAGTTCTTAATTGTAAGCCATTTCTGGTCATTTACAAATCTACTTATTCTAAGTGATCAAGTTCAAAATAAGTTTGAAAAGATTATCAAGCAAGAACTAAAGTACAAACATACATACATGCAACATACTTACTTAAAAGCTCATTAAATGATTAGAACATTCCAACTAAGAAAGGTTTAGCTAACTATAGACATTGCAAGATATATATATATATATATATATATATAAACTGAATAAACCATGTTTATATAATAGAAATCACAAAAGAGAACAACAAGAGAAAAGTTACAAATGTTGAAACACTTTGTATGAAATCTTCTAGCAATGCACTAGCATTACTCCTTAGCACTATACAAACACTATGAAAAACGAGTTAAGGAGGATTTGTCAATTCCTTCCTCTTCCTCTAAAAATATAGAAACTAACTATGTATATTGAAATTTTGATCTAACTTATAGATTGTGATATATTTCCAAATGAAGATGTGAGGTCCTTTTATAGCCTTCAAGAGAAGTGCTTCCTTCCTTCATGTTGAAGTAATCTTGAGTGGATTATAGCTGTAGTTGCTTTCCAGCAGTTGTTTGCATGGATAAGATCTTTGACAAGTGTATAGGGAGGTCCCATGAGGTATGAACATGTGTCCCTATGTTGATGACTCTTCAAAGCTATGCCTATAGCTATGTGTGAATGGTAGGCGCCTAATATACAAGGTGGGATGGCTTCAGAAGACCAAGCATGAGGTCAGCAATTGCAAGTGGATGCATATGAAACAGGCTGCTCATTCACCAAGTAGTGCAGATTTGATGCAGGATCAGTGCAGGAGCATTTGATGCAAACAGCATTGAGACTGCACTGAACAAAAACATCAAACATACCACAATATATCCAAAATGGCCTACTAATAACTATAACCATTCAAATCACTCAATATATCATATATCATACTAAATACTATATAAACTCTTTATTATTACTTGAAAGAGAGCAATTACTAAGTTTAAACATATGAAATACTCTATATAAAATAGAGTTATCAGTATTCAGGGGTGTTCAAAATCGAACCAAACTAATAGGAAAACCGCAAACCGAACCAAACCGTAACCGCAAAAAACCGCTTTTGATCGGTTTTGTTCGTTCTTTTTTTATTGCATCGCGACGGTTCGGTTCGGTTCGATTCGTGGTTTTGATTTCAAACCGAACCAAACCAAACCAAACCGTAAGTAACACTAAGGCTTGTTGAATTACAACCTTCCTTATTAACTTACTAACCCAAATGCAACTACAACCTAACTCTCACTCACTTACTAACCCAAATCCAATTAATTCTTTGACTCACTTACAAACAATCCATTATGTTATGCTATATTTAAAAATTACAACAAAATAATTAACCCAAATTCTTTTATACATTGTCTTAGCTATTTGAAAAAAAATTAAAAGAGAGTGATTTATATACTAGATATATTTGAGTAAATTTTTTCTTAAAGATTTATGTTAGTCTTTTTTAAGTTAGTTAATTTTAACTCCGTTTTAAATTATTTTGTCATGGAAAAAACCGAACTAACCGAACCAATCCAAACCGCATTGCACTACAAAAAACACGAGCATTAGCGAGGGACATATCTGTCGCTAACAGGCCCAATTCCCTCGCTAATGTCCATTTGCGAGGGAATTAGCGAGGGAGATATCGGTCGCTAATATCCTCCTCGCTAATTCCCTTTAGCAAGAGAAATTGTGTCATTCGCTAATTAGTTAGGGACTATTTCGTGGCTAATTCTCTCGCTAAGACTGACAACACACTTCCCAAAAGTGACCGGCACACTTCTCAATCTGAGTGTATTATTATTATTATTAGTATTATTATTATTAGTATTATTATTACTATTGTTATTATTATTACTATTATTATTATTATCATCTTATAAAAATACATTTATATAGGCTTCTCAAAGCCATAAATCCAATGTGTCGTTCTCTCAGACCCTCCACATAGGCATTATTTGTTTTAGTGATATTTGGCAACAATGATCCCAATCATCATACGTTACATTTATATAATGCAATTTTCAATTTCAAATTTCACATTAAAATGCCTTTAGTGTGCATTATTAATTTAAATCCAAATCTATTCTATTTTTAAACAAATAAATCCAATTCTATAACATCTATCTATATCTATCTATATCTATAAAACATACAAAGTAAAATGTTGCTCAAAGTAAAAAATCTGATGTGTCGTCCTCTAAGTAATTCTTGGGAAAATAAGTAAATGCGAATCCTCATTGTCAATTATTTTTAAATTTAAGTTTATATTATATTTCTCATTTTATTTCGGAAAACGTAACTCCCTATAGTGTTACACATGAATGTGTTGTTAAATGCAAATCAAGTCAAATAAAGTATAATAAATAAAATTAACCAAAATAACTATAACTTCTCTTTCTATTACCTACAATAACTCAGAAGTCTAAATATGACAACTTTTGAAATTTGAATTTATTTAGTTTGAAAATTATCCTAATTTAATATGGTCAAACTTTAAAGAAAATTAATTAGAAAGGGAAGGTGGAATCGGGTGTTTAAATGCTATCACAAAAAAAAATCTGGTGTATAAATGCAAAGTATATTCTCAATTTCATGTCTCTCTCACTGGCTTCCCATGAAGAGCATCCATATGAAACCAAGCACGATTGAAATTCTTTTGCTTCCCTCACTCAATTTCATGTCTCTCACTCTTTGGCTTCCGCCACCTATTTCTCAATACCTCTAATGAGATCTCAATCTATTACTCACGATTTCACAATTCTCTGAGATAACTTTGAGAAAAACAGAAAGAAAAGAAAAAACCTTGGGGGTATGAATAGCTCTTCGTGATTTACTTACAGAAACAAAAATGGTAACCAATGTTATTAGCATCATTTACAACAACAAAATGGGTCTTCTACTTTCCCGAACCGGTCTGCTCCCCTTCTTATCTTCTTATTTCAATTAGTTTTGGGATTTCTTGATTTATTGTGTTTTTTCTTAAGATTTCATATATAGTAATAAACTGGTCTTCTACCTTCTTGAATTCCTCTTATCATGTAATCTTATTTCATTTATTCTGGTCCTATTGTTGACCTCCAATAATAGCGAGAACATTGACCTCCTGATACTAGGATACATGTGCTAAAAGTCTCATATTGCTTATCTTAATGGCAGGGATGGAAGACTTAAGGTGATTGGAGGTAATAACATATAATGACGGGCTTCTAATTTCTCAAGGGTAAACTTGGACTACCATTTTTTTTGTTTTAGGCATTCAATGGGCTTGGAACATTCACTGAATATGATAATTGACATGTATAAGATTGAACATGAATATAAACATACCCCTTTATTAATTTACAATTTTTTGTTATTTTGAATATAGTCCATGTAAAGTTCCCTCTTGCTAGAACCAATTTTTGGCATGATTTTACCGTGCTTCTCTTTGAAATTAATTGTTTGCTCTTTTTGTGAATGTTAGGCCGGCATGCATTTGATGAAACAACAATAATCACTAAATTCTTCTCCCACTAGATGGGTTAGTCGGTTAGGTACAGTGATCAACCGTAATATCTTATAATAATCATGTCTACTGATAGTTTTCTCAAACTCTTTATATTGGTTTGACTTATAGTTTTCTCATATGTGAAGAGCATTCATCTCAATCATTTGTTGATGCACCATGGCATCTTAGGAAATATTAGGTGGCAATGTTAGGAAAATCAATTCAGAGTGTATTTTATAGGTATCTACAATTCTGAGTGTAAAAAAAATCTATGATTACATTATAATATGTCTACAATTGTGCTATTTTTAAATAAAAATCAATGAATAGATCATAGCCAACCGATTGATTTCATGGACTTCATATTGATTACTCATCCATAAAATTTTAGAAGTTACAAAATAAATTATATTGACTCATCAATTATATTTTGACATTACCAAACGTAGGTTCAACCGAATCACAAACAACCAAAACAACAAATTTTAGTTAATCTGCAAGATTGGTAATATAGTTATGACTTGCCAAAAGATTGGTAGTATCCACAAGTTTTATTATGTTTTTTGTTTTATCTATGTCCATTTCCTTATAATTTTCATAATATCTATTATCTATTCTATTCTATATACAAATGAAAATGAAACAAATGGCGTTAAATCTGATTTGTCATTCAACTAGGTTATCCACAGAGGATTGGCATAATAATAGGCCACATGATCAAGTTTTTAATACAAATCTGCCATGTCATGCAAAATTATTAGGTGTTATTTCAAAATTTGAAAAAAAATCACATAATTAAATCTATTTAATAGTGGGAATAACACTTACAAATTTCAAATTTCAAATTGCCTTTAGTTTAAATTTCAAATCTATAAAATATACAAAAGAACATTGAGAGGAGCACGTGAGAGAAAGAGGTAGCACGAGAGGAAAAAATTAGCTACTTAGTTTTTTTAACACAATGAGTGATTGACTTATTAGTACAATATGGCTTTCACTAAAAAGAAAAGGTAATTCTATTCTATATTAAGATAAAAATGAAACAAATGGCCTTAAATCTGATTTGTCATTCAACTAGGTTATCCACATAGGATTGGCATAATAATAAGCCACATAATCAAGTTTTTAATACAGATCTGCCATGTCATGCAAAATTATTAGGTGTTATTTCAAAATTTGACAAAAAACACATAATTGAATCTATTTACTGGTCATAATTAAATCTATTTAGTAGTGGGAATAACACTTACAAATTTCTAATTTCGATAAATTGCCTTTAGTTTAAATTTCAAATCTATAAAATATACAAAAGAGCGTGAGAGGGAGCACGTGAGAGAAAGAGGTAGCACGGGAGGAAAAAATTAGCTACTCAATTTTTTTAACACAATGAGTGATTGACTTATTAGTACACTATGGCTTTCACTAAAAAGAAAATGTAAATTTGGATTTTAAAATTTAACAAAAAACTGATTTAGTCTCTAGCATCGAAATTATCTTAACTTAGTCTATGGAGTTTATGTATAATATATGTATCACACAATTTTAAATTATGGAAACACCGTTGATTACAAATAATCGATATTTATTGGTTTTGACTATAATCTCATCCCAATAGATACATGTGATATTGAACGCAAAAAATTGATTACAATTAATTATAATCTTTGTCCACAAATTAATACTTTGTATTTATAGTCTATCAAGTGTTTAGATCGCATTTAATATACATAAAAAAAGTTATAAACACCATGAAAGTAGCTGCTTTATCTTATACTATAATATAAATTATATTTTGTTTATTTTTTGGACACAAAATTATGTTTTGTTTATATATACTCTCCCGAATAATATTTTAGAATGTAGTGTAAAATTTCTTTATGAACAAGTAACGTGATTTATTGTTACTCAAATACATAAATTTATAAATAATTTGATTAAATTCTAATATGTTTGTTAATGAATATTTTAAATAATATTATTTAATTTTAAAATAATTACAACAATGTTTCTCGTGCGTAGCACGGGTTTCATACTAGTTATTATTATAACCAAACTTTCCAAAGAGAGAGAGGAGTGAGAGTGGTGGTTGTAACACCCCCCTCTATTTAATGTTAATTAAACTAATAAAAATCAGAATTTTTCAAAATTTGTCCACGCACCTCAAAGAGGGTGATACATTTCATCAAAACATCGTTAAAACATAATTAAAAATTCAAACGCATCTAGTGCGTGAAATGCATAACACAGCCACGTGGTTAAATCCTCAAAACCTGTTTAATGTTTACAGTAATCCAAAAATAGTTCACAGCAGCGGAAAAACAAAATTGAGTTCAACACACTCAATACATAGTTTAATTCAGTTTAATCCATGACATAAGATAATAAATACTAAAACCCAATCTCTGGTGTTACTAGATCAGAGCTGACACATAATCCCAATGGAGCCTAGACATCCTCACTCAGTATCACCTGCATGTCGCCACGAGAGCAGGCAACATAAAATGCTAGGGTGAGTCTCTTTACATAAATAATAACAAGTAAGATAAACATTATAAGCAGAAAAGCATCTAGCAGTAATAACCCTTCACAATCAAGACATTTACCATTTCAAGTATATTACTAGAGCAACAATCACAAATTAAATTAAGTATCAACAGGCATTCCATGAATGTATGAGTTTATGCATGTATGCAATATGCATGTGGATCCATTACTCTTCGCTTTATTTTTAACTCTTCGCTTTGGCCGAAGCCCTCTTCGCTTTTTGGCCGAAGCCCTATTCGCTTATGCATATGATTTATGCGACACTATGACAATGCAACATACACAATCAATTACCACCACATTCATTGTCACATCACTCAAAACATCACCACAACACAACTCGTCACTTTTGGCCGAGGCCCTCTTCGCTTTTTAACTCTTCGCTTGGGCGAAGCCCACATCATTTATTAATTCAACACCTCAACATTAACTCATACGCCGTTGTCATTTCACCACACAATCTATTGGTTAAATTAAGTCTCACTCATGGACTAAACCCACCTAAGGCCCATTTTGACCCTCAACAGTTTAATTTAGCACCCAAGGGTTATTTCACACATTGTGATTAATTTGATATTTAGGGACTTATGTTAACCTATTAGGATTTAATTAGGCTCTAAGGGATTATTTTGTCACGCCAAGGATTAATTTAATTCTTAGGGGCTATTTAGTCACGCCAAGGATTAAATTAATTCTTAGGGACTAAACCATCTCTTAGACGCATTTGGGGCACCTAGCGCCAGTGGGCAGCCACTTTGCGCGCCTCAGCAACACACACACACACACAAGACACATGCACTCACAGCGCATAAGGGCGCTCGGTGGCGCCCGCACCGCGCCACTCTCTCAGCGCACACACACACACGCAGGCCGCCCATTTGGCGCCCTGTTCCGTGTCATTCCAGCACACACACACACACACACACCTAATCACAGGCGCCAAATTCTCGTGGGTGCGCGCGCCTCTGCCAAGCATCTGCATCGAGAGACACACCACTCAAACCTTAAACTGGGCGCCAATTTGCCTAGCAAATGGCGCCCCTCCCTGCACATTCAAGACATCCAGCAACAATCAGCCCCCTGGCGCCATTTGTTTAGGCATTTGGCGCCCCCCTTCAAACATCCCCACCCAAAACACTTTAAATCCAATTTTCTCTTCAACAATTTATTTTCTCACACAACCACACATATAAAGACATCAAATCCATTTTGATCGTACCTTGACCAATGAAGTGTTGAAGTGTTTGTTGTCTCGTCAAATGGACCGGTCGTTGAATTAGTGAAAGGACCGGTCCTGGCTTCACGCGTTGAGCACCTCGGGTGGTACTTGCAAAGACACTCCGACGATCTAGTGAGAGGTCGCTCGGGCAGATAGCACAAGGTTAGAGAACGTACCTGAAGCCATATGCGAATGGCGTATATATACTGCGAGGTCCGACCGTTTTGCGAAGATTTCGGCCGGCGAGAATTGCGCTCCAAGCAGCGTATTTGGGCCGATCGAGATGGGCTGGGCCGCAGGTCCAATTGTTGTTGGCAGTCCTCGTATTTGCTAATACACCCAGGAACACATTTCATTAATTATCATATACACAAAATTCTCTTCATGGCAACATTTCCTCAAACATATAGCATGCATAATTCACAACATACATTTTTCCATCAACAAGCAATGTGATATCAACAATAGCAAGCAATTCACATATCAACCAACATACAATCACATCAATTTCACACAACAAATCATTCCTAGAGCTATTTCACCTATAAACATATCCTACTAATTATTATGGATGTAATGGAGAGTCCCCAACCTTGTTTAAGTTCAAACCTCCAAGCCAACACCAAGAATCACAAGAATGGAGTATTTTCCAACCTCCCTAGTCTCTTTGAAAAACGTGGCCCTCTACTCTTTGGGGTAAAACGCAACAAGCAACACAATGGAGGAAATGAGACACTAAAACTTAAGGAAATGGAACAAGGAGAAGAAATGGTGGAGATTGGGACCAAAACTTACTTACTAGCACAAGATTCTTCAAGGAAAGTTTCTTCCTTTTCTCTCCACTCCTTCACGTACTTGTCTCTCTCCCTCTCTATTCCCTTGATGCTTTTCCTTCCAAATGAGGGTTATGTGACTTTGTGTAGGGTTTTGGGGTTTTTAGGCAATTGGGCTTGGGTCATTAAATGACTTGGGCCCTTATTTGCACCACTCTTTCTACTTATTTACATACTCCTGAAAATAAAATAAAATGAACTCTAACTCAATCATTCCACTTAAATAAACTAGACCCCCTTTTTGATAAAATAAACCCAACTTAATTAATTAATTTAATTAAATGTTGCAAGCCTTAAATAACTTAATTAGATAAATAATTAAATTATTTTGGGCGTTACAACTCTCCCCACTTAAAGAATTTCATCCTCTAAATTACGAGTCGAACAACTCCGGATAGGCCTCCTTCATCTTGCTTTCCAACTCCCAAGTCATGCTCTCACCCACCGCTCCTAACCACACTACCTTCACCAAATTGATTTCTTTGCCTCTCAAGACCTTCACCTCACGGTCCTCAATCCTAACCGGCATAGTCTCCACCGTGAGGTTCTCCCTCACCTCTACATCATCCATCGTACTACACATGAGATGGGTGGGCACATACTTTTGCAATCGAGACACATGGAATACATCATGCAGATTAGCAAGATTAGGTGGCAAGGCCACCCGATAAGCAACTTTCCCAACTCTCTCTGAAATCTGATATGGTCCGATAAATCGTGGAGTTAACTTCTTAGACTTCAATGCACGACCCACACCTGTCGTTGGAGTAACTCTCAAAAATACATGATCACCAGCTTGAAACTCTAGATCCTTTCTCCTCTTATCATGGTAACTCTTCTGTCTACTCTGTGAGGCCTTCATCTTCTCTCTAATCATCTTCACTTTCTCTGTGGTCTCACGCACCAACTCAGGACCTAGCACCACACTTTCTCCAGTTTCGTACCAACACAATGGAGTTCTACATCTCCTCCCGTACAATGCCTCAAACGGCGCCATACCGATACTCGAATGAAAACTGTTATTGTAAGTGAATTCAATCAGTGGCAAATGAGAACCCCATGAACCCCCCTGCTCAAGAACACATGCTCTCAACAAATCCTCAAGTGATTGAATTGTCCTCTCAATACGCCCATCATCATGCGGGGATGATATGTTGAACTCAATCTCAATTTGGAACCCAAAGCCTCTTGCAAACTTCTCAAAACTCTAAGTGAACCTAGGATCCCTATCAGACACAATACTCAGAGGCACACCATGCAGCTTCACAATCGTCTTGACATAGATATCTGCCAACCTCGGAGCTGGATAAGTAATATTAATCGGTAAAAAGTGCGCAGATTTAGTCAATCATCAACAACCACCCATATAGTATCAAACCCCCTCCGTAGTCGTGAAACCGGTCCACAAAATCCATGGAGATACTATCCCACTTCCATTCAGAACATCCAATGGTTGCATCAACCCCGCTGGCTTCTGATGTTCTACCTTCGATTTCTGACACGTCAGGCAAGCATACACAAACTGAGCCACATCTCGCTTCATACCAGGCCACCAGAACAGTCTCTTCAAATCTTGGTACATTTTAGTGGCCCCCGGGTGGATGCTCAACTTACTCCGATGCCCCTCCTCTAGAATTGCCTTCTTAATCTCATCATCATTAGGAATGCAAATCCTCCCACGGTACCTTAACACATCCTGCTCATCTATCACATAATCTTCACTCTGAGAGTGGTCAATCCCAACTGCAATCTCAACCAGTTTAATGTCCTTCTTTTGAGCTTCCCGAATAACATTCAAAAATTCATTGTGAATCTTCAACACACCCAATCTCACACTCTTAGGTGTCACCTCGCAGACTAGACTCAAATCTCGAAACTGTTCAATTAATTCAAGCTCTTTCACCATCATTGCAGATACATGTAAGGACTTCTTACTCAAAGCATCAGCTACCACATTAGCTTTCCCCGGATGATAGTTCAAGCTAAAGTCATAGTCTTTCAACAATTCTAACCATCTCCTTTGCCTCATGTTCAATTCTTTCTGGTCAAACAGATACTGCAATCCCTTATGATCGCTGAACACCTCAAACTTAGAACCATACAAATAATGTCTCCAAATCTTCAAGGCAAAAACAATTGCCGCAAGCTCTAAGTCGTGAGTGGGGTAATTCTTCTCATGAATCCTTAACTGTCTTGAGGCATAAGCCACTACTTTACCATTTTGCATCAAAACACCTCCTAGCCCCATCTTAGACGCATCACAATATACTACAAAAGGCTCTCCGGATTTGGGCAATGTCAAAACAGGTGATGTTGTCAACCTTCTTTTCAATTCTTGGAAACTTTCTTCACATTTGGAATCCCACACAAACGCCTTTCCTTTACAAGTTAATTGAGTTAGCGGGAGTGCCAACTTTGAAAACCCCTCAATAAACCTCCTATAATATCCCGCCAATCCAAGAAAGCTTCTAATCTCCGTAACTGACTTAGGAGCCTCCCACTGCATCACCGCATCAACTTTAGATGGATCTACGGCAATCCCATCACCAGAAATAATATGACCTAGAAAGCTCACTTCCTTCAACCAAAAGTCACACTTTGACAACTTAGCATACAACTTTTTCTCTTTCAAAGACTTCTAGCACTAACTTCAAATGCTCTGCATGTTCCTCTTCGGACTTAGAGTATACCAAAATGTCATCTATGAAAACCACCACAAACCGATCCAAATAGTTATGGAAAATACGGTTCATGTACTCCATAAACACCCCTGGTGCATTAGTGACACCAAACGGCATTACAGAATACTCATAATGCCCATATCTCGTCCTGAATGCGGTCTTCTGAATATCCTCATCTTTCACTTTAATCTGATGATAGCCCGATCTCAAATCAATTTTGCTAAACACCTTAGCACCAACTAGCTGGTCCATCGGATCGTCAATTCTCTAAGTGGATACTTGTTCTTGATTGTTACTTTGTTCAAATTGTCTATAATCAATGCAAAGCCGCATACTTCCATCTTTCTTCTTCACCAAAAATCTTGGCGCTCCCAAGGTGACACACTAGGCCTTATGAACTTCTTTCTCAAGTAAGTCCTCTCTAACCGACTCTTCAACTCGAGATAATTCGGATGCGGACATCCTATGGGAGCCATAGACACGGGTCCAGTGCGTGCACTAGATCAATACCAAACTCTATTTTCTCTTCAGCGGCACATCCGGAATTTCGTGGGGAAACACTTGGAAATCCACGAACTATTGGCAACTCTTCAATCTTAGCTTGGCTCTCAGCGGACAACGATGCCATCAATGAAAACAAACTTAACTTCCCCCTTCATAGCTTTATGCAATTGACCAGGATGCAACAATGCAGACTCTTCTCCCTTAGTAGAAGGAAAGCTCACGGATCTACTAGCACAATTAATATGCACTTGGTTATCAACTAACCAGTCCATACCTAAGATGATGTCCAAACCTCCTAAAGGCAAGCAAATAAGGTCAACAAGAAACTCTCTGCCAAAAACTGACAGAGGACACCTAGCACACATTAGGGAAGTAGTTACTGAACCTTTGGTTGGGGTATCAATAACCATGTCCCTTCTCATAGTAGACAAAACAAGACCCAATTTCTCGGCACACAATGCAGCAATGAAAGAATGAGTAGCACCAGTATCTACTATAGCAATCAAAGGAGTACCATTAATAAAACAAGTACCTCTAATCTCGTTGTCCCCCTCGGATCCCGCCAAAGCAAACACCTTCCCTTTAGCTGCCTCCCTCTTGGGCTTAGTACAATTAGCCTTAACATGGCCCACCTCCCCGCAATTAAAACAAACCGACCCCTTCTTATCACAGTTAGTAGACTTGTGACCTTTCTGACCACACTTATAGCAGTGGACCTCAGGACACTCATTTGTTTCTATGACCGGTTTCTTGCAAGAAAAGCACACAATCCCCGCAGATTCTCCTCCCCACTTGAACCTTTACCCGCACTGACCTTCCACTTCCCCTTGCCTCCACTAACTTCATAAGGTTTTCCCCGAAACTGAGCATTCTTCTTCTCCCTAACAATCTTGTATGCAGAAGCACTGTCTTCCTCATAAATTCTACACTTGTCCACTAGCTTGGCAAAATCTCGAATCTCCTGGTATCCAATGGCCTTCTTAATCTCTCATTGCAGCACCATTCTCAAATTTTACGCACTTGGAAAATTCAGAATCACTTGGTTGTCATAGTAAGAGGCGAACTTGACCAACTCTTCAAACTTGGTTGCATACTCATTTCTGATTTGTTTCCCTGTTTGGGGCCAAAAACTCCACCTCCTTTTTAGCCCGCACGCGTCCTCGGATAATACTTCCTTGTAAACTCTTCCTTGAATACCCCCCAAGTGATTTCTTCACCCGCAGCTTCTAGCCTCTGTTTCTTCCTCATCCACCAATCATCCGCTTCTTCCTTCAGCATATGAGTCCCAAACTTCACCTTTTGTGCTGGGGTGCACGCCATAACACGGAAGATTCGCTCTATCTCCTTCAGCCAGGTCAGTGCTCCATCTGGATCGTATCTACCTTTAAAGGTAGGTGGGTTCTCGCGTTGGAATGTAGCTAACTTGCGATCCTCGGCATCTTCTCTACCACCTCTCTGCTCCCCCATAGCCTGTGCTATGGCTTGCAGAGCCTCAGCTAGAGCAGCATCAATCCTTCGGGCCATTTTCAACCTAACACTGCAGCATTAACATTCGTTAAGAAACAATTAACACTACCTAGTTGTCATAGATACTATGACATACACTGGGCCGGATTGCATCGAAGCGCTCGATACCACTAATGTAACACCCCCCTCTATTTAATGTTAATTAAACTAATAAAAATCAGAATTTTTCAAAATTTGTCCACGCACCTCAAAGAGGGTGATACATTTCATCAAAACATCGTTAAAACATAATTAAAAATTCAAACGCATCTAGTGCGTGAAATGCATAACACAGCCACGTGGTTAAATCCACAAAACCTGTTTAATGTTTACAGTAATCCAAAAATAGTTCACAGCAGCGGAAAAACAAAATTGAGTTCAACACACTCAATACATAGTTTAATTCAGTTTAATCCATGACATAAGATAATAAATACTAAAACCCAATCCCTGGTGTTACTAGATCAGAGCTGACACATAATCCCAATGGAGCCTAGACATCCTCACTCAGTATCACCTGCATGTCGCCACGAGAGCAGGCAACATAAAATGCTAAGGTGAGTCTCTTTACATAAATAATAACAAGTAAGATAAGCATTATAAGCAGAAAAGCATCTAGCAGTAATAACCCTTCACAATCAAGACATTTACCATTTCAAGTATATTACTAGAGCAACAATCACAAATTAAATTAAGTATCAACAGGCATTCCATGAATGTATGAGTTTATGCATGTATGCAATATGCATGTGGATCCATTACTCTTCGCTTTATTTTTAACTCTTCGCTTTGGCCGAAGCCCTCTTCGCTTTTTGGCCGAAGCCCTCTTCGCTTATGCATATGCTTTATGCGACACTATGACAATGCAACATACACAATCAATTACCACCACATTCATTGTCACATCACTCAAAACATCACCACAACACAACTCGTCACTTTTGGCCGAGGCCCTCTTCGCTTTTTAACTCTTCGCTTTGGCCGAAGCCCACATCATTTATTAATTCAACACCTCAACATTAACTCATACTTCGTTGTCATTTCACCACACAATCTATTGGTTAAATTAAGTCTCACTCATGGACTAAACCCACCTAAGGCCCATTTTGACCCTCAACAGTTTAATTTAGCACCCAAGGGTTATTTCACACATTGTGATTAATTTGATATTTAGGGACTTATGTTAACCTATTAAGATTTAATTAGGCTCTAAGGGATTATTTTGTCACGCCAAGGATTAATTTAATTCTTAGGGGCTATTTAGTCACGCCAAGGATTAAATTAATTCTTAGGGACTAAACCATCTCTTAGACGCATTTGGGGCACCTAGGCGCCAAGGGGCAGCCACTTTGGCGCCCCTCTAGCGCAACACACACAGCACACATGCACTCACAGGCGCATAAGGGCCGCTCGGTTGGCGCCCTGCACCGCGCCACTCTCTCAGGCGCACACACACACACGCAGGGCCGCCCATTTGGCGCCCTGTTCCGTGTCATTCCAGCACACACACCTAATCACAGGCGCCAAATTCCTCAGAATTGGCGCCCGCTGAAGCATCTGCACCGAGAGACATGACCCACTCAAATCAGAATCGGGCACCAATTTGCCTAGCAAATGGCGCCCCTCCCTGCACATTCAAGACATCCAGCAACAATCAGCCCCCTGGCGCCATTTGTTTAGGCATTTGGCGCCCCCCTTCAAACATCCCCACCCAAAACACTTTAAATCCAATTTTCTCTTCAACAATTTATTTTCTCACACAACCACACATATAAAGACATCAAATCCATTTCATTAATTATCATATACACAAAATTCTCTTCATGGCAACATTTCCTCAAACATATAGCATGCATAATTCACAACATACATTTTTCCATCAACAAGCAATGTGATATCAACAATAGCAAGCAATTCACATATCAACCAACATACAATCACATCAATTTCACACAACAAATCATTCCTAGAGCTATTTCACCTATAAACATATCCTACTAATTATTATGGATGTAATGGAGAGTCCCCTAACCTTGTTTAAGTTCAAACCTCCAAGCCAACACCAAGAATCACAAGAATGGAGTATTTTCCAACCTCCCTAGCTGCTGGAAAAAACGTGGCCCTCCTACTCTTTGGGGTAAAACGCAACAAGCAACACAATGGAGGAAATGAGACACTAAAACTTAAGGAAATGGAACAAGGAGAAGAAATGGTGGAGATTGGGACCAAAACTTACTTACTAGCACAAGATTCTTCAAGGAAAGTTTCTTCCTTTTCTCTCCACTCCTTCACGCGGCTGTCTCCTCTCCCTCTCTATTCCCTTCGATGCTTTTCCTTCCAAATGAGGGTTATGTGACTTTGTGTAGGGTTTTTGGGGTTTTTAGGCAATTGGGCTTGGGTCATTAAATGACTTGGGCCCTTATTTGCACCACTCTTTCTACTTATTTACATACTCCCTGAAAATAAAATAAAATGAACTCTAACTCAATCATTCCACTTAAATAAACTAGACCCCCTTTTTGATAAAATAAACCCAACTTAATTAATTAATTTAATTAAATGTTGCAAGCCTTAAATAACTTAATTAGATAAATAATTAAATTATTTTGGGCGTTACGGTGGTGGTGGTGGTGGTGGTGTCGTAGAGAGAGAAGGAGAACGAGAAAAGTAAGGGGAAATTAAAGAGAGTGAGATCTATGTGGTGGTGGTGGTGGTAAATGGTGGTGGTGGTGGTCGTAGAGATGGAAGGAGAAGAGAATGGTGGTGGTGGTGGTAAATGGTGGTGGTGGTGGTCGTAGAAGAGAGTGAGATCTATGTGGTGGTGGTGGTTGTAGTGTGGTGGTGGTGTGGTGGTAGTGTGGTGGTGGTGTGGACGAAAGAGAGAGCTATGTGTTGGTGGTGTGAAAGAAAGAGAGGGTGAAGCTCGTAGGAGAGAGAGTGGAGTGAGAGGGTAACTACTTTGGTGGTGGTGGTGGTGGTGGTGTGGTGCTGGAAGAGAAGAAAAGAGAAGAAGAGAGAAGAGTTAAGAGGGGAGAGAAGAAGAGAGTAAATGAGAGAGAATCTGTTTGGTTCAGATTATTATAAAAAAACATGACAGTTTGCGACGGATTTAGCGAGGGACTATCCCTCGCTAATCCTCGCGTTTCCCAAGCCCACCTGCCACGCTCAGAATTCAGCAAAGTGTACTGTCAATGTCAGAAACATGTCAATTAGCGAGGGACTTAGCGACCGAAGTTCCGTCGCTAATCTATGTGTCGCCCAAGGCTCTGCAACGGTCAGAACCATCTGCCAATTAGCGAGTGATTTTTTTATTTCCGTCGCTAAGTGCCTTGAAAATCGTGCATCTCAATTTGAATTTGGCGCCTTGCATTTAGCGACTGACATTTCGTCGCTAATTGCCACCTGTCCGTCGCTAATTGCCAATTTTGCGAGGACTCTTTTTCCCTGGCTAATTCGGTCGCTAATATTTGCTTTTGCGAGGGACTTAATTTTCCCTCGCAACGTCCCTCGCAAATACCCTGTTTTTTGTAGTGTTGGTTTGGTTTGGTTTGGTTCGGTTTTATTTTAGGAAGCAACCCAAACCGCATGTAATTTTTACCTTGCGGTTCGGTTTACTTTTTGTCTCAAAACCGAACCAAACCGCACCGCGAACACCCCTAGGTAATTCACTTGCGAGATTGGTTATCGTTTCAAGATTCCCAATCGATAGGACAATACTATACGTGTTACGTATATGCTATCTGATATACCATGGCTCTGAGAAGCTCAATTTGTGTCCCATGTGAATCCACAGTAATGTCACATGAATATTTTTTGTTTCTTTACGGGTTGGTTAAGTGATAACAAAAACTGGGTAATTATGAAGGGGGTTGGTGATACGGTTCAAACTCGTAAATTAGATGTTATTTGAACACCCAATGTCGTTCTGATTCTATTTATAGGTCTCAACCCACTCATTTAGTACTCACTTAGAGTCTCATGATCAGATTCACCCCAAAAATATAAGCAAAAGCATATGGGGTGTTCAAATGACATCTAAATTTGAACCGTATTATCAACTTCCCTTTACAATTACCCATGTTTTTATTAAAATTGACCAACCACTTATTGTCATATTTTCTTTGTGAAACTGACCATTAGACTTCAAGTGACTACTAAACGAGTGGAATGGGACCCGTAAATATAAGCACAAGGACATTGGGTGTTCAAATGGCATTCAATTTCTTAGTTTGAATCATATCACCAACTCCCCTACACAAATACCCAAGTTTTTCTTATAAATGACCAACGTGTTATTTTCATCTTGTCCTTGTGAAATTGACCATGAGACTAGAAGTGGGTACTAAATGAGTGGATTGGGACCCATAAATGTAAGCACAAGGACATTGAGTGTTCAAATGATATCCAATTTCTTAGGTTGAATCATATCACCAACTCTCCTACACAAATACCTAATTTTTTCTTATAAATGACCAACGTGTTACTTTCATCTTGTCCTTGTGAAATTGACCATTAGACTTCAAGTGAGTACTAAATGAGTGGATTGAGACCATAAGTAAGCACAAGGACATTGGGTGTTCAAATGACATCCAATTTCTTAGTTTGAATCCTATCACCAACTCCCCTACACAAATACCCAAGTTTTTCTTATAAATGACCAACGTGTTATTTTCATCTTGTCCTTGTGAAATTAACCATCAGACTTCAAGTGAGTACTAAATGAGTGGATTGGGACCCATAAATGTAAGCACAAAGACATTGGGTGTTCAAATGACATCCAATTTTTTAGTTTGAATCCTATCACCAACTCCCATACACAAATACCCAAGTTTTTCTTATAAATGACCAACGTGTTATTTTCATTTTTTCCTTGTGAAATTGACCATCAGACTTCAAGTGAGTAAACACAAATGAAGTGAAAATCCTTGTGAAATTTGTTTGATGGGTACTGTGCGTCCGGACCCGGATGAGTTGGGTAATGCGCGGATCCTGCGTGACCCGAAGTATAAAATTGATTCTTGAACGAATATTTGCCACTTCCGCCGATTCTCTCTCTCACTCTAGCCCTAACTCTCTTCTTCTTCTCTCTTATTCTCTCTCACTACGAAACCCTAACCCTTGCAGCTCTCACCGATCACCGGTGATTGAAGCTGCGATCGGTTGTGTTTCTCAGCCAGTGATGAGATCTGATGATGATGAATCAAAGCCCTAATGCTTTGAACTGAATCGGTGCTTCCTAAGGCTATGATTTTCACTTCTCACTTCGCGATAGAGTTTACTCTTTGAAACCCTAATCTGCTTCTGAAGATTTTGATTCACCTAATCAAACCTTCAGAACACTTGTTAAGGTATATATTTTTCTTTCTTTACACTTTTCCTTTCTTTGATTCGGTTTGATCTTTAGGTTTCAGAAACCCTAATTTCTGAACTTCTTTGATCTGCAGGTACACTACTTCAACAATGGTTCTCAGTACTTGAGAAGGTAAAATCTCACACCTCACTGTGTTCTTGATCTTTCTTTCTCTGAACTGAATAAACCCTAACTTTGTTGAATGATCTTCAACTTGCATGTATTGTTTGAGCTCCAACTTGAAGCACAAACCCAGAAACTCAATGTAGCAATACACCTTCAGAAACCCTCTAAAGGTATATCCCTCTTTCACCCTTTCTTCTCTTTAATTCCTTGGTTTCAGTTCATGAAACCCTCTTCTAACCTTGCTTTTCGGGACTGCATGCGAGGTACACACACTTCTCTTGGTAAATCACACTGATCAAGCACTGAAGATTGAATCTTGGAGCTAACGGTTACAGGGAGTTGTATTTTTTGAGTAGAACTTAGAACATAAAACTGTAAAGACTTTTATTGAATGTAAAACTCATTTATTTACAACTAATGTATAAATATATATACACATTATGTACTACACACTTAGGCACGCACAAAAGTGGACATGACCGTTGAAGGAGTTAGTTAAGATGCTAACAAACTTCAACGATATAAACCACATAGGAACAACCACAACAAACTTTTTTCTTTCACATGTTTAAAATATTTTAAGGTGCTTTGGTAGTTTAGTTTGTAACTGTCTTTAGGGTTTTGTCGGAGGTGTTTAGGTTTTTTGTAATTACCCAAAACCAACAAAAAGAACCCATTTCCGTTTGGGTTTGAGGGAGAGAAAGGGAAATAGATCGAGAGAGAAAGGGAGAAATGGGAGTGTTTTCCAATAAGATCGATCGTGAAAAACTGAAGCCTGGTGATCACATTTACTCATGGAGACAAGCGTATATCTACGCTCATCACGGTCTCTTCTTTTTCTTTTTTCAATTTATCATCTTTTTTATATTTCTCTTTCTAGGTATTTATATGTTGAACTGTTTTCATTTGTTTTCATCATTTTGTTCTTATATTGGAAATTAATTTCAAGTGGATTCATGTGCTGTTGATTGGTAACTGTTTTTGTATTCAGTTTGATTGAATGTGGAGTTAGGATACATATGTGTCTTGTGTTGTAGTTTAATCGCAATAATTTTGATCCAACTTCAATTTCAGTATGCTGAAGCAATATAGTTCTTATTGAGTCGACCTAAATTGGTGATGAATTAAACTTCGAGAGATATAAGTAAAGGGATAACAATAATGCTTTGTATGTTCAAACCTGAGAATTGAATTTCCCCAAATTTTTGAGGGAGATACTTGGTTCTTGCTTTCTGGTGATTATTACTTGTGTGATCTTATCGTGGTGTGTTATAAATATGAATTTAATTAGTATGTACTGTCAGTGTAAAGATTTTTCACGTTGTCGACTAATTAGAGTTCATGGTGTGTATGACTTTTAAGGTGGTTAGGATGCAAGTCAAACATTGTTAATATGTATTAATTTCTGATTGGTTGATGATGATGTAAAGAACTTTGCACAGTACATATCAATTAAATCCTATAACTATTGGTTGGTGTCTTATGCGAAGAAGATAGAAAATGATAAGGTTAAACCTTGTAGTTTTGGTCAATACTAACAGATGACAATCTTTTTTATTGAGTAGGTTTTGGAAGCCTTGGATCCAAGTCTAACAGGGTTGTGAACGATTTAATATTTCCTTGTGACCGAATAAGGATTTCACTGCAATTTTGTTTTACTTGGAAATGCAACTCATTTATGCCACTTATCATTGTTCACTAGTGAGCACCTATGAAGCTGGAAGAACTTTTCTGTTTGAACCTTAGAAGCTAATACCTGAACATTCGAAAATGTCCTTTATTTTGCAAAGGCTCTGATGCTTGCGTATTTTTAAATTTCTCTGTTAGTTCACCATTATTTCTTTAAGGAAGTCTTTTGTTCCAGTTATCTCCCAAGGTTTTGAAAGTTTAGCCCAATTGATTGTTGATTTGAGTCCTTAACCGTCTTAGTTACCCCTAGAATTATGAGGTTTTATAATCTGACATGGTTCCTGGATTTATTTTGATGAACATGTGTGTGTTATTCTTAGTATCACCAGTTGTAGGCGGATCTTTCAGTCTTTGTAGTTTTATTGTATTGTACTGCTGTTCCTTAATTATGATCGAACTATTGGGTAGTAGGATTTGCAGGTTTTGAAATATCTATATATGGACAATCATACAAGTTAAACACAAACCTTTTTGCCATTGATGATTTGATGCAAGCAAATGATATATTGTGTATTTACTTATTCTGGACATTAACAGTGTTAGCAGCATATTACGTAAGTTACTAATATTATGGAATATATTGAACATCAATGGGGACAAGTAAAATTGAGAATGCATGCTTTGCAGGGCCAATTAACTTTTTGTCATAGACAGTTTGGTGCGGGTGAGAAATCACAGGTTGCCAGTCTCTCGCTGTTCATGTAGGTGTCTGGCTCTTTTTGGGCTAGAGGAGTAATGCGAAACATATTTGCGCTGTGCATAAAGAGAACTTTAAGACTAGATATCACCACATGAATTCTAGGATTTAGAAGCATTTTACCAGATTCATATACAGTTAGATTCCATTGATCTTGTTGCATTCAGTAGTGCTTTTATATTTATGATTCATAGTATTAAGTGTTTATCGTAATAAAAAGTTTGACTAATATACATAATCGGTGGTTGATGAGTACCTGGACTTAGATAACTCAGGGCAAGTTAATAGGGTTGGTAAGGTTTATTCTAGAAGGGGTAGAATTGGAATACAAGCTAAGTAGCTAATAGTGGAGGGAATCATTTGTAACCAACTTTGCTGAGTTGGCAGTGAGAGAGTGTGCTTTAGGACCTCACGCATAGTTGCTGAGGGAGGAGAATAAATAGGAGGAGTGAGGTAAGAGAGAGTAGGCTGGTTTTGGGATTGGCTTGGGCTAGGGATTTGGCAATTGGATTGCCATTCTCACTGCTTTCATTGTTTTTCCTTTATTTCTCTTGTAATTTACGCTACTAGGTCATTTGTCATCATCTTGATGCAAGACCTATATCATCTATAATACTACGGTTATTTGTTCTTTTGGATTGAGATGGCTTTTGGTACCTATCAGTGGTATCAAAGCACTCGATCCTGAGTGCTCAAGAGAAGATCAGAGATGCTGCCATGGAGTTTCTGGAAGATGAAGTGTTTAACAGTGTACTAGAATGGAAACAGAGTCTGCGAGAAGTCAAGAACCTCTGGGAACGAAGGGAGAAAGGAGAAAGAGCGAAAAGAGAGGAACGTCGATCACGGCGTGACCATGCTCCGTGCAGAAGGAGAGTAAGAAGAGGTGAAGTTTCACAGAAGCTTCACGAGATTTATTTAGATCACAAATGGCGTATGTTGCAACAAATTTATGTTACTCAGAAACAAGGGAAGCCAAACGAAGGAGATACAGAACCAGAAGTTGTGACCTCAGAAACAGATGAAACAGAGAAAGAAGAGGATGGCATCGCAGGTGAAGGTTACGGTGGTGACGATGAGCCAAAATGGGACAGTAGTGACGAAGAGCTGTCGCGGAAGACGAGTGGCAGAAACGACACATTGATGAGTGCAGTGAAGAAATTCATTCTGATTTAGTAAGGATGAATGAAGCACAGGAAGCCATGAATGTTGAAAAATCAGAAACAGAGAAGAAAAATGAGAGAGAAGGTATTTTCTCTCTAGTGACTGGTTCGTGTGAAGGAGAGGAGAAGACGAGAGGGAGCGACGAGAAGCTCCGTGACGATGAGCACTGCGGGCGACCACCGGAGAAGAACGCCGGCGGAACGACGGCGAAGGGAGGTGAAGCGGAGGAGAGAGTTTACGAAGTGGTGGAGAATAAGGCTCGCGATGAAGGAGGACGGTTTCTCTCTTCGTTGGTGAACGGGTACATCGAGTCTTGGAACGAGAAGGAAGCTTGTGTGGGGTGGAGCTCATGGCCATTGGATCTGAAGTTTGACCTATTGGGCCAGGGCCAGGCCCAAAATCTGATACTTACACCTCCCAAATTGTTGGTTAGTACTCTTGATCCTTTTAATATAGAGAGAAGTTTGTTAAAAGTAATATGTGAAAAGAAAAAGAAGCTGGTTGGGTTTGGTTGGGCCCAAAAGAAAGTGGACCTCACTTTTAATCCAATGGGTCAGTCACACAATTTTTTTACTACACCCCCCATATTTGCTAATAATAGGAGGGCATTGCAAGTAGAAAAGGAAATGGACCAAAAGAAGCTTATGGGGTTTGATGGGGCTCAAAATTCAAATCTGTCCATGAATTTTAAAGTTATTGAAAGTGTATTTGGGTTTGTTGGTGCTCTTAAATTTGAAGTGGAAAATATGAAGATTTTGTTTCCAACTAATATTGAATATAGAGGTACTAATATTTTTGAAAGGTGTGAAGTTAAAGAAGTATGGGTTAATATTCCAATTATAATGGAGTCTCCATTTGTTCATGAGTGGGATCCAGGTGGCTTTACAAGAGATGAGAGGAGTCCAAGTGGCATTAAAGGAGATGAGAACTTTCAAGAGAGTGCCACCACTAGTGCTATGAAGTGCCATGAAATTCAAACATATCAATATCATGAGGTATGTTTAAACTTCCAGCAAATATTAAACCTTGTTGGTAATTATGGGGGTGCTTCTATGAGCTACAAAATGCTCAAGAATGATGTTATTAAAGTTAATCCAATTAGTAAGGAGGAGAGGTGGATACAAGAAAGGGAAATAGAAGAGAAACAATATCATCACTGCACACTTGGGGTAACTGTGTCTATTAATTTTCTAAGGCATAAAGATACAAGAATGCTCTCACAACTTATCCATGTGCATCACCCCATTGCAAAGCAAGCTTGGATCACAAAACTTGATTCACTGGAAACAACTTATGGAGGCCAAACAGAATTAACTCCACCAATCCTTCGACATTTTTCGTCGAGTCCAGAAATCTCATGGTTGGTTGCTAACTGCTGAAGGTATAGAATTGTACCACAATGAATTGTCTTCTATTAGAAAGGGGGTAGCCATGTGGGTATGTAGTACCTTTATTGATCCCAAAGTAGTCATTATGATTCTGGGAGTTTGGATGGATGGGGGTACAATCTTAAACCTCTCTATTGAAGACATTGCAGCTTCTCTAAACTTAGTCCAAAACCAGAAAAAAGTGGATGAATTCCGAGAATGGAGTCACATTGATTATTGTTTACAAAGTGAAGAAAGAGCTCCTTGTTTTGCCATGATTGGGTGGCACAACACATCTATGGTCGAACACTTGATTAAAGGGACAAAATCTTCAAAAATGTCATTGGCAGAAACTCATCCCAAGCTGTGGGATCCGGGTGAACTATTCTCAGCTTCTTGCATTATTGGGACATCTTGCTTCAAGCTATGGGATCCGGGAAGAAGACCGTTAAGTCTGCTATTAGCTCGATACCTTCACCTTGAGGACAAGGTGAATTTTGAAGGGGGGAGTATTGATGAGTACCTGGACTTAGATAACTCAGGGCAAGTTAATAGGGTTGGTAAGGTTTATTCTAGAAAGGGTAGAATTGGAATACAAGCTAAGTAGCTAATAGTGGAGGGAATCATTTGTAACCAACTTTGCTGAGTTGGCAGTGAGAGAGTGTGCTTTAGGACCTCACGCATAGTTCTTTGAGGAGGAGAATAAATAGGAGGAGTGAGGTAAGAGAGAGTAAATTTGGTTTTGGGATTGGCTTGGGCTAGGGATTTGGCAATTGGATTGCCATTCTCACTGTTTCATTGTTTTTTCCTTTATTTCTCTTGTAATTCTGCTACTAGGGGCTGTCATCATCTTGATGCAGTACCTATATCATCTATAATACTCAGTTATTTGTTCTTTTGGATTGAGATGGCTTTTGGTACCTATCAGTGGTCAATGAATTAGAAATTAAAGTATGTGTGATAATTTTTAAATAGTATTGTCGTATTTATAGTACCATTTTACAAATTTGACTATTTGTTAATTTGTTAATCATTGTTAATGACTTATTAGCTAATTTGGTTCTTGGAATTTCATAAATGTTCAAATTAGTTCTCGGCATTCGCAATACATCGACTTAGTTTTGACTTTTACAAGTGTTTCAATTTAGTCTCTCTATTTTGGAAATAAAGACCATATTGAAACACTTTTGCAAAATTTAGAGACTAAGTTGATATGTTGTAAATGTCGGGGACTTCTGTGAAATTTCAAGGACTAAATTGACTAACAACTCAATTTGTCGATTAAAAACCACAAAGAGTAACGTAAAGTCCCTACGCAATCGCTCTTACCGACGAGAAATACACATAGGCTCTTCGAGACTTTCTATCTTCCTTGCCAACCTCAAAGGAACCCATTTTTGTTTGCGTTTGGATTGGAGGAGAGAAAGGGAAGAGGAAAATGAGAGTGTTTTTGAATAAGATCGATTTGGAAGAACTGAAGCCCATTGAGCACATTTACTCATGGAGACAAGCATACATCTACGCTCATCATGGTCTCTTCTTTTTCTCTTCACCCCTCTTTATTAAAAAATTATCATCTTTTTTATATTTCTTTTTTTGATATTCATTTGTTGAAATGTTTTCTTTTGTTTTCATCATTTCGTTCTTGTTTAGGAAAATTAATTTCAAGTGGATGTGCTGATGATTGATAGCTGTTTGTATTCAGTTTGAATGAATGTGGATTTAGGATACGTACTTGTAGTCTAACTGCAATAATTTTGATCCCACTTCAATTTCAGTGTGCTGAAGTAACATAGTTGTTATTGAATCGGCCAAAATTGGTCATCATGAATTAAACCACGAGAGATATAAGTAAAGGGATAGCAATAATGCTTTGTACCCCAAATTTTAGAGGGAGATAGTTCGTTCTTGCTTTCTCATGATTATAATTTGTGTGATCTTATTGTGGTGTGTTATAAATATGAGTTTAATTAGTATGCACTCTAGGTTTAAAGATTTTTACATTGTCAGTGGATCAGATTTCGTGGTAGTATGTGTTGAGTTAATTTTGTAGATAGTGTTGTTAGTTGTTAGTTGTTGGTTGAGAGTTATTAAGGTAGTTGGTAGTTGCATTCATTAGAGTAAGTGTGTTTCTCTTGTATATATATATATATATATATATATATATATATATATATATATATATATATAGATGTAAACCTCACTCTATTCATCAACCAAATACACTTTCACTTTCGATTTAAGTTGGTACGAGCTATCCTGGTTCGTTCCTTCTTTTCTTCTCGCTTTTTCAAGTGCATTTTTAGGGTTCCACCGCCACCTCGAAAGTGTGACCCTCTATCTCCGTGCCTTCAACAAAGAACACGCGCCCACCATTGAAGACGACGCCGCCGATCGTCCACCGTAGTAACCGCGCGCCGTTTCACACCACCACGCGCGCTCACGCGCGCCGCCAGAGACGCGGCTTCTTCGGCCAGCGTGAGCTCCACGCGCCGCTCTCTGCTGTGTGCTCCGCTTGCGCACGCCGTTTCCACCGCTCGCTCGCCTTCCTCTCCTTTTTCGCTTTTGCCCGCCACGCCTTCCGGGTCTCACGTTTGGCATGTGTTATTGTTGTTTTAGTTCTTTATCCACGGTTTGTTTGGTACCATTTTCTGGTGTTTTGTTGCTGGTAGTGTTACTGTTCAGTTGAAACAGTATTGTTGGGTGGTACTACTTGGTTTTGGATCAGTTACATTTGTTCTTTGGTGTTTATTCTGTATCTGTACACTGTTACAATATTGAAACTTCTCTTCTTTCATCATGGGGGAGAAGCCTGAGAAGAAAAACTTAATCTCCTTTACATTTTCTGGAACTCCTACCATCACTTCAGAGAAGTTGAACGGAAAGAATTATTTGGATTGGCGTAATGCAGTGGAAATTTGGTTTTTGGGCCAGGGGATGTCTGACCATCTTGAGAAGAAGGCGGACGACATCGCTGCTTCCGAAAGTGACGAATGGAAGAAGGCTGATTATCAACTTTTGGCTTTATTGTTACAATCTGTTGAGCCTAAATTGATGATACATTTTCGTCCTTATAGGACATGTCATGAGATTTGGAAAAAGGCGCAAACGATTTATGCGAATGATATCCAACGGTTGTATGAGACAATCCATAATCTTGCAACACTGTAGATGTCTGACCTTGATTTGCCTTTGTATTTGAACAAGGCACAATCTATCTGTGAGGAAGCGAAGTTGATGTTGTTAAAAGAGGATGTGAAGAAGATGGCAGAGAGACTAGATAATATGCTTATGGTGTTTGTTCTCCATGGATTGCACAAAGAGTTTGAGTCGGTTCGGAACCAGAAATTGACTAATTCTGACATCCCCACATTGGAGGCACAATTTGACCGCTTGCTCCGAGTCCCTTCTCCAGAAGCATCAGGTAGCGCTAGTGCTCCATCGCCAATAGAGTCTTCAATATTAATATCTAATGTTGCTAGCCGTGGAAGTCGAGGTCGTGGTCGTAGAGGTGCTGGTCGTGGCAGAGGTGGTAGAGGAAATCTCCATTGCTCTTATTGTAAGAGGGATGGACACACTCAAGATCGGTGTTATTCTCTTCATGGATTTCCTGTCAAAACAGCTAATGTGGCCCAATCTTCAAGGTCTGAGGGAGACAACATTTTCTCTACCGATGCATATAAGGAGTTCCTTCAATTTAAGGAAGCACAACAAGCAGCGTCCTCTTCAGCTGCTATCGCTTCTGCAACTGTAACTGACACGGGTAATTCTACGGTCTGTCTTTCCCATTCTGAGTCCCTTGGACCATGGATTTTAGATTCTGGTGCATCTGATCACATATCTGGTAATCTTTCACTCCTTTCTAAATTATCTCCTCCTAAAACACCTCACACCATTACTTATCTTTGATGGGTCTAAGTCACATGCAGCTGGTGTTGGTCGAAAGCCACCTCTCCAACATTACCATTAAACTCAGTATTATTTGTACCTGGTTGTCCATTTGATTTAGCCTCTGTTGGCAAACTCATTGATGATAATTTGAATTGTGAAGTAACCTTTAACTCTGATGGTGTTCATATACAGGACCGAAGTACGAAGCAGACGATTGGAACTGGATCACGAGGTCTCTTCTATCTCCATTCAGCCCCATCCACTATATGTGCTGCTTCAGTGTCTTCAGAGATTCTCCATCGTCGTCTTGGTCATCCAAGTTTAGATAAGTTCAAGCGCATGGTCCCTCATCTTTCACACCTATAGTCTCTCGATTGTGAGTCATGTCAACTTGGTAAACATGCTAGAGTTTCTTTTCCTAGTAGTGTCAACAATCGAGCTACTTCTCCTTTTGATATTGTTCATTCTGACGTTTGGGGTCCTAGTCGTGTTCCTACTATTTTAGGATATAAGTACTATGTTACTTTCATTGATGACTTTTCAAGGTGCACTTGGTTATTTTTATTAAAAGATCGTTCTGGGTTATTTAATGCCTTTCAAACATTTAATTCAGAAATTCAAAATCAATTTGGAAAGACAATTCGAGTTTTACGCAGCGATAATGCAAAAGAATATTTTTCTGCGTCCTTTAACTCCTTTTTGACCTCTCACGGTATTATACACCAATCTAGTTGTCCTCACACACCACAACAAAATGGTGTGGCTGAACGTAAACACCGTCATATTGTTGAAACTGCTCAAACACTGTTAATCAATACCAATGCACCATTGAAATTTTGGGGTGACGCTGTTCTTACAACATGTTATTTGATTAACCGTATGCCGTCTTCTGTTCTAAGTAATCAAATTCCTCAGGCACTTTTATTTCCACAAGACCCACTTTATGTTGTTCCCCCACGTGTGTTTGGTTCCACTTGCTTTGTCTACGACCTCACTCCTGGTCGTGATAAATTGTCTGCACGAGCTGTCAAATGTGTCTTTGTTGGGTATTCTCGTGTTCAAAAGGGATATAGATGTTACTGTCCTAGTACACATCGTTTTTATGTATCTGCCGATGTTGCTTTCTTTGAGGACACAATGTTATTTACGTCACCAGTCACTTCTAATTCAGTACCACCTCCTGTATTACCTGTACCTCTTCTTGGTATTCCTCAAGTTACAAAACATGTCACTCCCACACAGGCTGATCACAGGTTTGGTATCACTTATGAGCGTCGTCAGAGAAACCCAGAGCCTGCTCCTCTACCTGATTCTCGTGACTCAGATCCTACTTCAATCCCTTCTTCTGTTGCGGTCCTTCCCGACACTTCACGACCGGCCCATTGCGATTCGTCAGAAGGTAAACGGTCCACTATTAATCCCCATCCTATTTATAATTTTTTGAGCTACCACAGGCTATCTCCTTGCCACTCTGCCTTTATTGCTGCTTTGTCCTCTATTACTATTCCTAAGAATGTTCAGGAAACACTGTCTCATCTAGGATGGAGACAGGCAATGATTGATGAGATGACAACTTTGGAATCTAATAGTACATGGACTCTTGTCCCTCATCCTACTGGAAAATCTACAGTTGGTTGTCGATGGGTTTTTACAGTTAAAGTCGGCCCTGATGGACAGGTGGATCGGCTGAAGGCTCGCTTGGTAGCCAAAGGATATACTCAGATTTATAGTTTGGATTATGGTGATACCTTCTCTCCAGTTGCGAAAATGGCATCAGTTCGTTTGTTTTTGTCTATGGCCGCCATTCGTCATTGGCCGTTATACCAGCTTGATATTAAAAACGCATTCCTTCATGGTGATTTAGAGGAGGAGATTTATATGGAGCAACCACCTGGTTTTGTTGCTCAGGGGGAGTCAGACCTTGTTTGCAAGCTTAGAAAGTCATTGTATGGTTTAAAACAATCACCTCGAGCCTGGTTTGGAAAGTTTAGCAAAGTCATCCAACAATTTGGCATGATACGTTGTGAAGCTGATCACTCAGTTTTCTTTAAACGCTCACCCTTGAATAAAATGATCTATCTTGTGGTATATGTGGATGATATTGTCCTTACAGGTGATGATGAAGAGGGCATTAAACAACTTAAGCAACACTTGTTTAAGCACTTTCAAACCAAGGATCTTGGTTGTTTGCGATATTTTCTTGGGATAGAAGTTGCTCAATCCAAGTGTGGTATTGCTATTTCTCAGAGGAAATATGCTATTGATATTCTAAAGGAGACCGGGATGCTTGACTGTAAGCCTATTGATACTCCTATGGACCCAAATGTAAAGCTTATACCTAATCAGGGGGAGCCCTATTTAGACCCAGGTCGATATAGAAGATTGGTTGGAAAGTTAAATTATCTCACTATGACGAGGCCTGACATTGCCTTTCCGGTTAGCGTCATTAGTCAGTTTCTTAACTCACCCTATGAGAGCCACTGGAATGCAGTTGTTCGCATTCTAAGGTATATCAAAGGATCACCAAGCAAAGGGCTTATCTATACAGACCAAGGTCACACTAATGTTCTTGGATATTCAGATGCAGATTGGGCAGGAGATGCCGGTGATAGAAGATCCACTTCAGGCTATTGTGTTCTCTTTGGCGGTAATTTGATCTCATGGAAAAGCAAGAAACAGACTGTTTGTTGCAAGGTCAAGCGCTGAAGCTGAGTATCGTGCTATGGCTAATGCAACATGTGAACTTGTATGGTTAAGAAATTTGCTTCAAGAGTTGAAGTTCTGTGAGATTGGTCCTATGGAACTTGCTTGTGACAACCAATCCGCTCTACATCTCTCATCAAATCCAATATTTCATGAGAGAACTAAACATATAGAGGTCGATTGTCATTTCATTAGAGAAAAGATTCTCTCAGGCATCATCAAAACTTCCTTCGTCAGCTCTAATGATCAACTTGCAGACATGCTAACTAAGTCCTTACGAGGTCCTAAAATAGCGTACATATGTAACAAGTTGGATGCCTCTGATATATATGATCCGACTTGAGGAATTTGTTGAGTTAATTTTGTAGATATGTTGTTAGTTGTTGGTTGTTGGTTGAGAGTTATTAAGGTAGTTGGTAGTTGCATTCATTAGAGTAAGTGTGTTTCTCTTGTATATATATATATATATATATATATATATATATATATATATATATATATATATATATATATATATATATATATATATATATATATAGATGTAAACCTCACTCTATTCATCAACCAAATACACTTTCAGTTTAAGTGTATGTATTACTTTTTAAGGTGATTAGGAATTAGGATCAAACATTGTTAATGATGTATTAATTTCTGATTAGTTGATGTTGTAACAAATCCTTACATATAACTTAGGTTGGTGTCCTATACAAGGAGATTGGAAAGTAATGAGGCAAAACCTTGTAGTTTTGGTCTTTACTAACAGATAACAATCTTTTATATTGAGTGGGTTCTGGAAGCTTTGGATCCAAGTCTAACAGGGTTGTGAATGATTTGATACTTCCTTGTGACCAAATAAGGATTTTACTGAAAATTTATTTTACTTGGAAATGCAAGTCATTGATGCCACTTATCATTGTTCACTAGTGAGCACTTTGAATGTCTTAGTTACCCCAGAGTCCACTTGCATGTAGTTTGAAATAAGTATCTATGCAAAGTAATTCTTGGAATTTAATCTTATACTCATTACATGAACCTCATGCTTATAATCTATTTGCATCTTCTACGTTTATATCCAGAAGTTATGAGGTTTTATATTCTGACATGGTTCCTGGATTTATTTTGATGAAGATGTGTATGCTATTCTTGGTATCACCAGTTGTGAACGGATCTCTCCGTCTTTGTAGTTTTATTCAACTGCTGTTCTTTTAATATGATGGAACTATTGGGTAGTTGGATTTGCAAGTTTTGAGACATCTACATATGGACAAATATCGAATTAAACACAAACTTTTTTGTTATTGATTAATTGATGATTTGATGCAAGCAAGTGGTATATTTAGTATTTAATTATTCTGGACATTAACAGTGTTAGCAGCATATTATGTAAGCTACTAATATTAAGGAATATTTTGAACATCAATGGAGACAAGTAATATTGAAATTGCATGCTTTGCAAGGTCAATTAACTTTCTGTCGAAGACAGTTTGGCGCGGGTGAGAAATCACAGGCTGCCAGTCTCTCTCTGTCCATGTAGGTTTCTGGCTCTTTTTGGGCTAGAGGTGTAATGCAAAACATATGTTCTTTGTTCATATAGAGAACTTGACGACTAGATATCATTCACATGAAATCTAGGATTTATAAGCATTTTACCAGATTTATAGAGTTAGATGCCATTGATCGTGTTGCATGCATTAGTCCTTTTATATTTATATTCTGATAAACCATAGTTAATGTATGATACTGAAATTGCCATATTTGTTTTGCCAAATGCTTCTTTGCAAAATTGCAGGAATCTATGTCGGTGATGGAATGGTGATCCACTTTACCAGGGGAGGAGGGCAAGAAATTGGAACAGGAACTGTGTTGGACCGTTTCCTTTGCAGTTCATTACCTGCTAAAGCTACCAACACTCCATGCCCGAAATGTGTCGACCAAATAAAGACTGATGGTGTCATCTCTTCCTGCTTGGATTGTTTTCTTTCTGGTGATAATCTCTACCTCTTTGAATATGGTGTCTCACCTCCATTTTATCTAGCCAAAGCTCGAGGCGGAACCTGCACCATGGCGGTTTGTGATCCACCTGAAGACGTTCTTCACCGTGCTTCATTTCTTCTTGAAAATGGATTTGGCAGTTACAATATTTTTAAGAATAACTGTGAAGACTTTGCAATTTACTGCAAAACAGGTCTACTTATTGGTACAAGCATGAGTGTAGGCCGGAGCGGGCAAACATCATCTTACATGGCTGCTGCTAATACTGTAGTTTCAACTTCACTTCGTTTTATGACCACCAGTGTTAGTTGTTGTGCTGTGGTAGGCTACGGCATGTATTGTGTCAGCCGATTGGTTTCTGATATTGGAATGCGACGCGATGTTTCCAAAGTTGCAGTGGAAAGGCTTATAGCTTCACTTGGTTTAGATGAACCACAGACGCTTATAGCTTCACCTGGTTTAGGTGAACAAGAGAAGACAGCTAAGAAGACCAAGGAAGATTAAGTTGGTGGACAAAGTGTCATGTTGTAACGTTGAATGTGAAACTTACATGAATGTTGTTAATGTATTGTGTTTGTTAAATGTTTACATTTGTGCAGTTTGTTGATGATCACTGATACTGTCATTTGGATATATAAGTTATTACACTACACCTGGTTCTTCGTGACCTTACTTGGAATCTTGGATATAGGCATAATATTATTTTTGTGGTATTCTATAGGTGCTCGATCGAAGTATTACATGTAGAATTATATAGGTGCTTTTTGAAATATTAATATTTAAACAGGTTCTGCCTACTTTCATGCTTTGTTTGGTGTTTGATTCAAGAGAAAGAAGTGAGTGGAGAAAGAAATGGGTAGTTTATTAATCAATGAGTTTTTGGGATTTCACGGATTCGACACCAATGTACCGAACTAGGTACGGTTGATTGGTGTCGTGGCATATGTGTTGGGACACACTCTCTACTGTATAAGTTTTAATAGGTTCGGCAGTATGTCACTGAATTAATACGGTTTCATACTCCCGTACTTGAAATTTTGTATGGCACCGCACTTCATTCACAGTTAATTCATAATCATATACCTATTTTATAATCTATTGTGAATAGATTATCTATAACGTATCGTGTATATGATTATGCATTCTTCCTCAATTATTCTTTTGGTATATGAACTATTGAATAGATTCGCCATAGAAGAATCAATATCAACAACTACTTTAATAGCACAGTATGTCTTGAACAAAAAAAATAGCACAGTATGAAAAGAGTGGAACTTGTTGAAAGGGTACGGTATTGATGTGTCGTACCAGTTCGGCATTGATGTGTCGTATCATTCCAAAATGTAGCATGAGGGGGGTTTCTAGCATGTTCCACGTGATGGTAATTTTGAAATATTTTAAGTTTGGTGTGTAGTGAGCAAGAGACGGAGTGGGAAAAGCACGGGTCAACTATTGATTTCCAATTTCCATGAATTAATTGCAAAAAAAAGTGTCACATAGATCTAAGAATTTATTTAAAAATATACACCCATTTGGAGTTTTTTTTTGGTGGTGTTTATTTTATGGTGACCCATTTGGAGTTCCTCACATACCCCAAAGCACCAGAAATCATATTATAATTTGATCCTTCTTATTAGTAAGGAACACTTGCAAAACTCTAACAACTTATAAAACTGAAAATTAAAATATCTATCATCTTCTCTAGAATTATCCAAGTTTTGTAGTGTTTATATGAAAAATTGTTTTTGAATATTCTCAAAGGAGTTTTTTTATCAAACTGTTCTTTAGGGAGAACAAAAAACTGTATGTTCTCGAAGGAACTAACTATAGTATAATTTGGAAGATAAAATATAATGGATATTACTAAAATCTGCACAAACAGACTACGGTGGAAACAAAATTTTTGTGAAAAGCTTTACTGATTAAAAATAGTAAATACTAGTCGTCGTGACCGGGGTCTCGACGCGGATGGCTCAAAAATAGATACTCGAGGAGTCGCCACCCAATTTATTTTAAATAGGGAAATTGAGAAAAACCTAAATCTATGATTATTAGTCTGCGTTAACTAGGTCGGATTCGGAAGTCGGTTATGCGTAGGGAAGGGGCGGAACCCTAGTTTCACTGCACCCCTCACACATTTGTCCTAAGATAGTTACCTTAAATTTGATTTGTGCAATAATTAATAGGTTGTTTAATTATTTGTTCACCCAAAAATAAGATTAAATAGGATTTGATAGAGAAAAAATAGTTCATTATTTATAAATAAGTAAAATAGGGACTAATTTGGAAAATTTTAATTTTGACTTGACAGGGAAGTCCTGCTCCTACGTACCCTCTAGTGTAATGAGAGACTCAAAAATCACGTAGTTCTTTCTGAAAAATTTGTTGGTTGGTTGAATTTAGTTTTGAAGGGGTTTAAGATCCAAGTTGTACAACTCGATTCTCTTAAACCGGGATTGACAAGATGTACATTTCGGCCAAACCCAATTTTTTTGAATTTAATGAAAATAGGTTTTTAAAGGAAAAGAAACTGTTTGGAGATTTTTAGAAAATGTTGATTTATTGATTTGATTTTAATTTTTTGAAGGGTTTACAACTCGGGTCTCTTAAACCGGAATGGCAGATTTGATAAGATGTACATCTCGATCAAATCCTAATTGTGTTATTATAACTAAAATAGAATCGATTCATTTAATGGCTACTTATTTATTCATTAATTTGATTTATTTGGTTTGATTGCATTTGACTTCTCTCCTAATATTTTGATTCAATTTTTATTTGTATTAATTTCTTTTTTTTTAATTCAAATTAAATGACAATTAAAGCTAATTAATAAATGACAATTAAAGCTAATTAATTTCTGATTCTTGAATTCTTTTTACATTTTTGTAAAATTTTTTTGAACTTAATTTTTGGTCATTACTAATCACTAATAGAAACAAAACTAGAAAAACAACACTCTTTGATCTTCACATTTTTAGATTTTGAGATAAGCAAAAAACAAAAAATGTGACTAAGAAAATAAGTTAGCCAACCTTCCCTTTTGACTTTTTGGATCGATCCTTATGATTTGTCGTTGTTGCTATGTGTCACTCCTTTCTGACTGTTGCTGTTGTTTCAGATTGTTGAAAACCAAACCCAGATCTAGCTCTTCCTACCAACGAACTCAGTCCTCGCGATTAGGGTTTCAATGTGAACCCCTAATCGTTTTTTTAGTGATCTCGAAATCTAAATCTTGGGGAGAGAGAAAGTGATGGTGTGATTTCAAGGAGAGAGAAAGAGAGAGAGTGGTGGGGATGGTTGCGAAGTGAGGGAGAGAGTGCTGGATGGTGGTTATTTGTACGTGGTGGTGTTTGATGGTGATGTGGTGGTTAGAGAGAAGAGTGGTGTGAGTGGTGGTTGGAGAGATGAGTGGGGTGAGTGGTGATTAGAGAGAAGAGTTGTGCTCTTCCCCCTTTTCCTCTATTGTCATCCTCTCCCTATATTGTTTTTTTTTTTTTTTTTCTCTTCCTTTTTTACTATGATTTGATTTGTTTTTATAGGTAAAAATTAGGGTTTTAGACATTAATGTTGTTAGACTGGGCCTTTGACTGTTTTTGACTTTTTCAGATCTAAAGCAGGGCCAAATGCAGCTTGGAGCAGTTTGGAGCATCCTAATTTCTATTTTTTGTTATTTTCGGATTTTGTAAATTATTTATTTTTGGATTGTTGTAAAAATAACATTGTAACACAATTAATTAAATATACTTTTTTTTTGTAATTTTCTGAATGATTTTTTTTGTTTAACTGAAAATAGTAAAAACAACGTAAAAGTGACAAACGCGAGCAAAACGACAAATATAACACTAAAATTCGAAAATAAAAACTCCGGAAAAAATTGAGTGTTCACACTAGTGGTAGTTGCAATAAACAAAAGTATAAATCCTACAATGATCGAAAGATTCAAAACACATGTGGTTAGCATGTTTGGAGAAGCCTAGTTGTTTAGAATGCAAGTCTTACATAATAGACATATTAATATAAAAACTTTTATTTCAAAAAAATGTATAATAAAGTCTGTTATGGAATCTCAACAATACAAGAAAGTGACACATTTTTTTACTCCTAATTTTTTTGACAATATTTTTTAATCTTAACTTAACGTGTTTTTGTAAAAAAAAAAAGAATTATATTTAATGTAAAATACTTTGCAAAACCCAAATGCATGGGAGTTTGAAGGTCTCAATTCCTATTCTTAATAAACATACCCTAAAATATTACTCCCTTCAGACTTAAATACCAGGAAAAAAAAAAGAGAACTTATAAAAACAATTTTGAATTTAATACATGTACATTTTTGTTTAAAAACTATCCTCATTTTTGTTTATAAATCGGTTATCCTATACACACAACTGCAGAGACTAATCTCTCGAGTCGGGTAGGACCACAATGGCAGCAAAACTCTCCCTTAATAGATTTAACATTGCTGCATGCCCAAAAGCTCAATTCAAATCCAAGACCATGGTTAAACTTTTATTTTTGAAAGACAAACATATAATAATATAAACTGGAAGAGACTTTAAAACCATGGTTAAGCTGAAAGAGACTCCGACGACGATCTAATCCAAGTATTTGCGTAGTTAGGAGTAGTATGTCTATACATAATTATAATAAAAAAAATAGTCCCTTTTAATAACTTTATCCTATTTAATGTTATCTTTTCAAAACTATCATTGATTTAATGATATCATGAAACAATTTCTCATAGTTTAAAAAATATACATATGCGTTCTGTAATTATATCAAGAAAATTATGTTCAATTAAGTTCCTCTTCAACGTGAATGAAGAGCAATGGTTGCAGGTTGTACCTTTGGTGCATGGTTTCCATATGTCCTTTGGTAACTCTAAACAAGGATGTTACCACAAAAAACTTTGCAGAAGTAGTTGTGCATGGATGCCATGTGCACAAGGTGCATGATACCCTATTGTCTTAGACACAACAATATTGGTACCACAGGCTTTCGAGGAGATCAATGATCTTGTATTGATGCTATTCTATCTTTGCATGGGTTGAACCGATAAGCGGAAAAAATAAAGACAATACTGAACCATTAGCATGAAAAGTAAAAAAGTAGTGTTAGGGATGAACCGTTAGCACAAAATTTAAAAGACAATGCCAGAGTTGAACCGTTAGCATGAAAAGTAAAAAAACAGTGCCAGAGCTGAACAGTTTGCATGGAATTTAAAAGACAGTGTCAGGGCTGAACCGTTAGCATGAAAAGTAAAAAAGCAATGTCCAGGGCTGAACCGTTAGCACGAAATTTAAAAGACAATGTCTGGGCTGAACCGTTAGCATGAAAGTAAAAGCAGTGTCAGGGCTGAACCGTTAGCACGAAATTTAAAAGACAATGTCAGGGCTGAACCGTTAGCACGAAATTTAAAAGACAATGACAGGGCTGAACCGTTAGCATGAAAAGTAAAAAAAAAACAGTGCCAGGGCTGAACCTTTAGCACGAAACTTAAAAGACAATGTCAGGGCTGAACCGTTAGCATGAAAAGTAAAAAAACAAGTTGTCAAGGCCGAACCGATAGCACGAAACTAAAAAAGACAATGCAGTATTTGAACCATTAGCATGAAGGATTTAAGAGCTCCAGGCAGAAACGTGATGGCCAATACATGAAGGATTATTGTGTATGTACAAAATAATGAAAGATGGGATGGCAATCAAGTGATAACTCATAAATGGAATTAGCGTGAATTTTTGAGCTGAAGGAGAAAATGTGTGAATGCTCAAGGAGTAATGACTTAGGAAAAGAGGAGAGATGAAATTAGGTTCCTTTTCCCCCAACTGAAAGCTGCGCAGAGGAAAAGAAGAGCATAAGGAATCGGGTCGGGTCTAGCGCAAGGGCTGGAACGCATGGGTCAAGTGCGTGGACTAGGGGTGCGTTTAGTAAAGAAAAGGGGTTGTATGCGACTAAAAACAACTCTAAGTCTATTTTAAATCATTTTAAAGCCTAATTTCACTACCACAATATTTTAACTCATTATCCCAAAATAATCTCTATTGTAAATAACATCTAGAATACTAATATTTATAAAAATAAAATAAATAAGTATAAATATAAATAACAATCATATATCACAAATAGCTTATAAAAATATATTTAAATGTGACTTCAACTAATTTTAATAACTCAAACACACAATAAATTAAAATAATTTAATCTTTTCAATATAAAATAGTTCATAACACAAATACATATTAAAAGAGCTGACACACGAAAATCGGGGTGTTACAGACCATGTCATTTGACGTTGCTTCAAATATGTGGGGACACGGAGTAGGGGCTGTGTTAATCTCCCCAGACAATCGCTTCATACCGTTCACAGCCAGACTGAGTTTCTATTGCACCAACAATATCACTGAATATGAAGCATGTACTCTAGGCATTCAGGCGGCCCTCGAGTGGAAAGTTAAAAGACTCGATGTATACGGGGACTCGGCTTTAGTCATCCATCAGCTAAGGGGCGATTGGGAAACAAGAGATTCCAAATTGATCCCCTATCGTGATCACATCCTAGAAATGGCTGAGCAATTTGAGGAAATCTCCTTTCACTATTTCCCTCGGGAAGAGAATCAGTTGGCTGACGCCTTAGCAACTTTGTCGTCGATGTTCAATATCATGGATAACAGAAGTCTCACATTCTTGAAAATACAAAATCGTGAGCTACCGACACATCATTGACATGCAATCGAAGAAGAACCCGACAGTAAACCTTGGTATTATGACATCAAACATTATATCACAAACAGAGAATATCCTCCTGGTACCTCAGAAAATGATAAGAGAACACTAAGAAGGTTATCAATGGGTTTCTTTTTGAATGGTGAAGTGCTCTACAAAAGGAACCATGATATGGTCCTCCTCAGATGTGTAGCAAAAGAAGAAGCAGAAAGAATTATGAAAGATGTCCATGAGGGATCCTTCGGAACTCATTCCAACGGGCATACTATGGCAAGAAAGATTTTGAGGGCTGGCTATTACTGGTCAACAATGGAAACAGACTGCTTCAATTATGTGAGGAAGTGCCACAAATGTCAAGTCTACGCCGACAACATCCATGTACCACCAGCTTCTTTGAATGTTCTGCCAGCTCTCTGGCCGTTTTCAATGTGGGGAATGGATGTCATCGGCCCCATCGAACCTAAAGCATCAAACGGGCACCGCTTCATCCTGGTTGCTATCGATTATTTCACCAAATGGGTTGAAGCCGCTTCTTATACAAGTGTGACAAGGTCTGTGGTGGTCAAGTTCATAAAAAGAGATTTGATCTGTCGTTACGGCCTCCCAAGCAGAATCATCACGGATAATGGGACCAACTTGAACAACAAAATGATGAAAGAGTTGTGCGATGACTTCACGATACAACACCGTAACTCCTCCCCGTACCGGCCAAAAATGAATGGGGCAGTCGAAGCGGCAAATAAGAACATCAAGAAGATTGTGCAGAAGATGGTAGTGACTTTCAAAGACTGGCATGAAATGCTCCCTTTTGCTTTACATGGGTACCGAACCTCAGTCCGCACTTCGACAGGGGCAACACCGTTCTCACTAGTGTATGGGATGGAAGCAGTACTACCCATCGAAGTTGAAATACCCTCACTACGGGTACTAATGGAGACAAAATTAGAAGAGGCAGAATGGGTTCAGGCTCGCCTAGATCAGTTGAACCTCATCGATGAGAATAGGCTGGTTGCATTGTGTCATGTGCAGTTGTATCAACAAAGGATGAAGAGAGCCTACGAGAAAAAGGTTCGTCCTAGACAATTTCAAGAGGGGGACTTGGTGCTCAAGAAGATCTTACCTATCCAAAAGGATTCACGTGGGAAATGGACCCCGAACTACGAAGGGCCTTACGTGGTAAAGAAGTCGTTCTCCGGAGGATCCCTAATTCTCACAAATATGGATGGTGAAGACCTCCATCTCCCAGTCAATTCTGATGCAGTCAAAAAATACTATGCCTAAAGAAATTATATAGAAAAAGAGGAAAAATGAGCCAAGCAAGAATAAGCTCGCTAGGTCGAAAACCGAGAAAGGCGGCCTAGGCAAAAGTTAGAGCGACGATGGATTGAAAACCAAAAAAGGCGATCGAGGCAAAAATTAGTGGTCAAGAAGTTGGACCAAAATATCGAGGCGCACAACATTTCGAAAGTTGAATGATGATTGGTCAAAGGCGTGAATATGGGTATCCGACAATGTTATTTCAAAAGACATTAGCTACCAACTAATCTGCTTAGTACTCTAGTTTTTCTGTTTCTTTCAATTCGATTCATCGATGTAATCTTTTCACCCAATGTGCCTTTCGCATACTTGGCTTCCAATATTAATATCAAACACTTTCCATTCTCTTTCATTCTCCCTCATTTTGAAATGATGTTTTTCTTGGTAAATGATACTGAATTGTGAAACATGTGCCATAACCATAAGCATTAGGATCATTACGAAATTCTTGAAAATCACAGAAAGGGTATGATCTCTCATAAAAGCAGTCGCAGAAAATGAACCAATGCACCCACAATCACTTTAAATGAATCACAACACGCCCCAGCATGTCGATCTCACAATACAAATATACAAGGTGACTTCATATCTCACGCCAGGAATCCCGCGAGTTGATAGAACCAGTCAAAAAAGGACTGCCCAAAAAAAAAATCAAGAAGGAACGAGAAAAATATCATTCCACATCTCATGCATCATCCCGCCAAATACCATTCATTAAATACCTTACAATACACTCATGTACCATGCACCGCATTATTAAAAGTTTCACTCAAGCACACACCCTCACTAGGGGCATCCAAATATAATGCCACACTATATAACAGATCACCGAGATCCTTCAGACCCCGAGTGGTCCTTCAGAGCACTACGCTCCTTCGATTGCCCTAAGTGGCCCAGTCGCAACGCGTCGAGTCGAGCGAGCGGACGACCGACCGCGGACCCGAGTGGTCCTTCAGACTAGTTGTGTCAGCCTAAGACACAGTGGACGTCCTTCATGGTCAACATATCAGTTCCGGATCTGATCTTGACTCCTCATGGCCGCTCGAAATATAAAAGGCCCCCTCAGACCGTTTAATTAGTACCGTAGCTAATTGCGCTCCTTCAGACCACGATGGTCCTTCAATTAAGGCCTAGGCAGCCTTTCAGACCTTAAGTGGTCCTTCAGAGCCTTATCGCTCCTTCAGACCCTGAGTGGTCATTCAGAGCCTTAGCGCTCCTTCAGGTCCTTGATGACCCTTCATTTAACTTCTGGTTAAGGCACCGAGTGTTAACTATTCTTTGTTCCTCTTAAAACTTTCTGCTTCTCCATTAAACAGACAAAATTAGCGTCTATCTTATCTTTATTCCTATTTCTACTATGAAAGTTCCAGAGCTCCGCACTTTCTAGTAAAATATTAATAAAGAGGGGCAGCTGTTATACCCCAATTTTGTCCGTCTTCTTTTTCTTGTTTTAGTCGTTTATTTTTATTAGGGGCGTGTTTTGGAGTCGCATGATTACGAGAATTATTGGTATGGCTCCTCGGCTACAAACCCGAACCAATTTAAGTCACCAAGTTCAACTAAATCGAAATACCGTTGTTTAAATTAGGCACGCACGCGAATGATCGATCTTTTCGTGCGTTCTTCAATTTAATCTTCGTATTTGGGTTTAGTCGTACATAAACAGGTTTACCAAAAGTCATTTTTTTCAAAATTTGGCTCATCTCTTCAAATTCAGACTTAAGAATGCCGATTAAAGTTAATTTTAGTGTTTTTAGTTAACGCGCCCATTTCTTTTATTTTTGGTCGTTTTTAGCGCAGATTTATGCAGTCCGCCTGTTCTCGTCTTTGTATTTGGCCGGACTCCTTTTTCTTATTGTTATTTTTATTTTTTATTTGGTTTATTTAAGCATATATAATAGTCCAAAAATGTCAAAAATTCTATTTATTTTAATTTACAATTTAAAAGTGTTTAAGAGTCAAATAAGTCCAAAAATGTCAAAAAAAAATTGTATTTAGATTTAATTTACAATTTAAAAGCTCTTAAAAGTCCAAAAATACAAAAACATATATCCAAAAACCCAAAAAGACCGAGATCCAGAAAATACACAAAGAAAGCAAAGAATCTAGGGTTTCGAGCGGCATTCCAAGTGCTGCGGTGATGTTGGGCACGGGTTCCAACACGAAAAATCATCCAAAACCAGTCAAAACTCAATTAATGCCTTAACCTAGTTTTATACTATAAATAAGCGATCAATCAAGCCAGTCAAAAGACACGTAAATCAGAGCGAGTAAAATTATCTGCGAAATTACCAAAAAATAGGATTAGAGTTTCACATCGAAACCCTAATCCAATAAACACGATTCTAAAATCGAGTAACGGCAAGAGCGGTTGAAGGCATCACGATTGCGATCGGTCACTATTACTCGAACAAACACGCAAAGGAATCAAAACAGCAGGTGGAGTTGTAGGTTGGTATTCAAAACCCAAGTTCTGCTTTTTTGTCCATATGATTTGTTAAAATAGGATTCATTCATTGTTGAAAGCGAGAACGAACGTCAAAAAAATATAAGAGTAGTTTTGAGATCACGTTTTGCCTAATATTATGTTTGTCCTGAAAAAAAATGCTTAGAAACTAGTTTTGCTTGCTGTATTTTCAGATCAAAGTAGTTTTTTAGTAAAATAAAATACTCAGAGACCAGAAAACACAAAAAAAGCAAAAACAGAATTAAGGGAGGAATAAATGGGTAGAAAAGAAGTCGGACGGTGAAAGCATAAATAAAAAAACATGTAGAACAAAACACTCGACCTTAAGCACACACCAGGAGCTCGATGCGTCTTCTCGCGAGAGCTCGCGAGGTCCTTAGAAACCATTCCACCACTCCACCGAATCGAAGCTTCAGACCACCACAAACCGAACCCCCTCCTCTTCCACGGCCATCCTCCCATTCGCCTCCCCCAAAACGAGATTCCTGCCGCCACGGTTTCACCAAAAAAAAAACGACAATAGATCAGAAACGCTTTAAACGAAGGAAACAAAAAAACAAAAAGAGATAGAGAAGAACAGAGAAAGGAAAAAACGAAGCTCACCGGCGCCGGCGTCACGCTCGTCGTGGCCTTCCTCCCCCTCTCATCGCGAACCCAAAGCTCCGGTTTCATTTTCCATGGAAAACGGCGCAAACCGCGCCAGATTTTTCTCTCCCTCTCGCGCGGGAACCGGCGGAATTCTCGCCGGTGGTCTCGTTCTCTCTCTGCGGCGCCGCACCAGCAGGTTTAGGAGAAGAGGAAATGAGTTTTCAGGGTTCTGCTGTCTTAGGGTTTTCCTTATATATGGGCCCTTTTTATTTTTATTTTATTTTATTTTTTAATATTCAGATTATTAGTTACACCCCCCTTTGTTCATGCGCGCACCCCTCCCCCACTTAAGCCCAGTTTCGCATTCTGGGCTCCCAGATGCGAACTGGGCTTTCCTTTTTACACCCCTTATTATTTATACAGCCCCCCTGCGACTAATAAAACCCCAATTTACAATTTTCACCCCCTGTTTCTCTTTTTAATTCTTTTCTAACGCAAATATAAATACTTTTCTCTCGAAATTAAATAAACGACTAAGTCGGTTTGTTGTACCTGGGTTAGTCATTATTTTAAGGCCAATGAGTCATATGATTCAAGAACCTTGAAAACTTAATAAATGTTTTTCTCTTGAAATTAAATAAACGGCTAAGTCGGTTGTACACCCAAGGTTAGTCATTATTTTAGGCCAATGAGTTATGCAGTAGCCAAGAACCACGCAAACTTAATAAAATATAAATAAACTGCTTTTTCCTAAAAATAGGGGACTAAGTCGGTTGTACTGGCAAGGTTAGTCGCGTTCTAAAACTAATGAGTCATGCAGATTCAGAGTTCTAGAATACCTATTCTAAAATCAACCCACCTCACATCAAACCAATTTCTTTCAAAACTCTAAAATTAGGGGACTAAGTCGGTTTGTACAATCGGGTTAGTCGGCGTCCTAGAATCGATGAGTCAGCATGCAGTTCAAGGAATCCTAGGACCCCTACACTAAAAAAACGCCAACCCACAAACTTTTTGGGGAAGAACTACGTAGCTTTGATTCCTCCATTGCATCCGGGGTACGTAGGAGCAAGACTCAACTCTTGTCAAGCACTAAAAACAAAAATCTAAATAAGTCATTTTCTCTACAAATAAAAGGGTAATAATTAAATAAATCTTAAGTTAATTAGACAATGGATGTCGTGGGGTGCTAATACCTTCCCACACATAACGAATCCCGAACCCTAACAATGCCTCGTCCTAAAACCTAAAGGGATTTTCCGAATTTGCCCTTAAACTAGAATTTGGTGGCGGCTTCATTTTCGAACTTGAAGAATCCTTTCCCGGATTTTTTTGGCCGCTACAATAGGATATTGTAAGTAGTTCTAGAGGCGGAATTCATAACAATCAAGATAACCTAAACACATCTAACGATCCGATTACATAGGATCGCTGCAATTGAGATGAAAAATGTATGTTCTTGCGGTTTTATTTTTATTTTGAATGCTAGTTTCAAATACCAAATTCTTTTGAAAATCTGAGTGTTTCACTCATGTCATTTATTTTTCTTTTACTTACTATTTCACTTTATTTCTCTTTACTTTGATACTTCAAATTCATTATGATCGCTTTTTTCTGGAGATAATTTTTGTTTCCGTTTTAATTTCTCTTTTTCTTAATTTAACCTTCGAATTCTATTTACGTTATTAATATTGAGTCTAACTTCTCATTAGATTGATAGTGTACTTGAATTCTTTTCTGAAAACTATATTTTACACTTTGAAATCATCTTATGAATTTCTATGCAACCAATAAAAATAGAGATATCAAGCAAAGAGTATATAGATCATTTAATTAATGGTAAAGAAGTATGAGAATTTACATCATGCTTATAAGAGGTCATACCTTGACCACCCGTTTCTTCCTTTACCCTGACAACATAGTCCTCTATTTTGTAATTGATGGTCACATTAATGTTGTTATTGGTTTGCCACTAAAGGTGTATTGCTTCAAGGTGTTCTGGATGTTTTGTTGTTTTGGTGTAGCATTGTTCTGGCATATGGTCGGGGTTTAATTGGTGTTGAGGAGTGAATGTAGGTGGTAGGAGTAAGTACTGCTCTTTGATGCTACCCCTTCTAATGGAGGACATTCGTTGTTGTTTAAGTTGTTTGTACTCATTGTGGCTCTGGATGTTTCTTGGCAGTGTTTCTATGAGTGTTCCCCTTGTATGTTCTCTAGTGGTCGTGTTTGATTAGCTATGGTGTTGGAGTGGTTTTCTTTTGTCATTTTTGTGATCATTTTGGTGTTTACTTTGGTGTTTTATTATTTATTGGGAGTTATCTTGGTGTAAAGATAGGGGTATCTAGGGCTCTTACCACCTATTTGGTGTTTTATAGTGGGCGCTGTCTATTTTTGCTTGTGTTTTTTTGGATTCGGCGTTTGGGCGTTTTGTACCGTCTGAGGGTGTTACTTGGTTATGCTGGTATGTCTTGACTTTGGTCATTTCTTCCTAGTCTTGCTTATTGCTTATGTTAGGTTCTATTAATAAAATCTCTCAATTATGGGAAAGAAATTTAGGTTGTACCCCTTTTCAACCTCCAATATTCCTTAGCCCATTGATAACAGAGAAATTCATGAAAATAAGTTATACATGTCATTGTAATCATGCATGTCATAAAGGTCTAAAAAATATGAAGCTTACATATCAACTTTGGTCTTGATGTATGAATTCAACCGTTTTTTCACTAAACCCATTTAGATACTTTGATTAAATCTAAGGAAAATGACTGTCAATTGAAAAGAATTGTTGAGTAGGGGAAAATTGTAAAGGATCAACCATAGTAGCTATAGGAGAATAATGGATCAAAGGAAACAAGATAACTATGTTGATTATCAGAAATGTTAGCTATACTCTCTCGAACACTCATACTATGATTGATTAAAATTCATGTAGGTCTCACACTTTGAAGATGGAAACCATTAATTTAAGAGGACCCACATGAATTTTATCTAATCATAAAACGAGTGTTGGAAAGAGAGTATTGCTAGTACTTGTCGTCAATTTTACTAATCATGTTTAGGTCTATGAATCCATAGTCCCAGATGTTTCCCCTCTCTTGGCAAAAGCGATGCAAAAATCTACGATGTCGAAATAAAATCTACGATGTCGATACTTGCATTGCATGCACCCTTACTAAACCACTTTTATTGAAACTCACTGGTGATGAATAAGAAAGTCCAAAAGCTCCTTGGTGTCATTGAAAGAAGGAGCATTGTTATCATCATACTCCAAAGGTAGTCTAAAAGTAGCCATTGTACGAGATAGCACCAAAAAGTGCAATTTTAAACATTATCAGCCTATGTTTAGTTGCTCACACTTCCTCCTCTGTAACAACAAGCGATAGGGAAGTTGAACAAATTAGCTTTAGGATAACGTTGGCTAAACGGGCTTTAAAAGGAACTAATATACGTGGCAACACTACATAAATATTGTGGACCAAACTTCCTACAACCCCCAACTACTCACTGGACACTCCCAAATTCTGTGAAAAGACCAAAATGTCATTAATGAAATGTACACCCTTTTTTTCCTAGGATTACAAAGGTACAAAACTATACTTTCAAAACTGTTTCGAAATTATAGTTATGTACCAAGCCAGACATCCCCATTGCTACATTTTTAACAGGTACAAAACTATAATTTTGAACCGGTTCGGAAGTATAGTTATGTACCAAGCCAAATTGCAGCGTGAGGGGGGTTTGAACGAACGTCTCACGTGAGGGTATTTGTGGAATATTTGAGGGTTGAGGGGTGTCTTGTGAGTAGGGGGAGGGTTGTAGTAATTATGAGCCAACATTGTAAACATTAATTTCATTCTTAGCGTTGGCAATTTCTTTGAGACGAGCATCGTTTAAATTATACATATCTCTGATTGCCATTCTCAACCCCTAATCACCACTAACCCCAACCCCTAATCAGTTTGATTGATAATTGGGACGAGTCAGTGGTTCTTAATAGGAAAGAAGTTTCTTTAAAGTTTTGGAAGGATATTTGTTTAAAGGAAAGTTTGTTGTTTCAAAAGAGCAGAGCATGTTTGATTATAGGTGTCGGAGGAGTAGTCTAAAGTTATTGGGTAATCAATGGGTGTTGATGGAAGATGTTGATGAAGCCACAATTAAAAATCATTTGCAGGATTGTTTTGTGGAACCTATTCATGATAGGCCAACTCTTGATGGGTTGTTTTCAAAGCCTATTCCGGGAGACACAAATATGTTGTTGTTGGAACCGTTTGAGGAGGATGAAATCAATGAGGGGGTTTGGAGTTGTTATAGGGACAAAAGCCCAGGAACGGACGAGTTTAATTTGTGATTTTTCAAAGAATTTTACTCTAAAGCATATTTACCTAAAGCTTTTTTTCAGCTTCTTTTATCACCCTCATTGCAAAGAATGATAATACTCAAGGCTTGGGTGAGTATAGACCCATATGCCTAATTGAGAGCATTTATAATATTCTTGCAAAGGTGTTAACTAATAGACTCAAGAAGGTCCTCCCCAATGTGATACCCAGTTATCATTTCGCTTTTTTGGGAGGCAGAAACATTTTGGATGGGGTTGTTGTAGTGAACCAAAAAAACGATGAGTGTATGTTTTGTTGTAGCTAACCAAAAAGAGGATGAGTGTATGTTTTTCAAAGTTGATTTTGAAAAGGCACTTGAAACTATTTATTGGTCTTTTTTTGTTCTTTTTTGTTAGATTTGGTCTTTTTTTTTCCTTTCTATTAGATGAAAATGATGTGTTTCAATTTGGGTTGGATTAGGTGGATAAAGGCTTCCCAGTTCTTGAATCCGTTATCGATTTTGGTAAACTGGATCCCTACTAAAGATGTCACCATTCATAGAGGACATATACAAGGGGATCCTCTATCACCCAATCTATTCTTTATTGTGGCGCAAGGGCTTCTCCCTTTGGTTGATAGGGCCACGACCAATGGTTTGTTCCACAAACATAAAGTGGGTGATAATCTTGATTATTCTATCGTGCAATTTGCGGACGACACTATTCTTATTTGCAAAGCATCATATGGTGTAATCTTTGGAGCATTAAATCTATCATTAGAAGTTTTGAACTAGTATCTGGTTTGAATGTCAACTTCCACAAAAGCAAGCTCATCGGTATTAATGTGTCAGAAATTTTTTTGGATCATTCTTCAATGTTCCTCCATTGTCGTTTGGAATCTATTCCTTTTAAAATTCTTGGCATTCTGGTAGGTTGAAATGCAAGGCGTGGTGCTACTTGGAAACCGGTTCTTGATAAAATCCGCTCTAGACTATCTTCTTGGAAAAGGGTGCAATCACTCTATTGGAGGTCGAGTAACTCTTTTTAACTCGAGACTTAAATAATCTTCCCTTATATTTTTCCTCTTTTTATAAGGCACAAAAAGTGGTGATGAAATCTATGATCAAGATTCAAAGGACGCGTTTTGTGGGGATAAAGGAAGATTGTAGAGGCTTGTATTGGGTGTCTTGGGATAAAGTGTGTAAATCAAAGAACGAGGGTGGTCTTGGCATAAAAACTTGTAGTCCTTCTATTTATCCCTTTTATCTAAATGGAAGTGATGTTTCTTGGTGGACGAATATCAAACACAACATTACCAACCTTTTATCGCAAAAAAATGTTGGTGGATCAAGCTAGTTTTTGACCGAGGATTGGTGGATTTGGACATTTCACGAAAGTTTAGAGGTGGCCAAACGATTCGAGGAGGAGGCGAGTAATTTGATGGTGATCTTGCAAGAAGTCAAAGCTCGATTGCCGAATTAAAGACTACTAGAGATGAATTTTAGAAACTCATAAACTAAACTAGGTAAACTCCGCTTATTGTCAGGTGGGAGGCTTACGTTTTGTTGCTAATACCGTAACAAATTCTACTGTAGTTTTTTTTTTGCAGATCTAGAAATCTGATATTCCCTCAAAAATTAGCATCTTTGGGTGGTGTATCTTCTCCAATGCTATTCCTAATCATCGACTATTGTTATCCCGTCATATTTCACAATCCGAGGAAGATGTTGTATGCCCGTTTTGTAGGCAAACAAATCGAAGAACTAATGCATCTATTATGTAATTGCTATTTGGCAAAAGAAGTTTGGGAAAAGGTGAGTGTATGGCTTGGTCTACAACACAATCCAAGTGCCAACATTGTTAATCACTTTTTATCTTTTGGCTGTATGTTCTCAGGAAAAAAAGGCGACCAAAACAAGATACATGATTTGACTTGCAACTTGCCGGAGTATTTGGATTGCTAAGAACAATTTAATTTTCAAAGGGGAAATGTTGAAAAACATGGCATCCATGAAAATTTGGGAGAAAAACTCTTAAAACTCTATTATATTGAAAGTGGTGAATATTACAAATGAGAAAGGTGAGATACAAATGAGCCTACCAACTAGCTTATATACTAACCAACTAATGGGCATTACTACTAACTAATGAGCTTACTATCGATATTTCAACAGCCTCCCGCAAGTTGGACGGTGTTCACAACACTTCCAGCTTAGGATAAGCAATACAAAGATATATACTATAAAATCATGGAAAATAAAGAACAATCCAAATTGGTAGCAGTTGAGGTGCATAGCTCCTAGAAGTCTTCGACCAACTATCGGGCCCCTTCAATCTTCTTCCAGCGTCTCCACAACATTCACTCCAAAAGGATCAGCAAACTCCACTCTTGGGCATAATCATCAATGTGCCAAAGCAGTCAACAAAGCTTAACCATCGAGCAGAAACCACAACTCAAGGTTTAACCACTCGGAGGAAGCAAAAATGCTTAACCACCATAAGGCAGAAGCAAACATCAACAAAGGCATAAAGCCAAAGGCTTAACCACCAAGCAGAAACTATACCTCAAAGTTTAACCACTTGGTAGAAGCACAACAATATAATGCTTAACTATTTATAGCAAAAGCATCATGCTTAACCACCATAAATGTAAGCTAAAAACAAGACAATTATTGAATTTCACAATCAACTTCGGAAGAAACTAATTCCAAATATGAGCAACACCTTCAACTTTAGCAGCTCTGGTAGCTATATTCACACTAACACAAAGCCCATTAATGATAAAGTATCAAAATAACCACCACTTGGACAAAAAAAGGTTGAAACAACACAACCTCTTGGAGCACACAATATGATACGAATTGGCTAAATACTACCAAGGAACTTCATCCACTCCTTGAAGCTTCAAGCAAGAACAAAAAATTCAAGGTTGCCCTCCCATTGCAATTCACAAATCAAATGATTCAAAGAAGGAACCAAGCCTAGCAGCAAATTGAAAGATGAAGCCTCCCTCCAAGGCAAAAAGCAAATGGCATCATACCAATAAAGGAGCATGGCTTAAAAGAACAAAGGAAAATTCCCCAATTTGTGCTAGGTACATCCCAGCAAGAACTGAAGTCTTGTTGTTGTAACCAAACCCTTGACAACACATGCAGCTATTATTGTTTTTATAATTATCACCAATATAACAGCTGCCAACAAAATATCAACATGATTCCAAAGGAAATAGACATGTATAAGCATCCCAAAATACAATGAGAACACTAGTGACAACACAAGCAAGAAAATGATGCTAATAATTGTTCAAACCGTCGAGAAGAAATTGCTGCCAAAGACATTCATAAAGATGACCAAACAGTCTTTAATTGCACTAGTACTGGATGCAAACCAAGCTTAAGAAATAAGAGCAACTATACTTACTGACAAGCCTCTTCATAATAGAATCCAAAGTGAAAATAGTAAAATTCCCAAAAGCATGTTCTGTAAAACCTTTTGAAAGGAGAGAATTTGCCCAGACATCTCATCAAACATATTCAACGCCAAAATCACCAAAGACAGGCACAAACCAGTGGGTGAAATACTGAAATTGAAGCAAAATTACGAATCAGGGAGCATGTCGGCGTTCAATTGATGAGATGAGAAACAAACAACAATCCAGAATAAACCCAGTGCATTAACGAGGAGTGTCCAGAACAGAAAGCAGAACCTGATTGGTGCGAATCTCCCGCGAGAGTGAAGATCTGACGAAGCAGTAATCTGATGAGGAGGGGGAGCACAACAAGATTTAAAACGCGGGTTCTTTGAACTGATTAAAGGTTTGCGGTTTTCCTATCTTCCCAATTATTCAGAGAGTAGTTTCCATCTCATTTTGCAGAGTTAATTGATCCCACTTCAGGAATACATGAATCCAGTGTCTTGCTCTTCTGAGTTTAGTAGCAGATTTTCCATATGGAAATGCAAAACACGACATGGGACCGTATGTCTATATTTCATATGGTTGTGCTGACAAAGTAATGATTCTGTGACCATACTCTACTAGGACACATGATGTGGTATGTGTCCTTGTTATGTTGCACTTCATTTTTTCTTATGAATGACCAATCCCTTATTTTCATCTTTTCCTTTAAAAAATGACCATGTGACTACAAGACATACAAGACATTGCTAAATGAGAGGGCTGAGACTCATAAATGTAAGCACAATGACATGAGATGTTCAAATGAAATCTAATATCTATTTTTGAACTATATCACCAACGGTCATTCGCAATTACCCAGGTTTTTATTAAAACTGACCAACCTGTAATGTTCATCTATTCCTTGTAAAACTGACCATGAGACTTCAAATGAGTGTTATTGTGCCAAAATTACCATATTGTTCTTGATGTACTCATCTTATTGCACATGATTCTAAAGAATGCGTTTATTGAAACAGAAAACAAACAAGAGGGTGCACTTTCTTAATTGTTATTGAAAGCATTCTTGAATTGTTAATTTCTTGGTTGTGACTAATCTGTACTGTATTTTCTTGCAGTGATCTCATTGTGTAAACACAACCATATAAGGATTGAACGGAGCTGATAATGGGGACAAAAATGACATGAAATTTTGTTCATCTTTTTTTTTATTGTCTATATATGTGATTGTATTAATTGTAAATGTTTTGATTGTCTATATATGTGATTGTAACCAATTGGTTTCTTTTTGGCAATCGTAAAACAATGTGGATTAAGAGAATGTGTATCTTATACCTTATGCGGCTTGGCATAGGTATCTAAATTGGATTGGATTTTGGTGGGAATAATTTTTTGGTATGTGGCATGATTTTTTGTTGGTTCATTTTTTTGGTTGTTTTTTTTTCTCTTCTTCCTTCTTTGTTTCACTTTCTTTTTTGTTTCTTGCTTCTATTTTTTTTTTGTTTTTTGTTATTTTGTTATTTTTTTTACCATGTCATTGGTACGTAATTTTCATTGTCTTTGTCAATGACTAATCTACGTTGGGGAGTTTGGCTAACCACGAGTCTCCCATCCCAACAGAGTTTTTACCACATCCAAAGTTCTTTTTTATATTTGAAGGTTTTTTTTATATTTTAAGGGGTACTTTACAGTCTCGAAAAATTTTAGATGTTTAAATATACAAATTTTTGATGGAAAACTATTTAAGTTCATGACAAAACACATAAAGTGCGATGCTAAACAATGTGATTTGGTGTAGTTGATGGGAAAAAAATCATTTTGTAACTAAATGTGTAAAGTGAAATGTTAAGCGGTGTGCTTAGGGGTTCTTTAGGGTTTAGAAAAACATTTAATTTTACCGATGACTAATCTACACCAGGGAAAATTAAATCTTATACCTTATGCGGCTTGGCATAGGGTTCTTTAGGGTAAAATTAAATCTTATACCTTATGCGGCTTGGCATAGGTATCTAAATTAGATTGGATTTTGGTGGGAATAATTTTTTGGTATGTGGCAGGAATTTTTGTTAGTTCATTTTTTTGGTTGTTTTTTTTCTCTTCTTCCTTCTTTGTTTCACTTTCTTTTTTGTTTCTTGCTTCTATTTTTTTTGTTTTTTGTTATTTCCTTATTTTTTTTACCATGTCATTGGTACGTAATTTTCATTGTCTTTGTCGATGACTAATCTACGCTGGGGAGTTTGGCTAACCACGAGTCTCTCATCCCAACAGAGTTTTTACCACATCCAAAGTTCTTTTTTTATATTTGAAGGTTTTTTTATTTTATTTTTTATATTTTAAGGGGTACTTTACAGTCTCGAAAATTTTTAGATGTTTAAATATACAAATTTTTGGTGGAAAACTATTTAAGTTCATGACAAAACACATAAAGTGCGATGCTAAACAATGCGATTTGGTGTAGTTGATGGGGAAAAATCATTTTGTAACTAAATGTGAAATGTTAAGCGGTGTGCTTAGGTGTTCTCTACACCGGGGAAACTAGCTGACCACGAGAACTCGGCTTTGTCGGCTTGTCTGGTTATCTTCTTGTTCTCGGGTGTATCAAGAATACGAAGCGCCAGCAAAGAATTGGACTGCGCCCACCCAACTCGATCGCCCAAACACGCCGCTTGGAGCGCAATTTCGCCGTAAAAATCTCGCTAACGGTCGGACCGCAAAGATATATATCGCCATTCGCATATGGCATCGTGCACGTTCTCTAACCTTGTGCTATCCGCGCGAGCGACCTCTCACTAGATCGTCGGAGTGTCTTTGCGGGTACCACCCGAGGTGTTCAACGCGCGTGAAGGCGGGACCGGTCCTTTCACCCATTCAACGACCGCCCATAGGCGAATCAATCAATCAACACTTCAACTCTTCATTGGTCAAGGTACGATCAATTGGCGACCACGCGTGGGAGGCCCGTGCGCTATCCTACCACATTCATGGCTCCACGCGACCGCCCCGGGCCGCGGGCCGCTTCGACTCAATCCTCCGGCAGAATCAAGAATGCACTTCGAGGGCGTGGCATCACGATCCACGAATCTCAAGGACTTCCACGACAAGAACCCGGTGCACAACGGCCGTGGACCTGGCCTCCAGCCAGATCCATCCGGCCGCTCGGAGACCTACCGCCCGTTTGGTTGAAGCGGGCATTCAGAACCTCTACCGGATCATGTCATTTCGCGCGTTTTGCAGCTCCCGCAAAACAAAAATCAAGTGATCGTGAGACCGAGATGCGCCATCTCAAGCGACGAGAGGTTCGATTCCGGGCGCCACGGCGAAGACGGAGAACCTTCTCGCTGCGTCGCCGACCGCGCGAAGACACCGCTCCTCCTCGGAAGGAGCATCTCTCGCCGAGAGAGCACTACTCATCGCTTCTCCCAAGAAGAAGCGGCGCGCATGATTGCCCCAGCGAGAGAACGAGCGTAGACGCCGCTCGATGTCCTATGATTATGAAGATTCCGCCTACCGCCCCGACACCGGCCGCCACCTACCGTACTCCTCCAATGAGTCGTCCGGTCACGTCGGTCGAGAAGCGAGATCTTGGGATTCTCGTGAAGAGCCGGAAGATTACGAAATGGGAGAATTAGGGACGCGTTTCGCATCGCCAAGGAGAGGCCAAAGCGAAGCGACCCGTAAGGCCTCTCAAGATCCACCAACCGCCCGTCCGGAGGATTCTATGGAATGCGGCAACGAGGCGTGCTCGCAATGCAACCCTTTGGGTCGAACGGCATTCGGGAATGAACACGGCCCGTTCTCTCGTGGAGATCAGCGTTACAAGATTCCGAGAGACCTCGCAAGCCGCCCAATCTCAACAAGTTTTGACGGCCGAGGAGATCCGCATAAGCATCTCCGTTACTTCAATAATTATCTTTGCTATAGGGAATTGGGACCGACTATGAAATGCGTGCTTTTTCCCGGGTCTCGGGCGGCCGAGCATTGGAATGGTGGGAGTCTCTGCGACCCAATTCCATCTCTCTCTGGGACGACTCGATCGAATATTCTGTCTCACTACACCGCAAACCCGCCAATATCGGTATGAAGAATACTTGGACTCTGTTGTTCAAGGAGATAATGAGACGCCGAGGCAAAGATATCGACCGGTTTAACATCGAGGGTCGAAGTTCGCTGCGTGACTTGTCGACAAGGACAAGTTGAAATATCTCGAAGCGTGGTATTCGAGGACCACGGTTCGTCGAAGAGTTTACTTTGAATCATTACGAGGATCTCGGCCCACTTCCTAACAAGGGCTAACGCCCACATGCGGTATGAAGAAACTCGGTAAAGAAGAAAGGCCGTCCGCGCGCACGACCTAAAGAAGAAAAGCGATAAGAAGCCGCCAAAGGGCATGAAGGTCGCCGCGACAATCGGCCCGACTTTCGAGATAAAAAGTTTGATCATCGCGACTCGACTCAACACCTCCATTGCGCAGATCTACGCCGAGTGTCGAATAATGAGTTTGTGGGAGTTAAGCGGCCCGAACCACTGCGTGCTCAAGAAGGGGGCACGACCGACCAAAAGATACCGCTGTTACCACAAGAGTAAGGGCACGATACTAACGATTGTATGGGCCTCAAAGATGATATTGAAGAGCTTATTCGTAAAGGCAAGTTGGGAAAGTATGTGAGGTCGGAGGAAGGCGACCGACCTCAGAGAAGCGAGAAAGAAGTCGATCCGCACGGGGAAAGGGCCTGCGCCCAGAGAATACCCAAAACAAGGATCGATCGAAGATCGTGACACTTCCGGCGATCAAAGCCGCCGTAATGTTGCGATGGTTATTCATGGTGGAAACCCCCGGATCGCAGGAATCTAACAAAGCCACCAAGAGAAAGTGGGACGAGTTGTTAATGGTCGCGATCCACTTCAAAGACCACCACCGGTCTCGAGCAGACCCCATCTCGTTCGGTGTGACGGTGACTTTATACGACTACAGCAAGCCTAATAGTTATGTTCCATTGGTAATCGAGTCGTCATGGCAAACACAGAGGTGCAGAGAATTCTGGTCGATCAAGGTAGCTCGGCCGATATCATGTTTGAAGACTTGATCGACAAAATCAAGGTTGATCGGAGCGAGATAATTCCCCAGGCCGAGCCTACCCCTCTAACAGGTTTCAATGGGGCGACCACCCACCCGCTGGGAACGATCGAGTCGCTAGTTACGTTTGGTGGCGACACCTGGGATAGTACTGCATGACAGACTCGGCCAGACGACGTTCCTTGTACTCCCCCTCAAATCCTGCTATCAATGTATTATTGGTAGGCCGACTTTGGGTAAGCTAGAGGCCGTTACCTCCACGGTGCACCTAAAAATGAAATTCTACAGCAAAGACGACCAAGTGGTTACCCTGGCGGCCGACCTTGAATCAGCAAGAAGAAGCCACGCTCTATACCAAGAAATATGTGACGAGGTAGATCGTGGCCCGAACGTTCAGAGCACTAGTGAAGGCCATCAAGTCAATGTCGCTGATTTGGACGCTCGGTATGATCCGGACAGCGACCCAGAAGACAATGATGATGATTTGGCTCGAGAGCTGAAAAACAGGCTGAGAAGACCAGAGCCTCATGGAGAGTTGGTAGATGTTCAATTGGGTGACGACCCATCCAAAACGGTAAAGCTCGGCGGCGACCTACCAGAGCAAGTGAAGCAAGATCTAGTGCAATGCTTGAGAGACTATGCTGACCTGTTCGCATGGCAGGCGTCGGACATGCCCGGCATCCCTATCGAAGTAGCCTGCCATCAACTTTCAGTCGATGAAGGGGTCAAGCCGGTCGCTCAAAGAAGACGCACCCAGAACGAGGAAAAATCTCAAGCCGCGGCAAAGGCCGTTGAGGACCTCATAAAGGCCAATTTTATAGAAGAGATCAAATACACGACCTGGTTGTCCAATGTCGTGCTGGTTAAGAAGAAGAATGGAAAGTGGAGGATGTTTGTGGACTATACTGATCTAAATAAGGCATGCCCGAAGGATGCCTTCCCGCACTCCAACATCGATAAGTCGGGTCGATGGGGCCTGGGCTACAAACCATCTGTCTTTTCTCGACGCTTACTCGATACAATCGATCACGATGTATCCGCCGATCGGCACAAGATGACCTTCATGACCGATCGGGGAAATTTTCAGTACAAGGTGATGCCTTTCGGCCTCAAGAACGCTGGAGCGACCTACCAGCGAATGATGAACAAAATTTTCAAGAGGCAGATCGGTCGCATCTCAGAGGTGTATTTGGACTACATGATCATTAAAAGCGTAACCGACCCAGATCACGTGAACGACCTCAGAGAAATATTTGAGGAAGCTAGGAGGAACTCCCTTAGACTGAATCCTGAGAAGTGTACCTTTGGGGTGAGAGCCGGCAGATTTTTGGGTTTCCACCGATCGAAAGAGGATGAAGCAAACCCCGAAAAGTGTAGAGGCTGGCCGAGATATGAGGCCGCCCACGCCGAAAAAAAGAAATACTACAGCTAAATGGCATGGTGGCCGCTCTATCCGGGTTCATCCCCAAAGCGGCCTGCAAGTCGCTTCCACTGTTTAGACTGCTGAAGAAAGAGGTGGACTTTGAGTGGACCGAACAATGCCAGCGAGCATTGGATGAATTAAAGCAAGCTTTGGTTAGCCCGCCGATCATGACCAAGCGCGCTGCGCGCGAGACGTTATATTTGTACTTGGCCATACCGAGAAGAAGTTCGATCTTTGTGCTAGTTAGAGAGAACGATCTAAAGCAGAATCCGGTCTACTTCATTAGTAAAGTGCTACAAGGTCCCGAGCTGAGGTACCAGAAAATAGAGAAATTTGCCCTTGCGCTCCTAATAGCTGCTAGAAGATTGAGACCCTACTTTGTGGCCCATCAGGTCGTGGTAAGGACCGATCAGCCTATCAGGCAAGTCCTACATCGGCCAGACCTGGCGGGACGGATGATAAAGTGGGCTTTGGAGCTCAGTGAGTTTGGGATTAAATTTGAATCCAGATCGGCCGCAAAAGCGCAGGTGTTGGCCGACTTTATAGCGGAAATGACTCCTGCTCCAGAAGATCAAGCCGAACGACCGGATCTTGCACGTAGATGGGTCGCCTAATAGTAAAGGAAGTGGAGCCGCCTAATACTAGAAAATTCTGAAGGCCTGGCTGTGGAGGTGTCTTTAACCTTTGCATTCCACACTTCAAACAACCAGGCCGAGTACGAAGCATGCATAGTTGGCCTCAGCTCGCCAGAGATTTCAATGTCGACCGGGTTGAACTTAGATCAGATTCCCTACTCGTAGTCTCGCAGATCAAAGAATTATATGATGCTAAAAAGACAGCGTCTTTGAAAAGTTATCTAGCAGCAGGTGAGAGAAGCGCTCAAGCGATTCGACCGAGTGAAGTGGTACATGTGCCTCGGACCGAAAATGTTCGAGCGGATATATTATCAAAGCTAGCAAGTACCAAAACCTGTGGAATCATAGAAGTGTGATTCAAGAAACATTAAATCGGCCGAGCGTTTCAACCAAGCCAAGTCGATCGTTGGCGTTCTATGTGTCAAAGACGATTCGATTGGATCGCCCCCATCCTAAGGTACATTGTTGAAGGGGAGGAGCCGAACGATCCAAAGCAAGCGAAGTTGGTCAGACTCAGAGCGACCAAGTACTCGGTTATAGAAGGAAAGTTGTACAGAAGAGGATTCTCCTCTCCATTGTTAAGGTGTCTTACGTCGGTCGGCTTCCCACCATGTCTTTGAGGACATTCATGAAGGTGTTTGTGGGAGTCACCAGGGCGCCCGTTCCATAGCTAAGAAGGCTCTCAGGGCCGGCTACTATTGGCCGACCATGGACGAGGATGCCAAGAAGCTCGTTCAGAAGTGTAAGAAATGCCAAGTACATGCCGATGTCCACATTGCACCTTCCTCAGAATTACAAAGTCTTGTCTCACCTGGCCGTTCGCTCGTGGGGCATGGATCTTCTAGGCCCGTTTCCACCCGCTCCGAGCCGGTTCAATTTCTTGATCGTGGCGATGAGATTACTTTACTAAGTGGATCGAGGCCGAGCCGCTTGCAACAATCACATCGGCCAAAGTCGCAAGTTCTTTGGACGGTGTGTGCTAGCCCGTTTTGGGATCCCCAAAGAATTGATAATGCATAACGACACCCGGTTCACGCAGACAAGAGATTCAGAGAAATGTTGGCGACTTAGGGGTAAAACAAAGCGTTTCACCTCGGCCGAGCACCCTCGCATAAACGGCTAAGCCGAGGCGCCAACAGAGTTATCTCACGTGGCTTAAAGCAAGATCGGATGAAGCGAAAAGGAACTGGTCGAAGAGCCGCATCCGTTCGTGGGCCTACGGGGCGACCCCTCATTCATCGACCGGGAGTCGCCTTCGATGGTGTGTACGGAATCGACGTTTGTGATACCCATCGAAATGGGCGAAGTGAATTGGAGGACTTCAAACCCCTACGGTGGTTGAAAACGACCGAGCTATCCGAGAAGAATTGGACCTAATCAAGAAGCTGCGCACCCAAGCTTCGCTAAGAGAGCAATTGATCAAGCGGAAGGTCGCGGCGTGTACAATGCTCGAGTTCAAAAGAGAGAATTTCGATCGCCGCGGCTCGTTCTAAGACGGACGCCGACGGGAAATAAGAATGCACGCCAAGCGGAAGCTCGCACCAAATTGGGAAGGTCCATACAGGTCATCAACAAGACCGGAAAAGGGGCTTACGAGCTAGAGACCATGGATGGGGCGACTATCCCCGTAACGTGGAATGCGAGAAAAACTCGGGAAATATTACGTTTGAATGTAATAAAGATTTGAATGTAATACCGACCGACCTATTAATGAAAAGCAGACAGGCGCTCTTTTTCCCACTGGGTCTTTTACAGAGGCCTGACCTTTAGAAATATGATGTTATTTACTCTCTCGCAAGGATGTATGACCGGTCGCTCAAGATTGCCCGCGGCAAGGGAGCGACCGAAGACTTATCAAAGTCGATCAGATCGTCGAAACGATCTAAACCGAGCGACCATCGAAATGATCCCAATCGAGTGCCATCGAAATGGCCCAAGGGTTAGATAACCCGCACAAACGACGGTCATCGAGTTGACTCAAACGAGAGCCATCGAAAATGGCCCAACAACGTTAGGTCGTCGAAACGATCTACATCGAGTGCCATCGAAAATGGCCCAAGGGTTAAGTGATAACCCATCGCGGTAGGCCGTCGAAACGACCTACCTCAAATGCCGTCGAAAGGGCCTGATTGAAGGTCGCCGAGCGATCCAAACCCCCGTTGGGATATTAAAACTTATCAAAGAATGGATGCTTTCGAAATAAGCGCGAACGACGACCGAACGGTCTTAAAACTCGAAGACTTAGAGAAAAATAAACATACAAGGCGCGCAAAGAAAAGCGACCATAAACGAGCGCTATCGAAGTAGCACGAAACGACCGCCGAGCGGCCCACAAGTTCTAAATGAATGAGGCGAATAAATCCAAGTACGCAGACATAGCAATATAAATGTGAACAGGCGTAATTAAACAAGAAATAAATTGTCATTACAAACACGGACGCCTTGGCCGGCCGGCGCCCATGAATCAAAAATCGCGCGGCGCGAGAAATTGTTGGGCGAAGGCAAGTTAAACGATTACAAAAGTTACACCGCCGCAGCGGGCTTTAAAAAGAGAATGGTGGCGAGGCGAACGACATTGCCTTGCTCGCCGACTGCGCAGCAACATGATCTTGTTGTTGTCAACGAAGTGCGTGGGCGATCATCTTGTCATCGAAATTGATCCTCGGATCGGTATTCAATACCGCACCGCCCGAGAGCATTGTAAAATCGCTCAATTGCAGCCTCGACCGGCACAGGCCACCTTTCGGATCGTTCCTCCGGCTCGGCCTTATTTACGCCGCCAGCAACTCTCTCTTGGCCGTTGCATCAAGATCGGCCTTCAAAGTAGCGACACGAGCAAAGAAGCTCCTTGTTCCTCTTTGCCGGCTTGGCGGTCATCCTCCCCTCGTTTGAGGGCCTCCTTCTTCGATCGACGAGCTTGTCATATTTTAGTGCGCCTCGGCTAAAGCCTTGTCTTTTGCGCAAAATTCAGTCGACGGGTTGTTAGTCGGTCGAACAAAGATAGACGAAGAGTACAAGACTAAAAATAAAATTACCATCGATTCGGCCACCGGCTCCGCCATGACTTTCTCGACCCCATGCAGAGAAGCGCAGAGCGCCATGGGTTTCTACATCAGATCGCTCCGGATCGGCCGCATCCAAGCTTTCGAGCGAAATGACAGAATCTCCTCCGTCGCAGGGCCGGACCGACAATCACGCTTGGCCCGCTTGGGTGAGCGATCGGCAGACGGGGGAGGCGGCCGAGGCTTGCCGACCGGCTTCTTCCCTTGGCTCTTAGGAGTTTGGGGGACCTTTGAGGAAGATTCAGGGTTATCCCCCGACCGAGAACCATCAAATCTCTTGGCCCCTCCTTCGAGCTTCGGGGCGGAGCGAAGCAGTCCCGCTTTTTGCTTGGCCATTCTTTCGCGCAAAATAACGAGCTATGAGTTAGAATAAAAGATTGACAAGACTGACAGCAAAAATATAAAGAAAAAGTTCAAAAGCGAACCAATCTCGGCCTCCAGGTCTTGGCCTTCGTACAAGACAAAGGGTCGGCAAGGTATGTCGCCCTTAGGATCTCGGACGCATCATACTCGCCAACGACTTTATCATCTCCGAGTCTCGTGTCGGCCTCGCCAAGTCTTTCATCAGATAGATGTAGTCGCGCGGCCGCTGAAGAAATGAGCCTCATTCCACATGATTGGGAAATAAGGGGACCTAGCATCCCGTCCGGTTGAACCTCAGAAACGGCCTTGCCGGCCTCTTCAGTTGGAACGATCCAAAAATACTGGCTTTTCCAGGCCGCTCCCAACGACTCCTGGAATGCTTTGAAAAATCGGTGGTGGGTCTTCTGCATTTTGAAGGAGACTTGCTCCCTCTTCTCCTTGTGAGCCAGCTCAGCTCAAAGATAGCAAAGAAAAGCATCATCGAGACCGGCCGACCCAGCTTGGTCAGCAGCACCTCAAAAGTCTTTAAAAACGCCCATGCGTTTGGATGAAGCTGTGAAGGGGCGACCCCAATATGGCGCAGGACGTCGCGTTGGAATTCGGTAAAAGGAGGGGTAATCTTCATCTTCTCGAACACGAGCCGATACATCGTGAACTTGAAGTTGGGAGAATAAGTCGCGATATCTTCGCCCTCCTTCATGCCTCTTATCCTCCAGCCCGGTGAGTCTTCAAGGCGGCTCCGTAGATCGGGCAAAGCATCGTGACCGACGGTAAGAATGCTCCTGTTAGAGCGAAGAGTTTCCGACACCCAAGACATGTCAGATATATCTCGAGCTACATCGGCTTGGACTTCGGCCGACCTTCGTTCGACCTCCTATGTTGACTTCCGCACTGAAATATCGACTTCGGGCTGAATCACCTCTTCTCCTTGGACTTCTTCGTCTCGGCCGCCCTCGGCCTCCACCATCTCCTCGTCCACGACTGGGACGACACTTTGCGCCTCGTCATCATCAATAATAATCACGTCGGCGTCCTCTTCTTCTCTCCTCCACTCGGGATACAACGCCCCGGGCGGTGGAGAGTTGCTCGCCGCTTCGGCGAGAATGGACGGACACCGAACCGGTACTCTTGAGGTGGCCGATCCGACCGGAAGAACGAGAACTCGAGCCCGTGCCGCCGAGGAACCGCTGAAGAGCTAGAATCTTTGTCGCTCAAGACGACTTGGACTCGCCCGGCCTCGACATGTATGTGGCGAAAGATCGGGGCGGTTTTCCGAATACGAGCGATTAACTCGTGCTCGTGGCATACACAAACACTGCGTGATAAAGGGATCGAGTCGGTCGATCGAGCAAAGCACTCATGAGAGGGGCGAGTGGCCATCCTCGACCGACACCCCTATCACGAGGCGTGGAAAAGCACGAAGTGCTTTCAAGAAAAAACTCAAGCTTAAAAGGTAAAGGAGAGATCGATTCATACCTTAAGCGGATGTAGTGGATCGGTCGCTAGTAGACGTAATCGCCCGGATGCAAGTCGCCGACGGATGAGTCGGTCGTTGGCGAGCAATTCTTGGAAGTGTGAGAAACGAACTCGGCAGAAGGACTATTTATAGTGCGGATCTCTCGCGCGAAGGGACCGGGATACGAAGAGTCACAACGCGCCGTCTTCTCACCAATGGTTGTCTCGCATGACCTCGGAAACACCAAACGTCATGTCTTAAATGTCGGTAAATACCAACCGCCACAACCGCGACGGCCGATGGTTGACAAGCGGTCGACACCGCCTACGGAGAGAAGCGAACACCGCGGCCATTACGTCAAAATAACTTCACTCACGGGGGCATCGATTTCAAGCCTCACCCGCTCTTAAGCGACCTAGGCTTCGGGGGCAACTGTTCTCGGGTGTATCAAAGAATACGAAGCGCCAGCAAGAATTGGACTGCGCCCACCAACTCGATCGGCCCAAACACGCGCAGGGAGCGCACTCGCCACGAAAATCTCGCTAACGGTCGGACTTCGCAAAGATATATACGCCATTCGCATATGGCATCAGGTACGTTCTCTAACCTTGTGCTATCTGCCCGAGCGACCTCTCACTAGATCGTCGGAGTGTCTTTGCAGGTACCACCCGAGGTGTTCAACGCGTGAAGCCAGGACTGGTCCTTTCACCCATTCAACGACCGGCCCATAGACGAATCAATCAACACTTCAACTCTTCATTGGTCAAGGTACGATCACTTCTCCCAACAGAGTTTTTGTCACACCCAAGGTTCTTCTTTTATATTTTATGGTTTTGCATTTTTTTCTTTTTATATTTTAAGAGGTACTTTACAATCTAGAAAAATCTTACATGATGAAATATGAAAATTTTGGGTGAAATAATGTTTAATTTCGTAAGAAAAAAATTAATGTGAAATGCTAAACAATGTGATTTGGTGTAGTTGATGGGGACAAAATTATTTTATCGCAAAATGTGTACCGCTAAATTTTACGTAGTGTGTTTTGGGGTACTTTAGGATTCCGAATTTTTTTGAAGTCTTAAAATACTAGAAGTTTCTTCGTAAATAACTGGTTTGGTAAAAAATAATAAGTTTGTGACAAAATACATAAAGTGCAATGTTGACAGTGTATTTTGGGGAACTTGAAGTGCATGAAAAAATTACGATGTTTAAATAAGCGAAGTTCGTTCCTCAATAATCTATTTGATGAAAAAAATTCATAACAAAATACATAAAGTGTGATTCTAGGCAGTGTGTTTTGGTGTACTTTAGAATCAAAAAAAATTACATGTCCAAATTGGTATTTTCTTCTTTATTTAGATAATTTCGCATCAACAAGTATTAGAAGCATTCTTAAATTTGTGTTTAGTTTTAAATCAAACCGTGCATGATCGACAGAATCCTACAACCGGCTCAGGACGGATTTATCAACCTCAAGAGCAAACTAAGCAAGAATAGTCATTCTTGATGGATTGTTGTTTATGTTACAACTTTTAAGCTGTTTGTGATATAACTTGATCTAATATGTGTGATTAGACTGTTGTTTTTGCTCCAACTTTAAGTTGTTTGTGTTATGACTTGATCTAATATGTTTGACTTTTGTCTTTAATTGTGATGTCTTTCTAATACTTAGAATTTGTTTGATATTATTATTTACTTTTGTTTTTGTTTAAAAGTAATTTATTTAATCAATAGTTAGACAACCCGTCCATTGGAGTCAATTGTTTTTTTTCTTTCACTTTGGTTTTTTTTTGTTTCCTTTCTTTTTACTTTTTTTGTTACTATCTCATTAGTGTGCAGTTTTCATCGGCTTTAACGATGACTAATGTACAATGGAGAAGTTGGCTGACCACGAGTACTCGGTTTTGTCGGCGTGCGTGGTTATATCCTCCCAACAGAGTTTTACCGATGACTAATCTACATTTTTTTATATATTTTTATATTTTAAAGTGGGATGCTAAATAGTGTGCTTTAGTGTACTTGATGGGGGACAACATTATTTTGTAGCAAAACGTGTAACGCGAAATGTTAGATATTGTATTTTGGGACTTTAGTATTCAGAAATTTTTTAACTATTGAAACACTTCGTTTGCCAATAATCTATTTGATGGAAAAATAATTTGGTGGCAAAATACATAAAGTGTGATTCTAGGCAGTGTGTTTTGGGGTTCTTTAGAATATTGAAAAAAAAAATTGATGTCCTAATTGGTATTTTCTTCTTTATTTAGATAATTTCGCATCAAAAAGTATTAGAAGCATAATTAAATTGATATTTACTTTTAAATCAATCTCTGCATGAGACCTACGTACGTGTTTCACTTTTTAATTATGTTGTCTTCTTTTCTCTTTAATTATGAGTTAAGTTTTCACGTGTACATTTTTTTGGTATAAACTGGATATCCTCTACCCGCAACTCTAGAGACTAATCCCTCGAACCGGTAAGACGGTATTATGGGTTAAGTTTTTATGGTTACATTTGATGAATATGGATAATGTTATTATAGGTTGTTGTTTATTTTACAACTTTAAACTGATTTTGTTATGACTTCATCTAATCTGTGTGATTAGGCTGTTGTTTATGCTCCAATTTTAAACTGTTTGTGTTATGACTTGATCTAATATGTGTGACTTTTGTCTTTAAATGTGATGTCCTTCTAATATTTAGAATTTGTTTAGTAAAAAAAATACTTAGATTTTGTTTGATGTCTGCACATTACGTTCCGCCAAACATTCAAGAGATGAAAAATACATAACAGGAGCCACATGCGTGTCCTTTGTAAAGGGAAAAAGCTCATGAGTAGGAGATTTCTTTGAAATTGGAAATTGGTGACTCCTTTGATTGCTTTTTGTTGATATCATTAGAAAATCTGGTAGAAATAATTAACTGTAGTACTTACCTTTCTACTGAAACAATAGACCTTGGCCTTTAAATATCCAAACTGTCGGATATTCATTAACAAATGTCTATGCTTTTGAACTATTTTAAACATACTTCTTATTATTATTCTTTCTTCCTATTTGTTTCATATCTAAGTTTAGGCTGAAAGAATTTTTACTTGGCCTAAGCTATTCTTTGATTCTGTTGTGTATCACATATGCATGTATTCAACAAACATTAACCTTTAATCTTCAGAAACTGTTATTTCTACCTGCTTTTATTCCAATGTGTTTTAATTAATCAACCGCTAGCCAACCCGTCCATCGGACGGGTCGTGGGGCTAGTTAATTGTAAATGTGGATCAAGTTGAATGATTTGTGCAAAGAAAAGAAAATGACATTGATTTTATTATTGATTAATGAGTTAGCCAATACAGTTTGTTTTTGAATGATTTAGTTATCCTATATAAGTTGTTTTTACGCGGGTTGGTTAAGTCTTTTAAAAAACTGGGTAATAGGGGTGTTCAAAATCGAACCAAACCAATAGGAAAACTGCAAACCGAACCAAACCAAACCGAAACCGCAAAAAACCGCTTTTGATCGGTTTTGTTCGGTTCTTTTTTTCATTGCACCACGCGGTTCGGTTCGGTTCGTGGTTTTGATTTCCGAAACCGAACCAAACCAAACCAAACCGCAAGTAACACTAAGGCTTGTTGAATTACAACATTCCTTACTAACTTACTAACCCAAATGCAACTACAACCCAACTCTCACTCACTTACTAACCCAAATCCAATTAATTCTTTGACTCACTTACAAACAATCCATTATATTATGCTATATTTAAAAATTACAACAAAATAATTAACTCAAAATTTTTTAAACATTGTCTTAGCTATTTGAAAAAAAATTAAAAGAGAGTGATTTATATACTAGATATATTTGAGTAGGTTTTTTCTTAAAGATTTATGTTAGCCTTTTTTAAGTTAGTTAATTTTAACTCCGTTTTAAATTATTTTTGTCATGGAAAAAACCGAACCAATCCGAACCGCATTGCACTACAAAAAACACGGGCATTAGCGAGGGACATATCTGTCGCTAACAGGCCCAATTCCCTCGCTAATGTCCATTTGCGAGGGAATTAGCGAGGGACATATCAGTCGCTAATATCCTCCTCGCTAATTCCCTTTAGCGAGAGAAATTGTGTCAGTCGCTAATTAACTAGTGACTATTCCGTGGCTAATTCCCTCGCTAAGACTGACAGCACACTTCCCAAAAATGACCGGCACACTTCTCAATCTGAGTGTATTATTATTATTATTATTAGTATTAGTTTTACTATTGTTATTATTATTATTATTATTATTATTATTATAACCAAACTTTCCAAAGAGAGAGAGAGAGGAATGAGAGTGGTGGTGGTGGTGTGGTGGTGGTGGTGGTGGTGTCGTAGAGAGAGAAGGAGAACGAGAAGAGTAAGGGGGAAATTAAAGAGAGTGAGATCTAAGTGGTGGTGGTGGTCGTAGAGAGAGAAGGAGAAGAGAGTGGTGGTGGTGGTGGTAAATGGTGGTGGTCGTAGAAGAGAGTGAGATCTATGTGGTGGTGGTGGTAGTGTGGTGGTGGTGTGGTGGTAGTGTGGTGGTGGTGTGGAAGAAAGAGAGAGCTATGTGTTGGTGGTGTGAAATTAAAGAAAGAGAGGGTGAAGCTCGTAGGAGAGAGAGTGGAGTGAGAGGGTAACTACTTTGGTGGTGGTGGTGGTGTGGTGGTGGAAGAGAAGAAAAGAGAAGAAGAGGGTGGAAGAGAAGAAGAGAGAAGAGTCAAGAGGGGAGAGAAGAAGAGAGTAAATGAGAGAGAATCTGTTTGGTTCAGATTATTATAAAAAAAAATATATGACAGTTTGCGACGGATTTAGCGAGGGACTATCCCTCGCTAATCCTCGCGTTTCCCAAGCCCACCTGCCACGGTCAGAATTCTGCAAAGTGTACTGTCAATGTCAGAAACATGTCAATTAGCGAGGGACTTAGCAACTACAACCCAACTATCACTCACTTACTAACCCAAATCCAATTAATTCTTTGACTCACTTACAAACAATCCATTATGTTATGCTATATTTAAAAATTACAACAAAATAATTAACTCAAATTCTTTTAAACATTGTCTTAGCTATTTGAAAAAAAAATTAAAAGAGAGTGATTTATATACTAGATATATTTGAGTAGATTTTTTCTTAAAGATTTATGTTAGCCTTTTTTAAGTTAGTTAATTTTAACTCCGTTTTAAATTATTTTTGTCATGGAAAAAACCGAACTAACCGAACCAATCCAAACCGCATTGGTTTGGTTTGGTTTGGTTCGGTTTTATTTTAGGAAGTCAACCGAAGCAAACCAAATCGCATGTAATTTTACCTTGCGGTTCGGTTTACTTTTTGTCTCAAAACCGAATCAAACCGCACCGCGAACACCCCTAGGTAATTCACTTGCGATATTGGTTATCGTTTCAAGATTTCCAATTGATAGGACAATACTATACGTGTTACGTGTATGCTAGAATCTGATATACCATGGCTCCGAGAAGCTCAATTTGTGTCCCATGTGAATCCACAGTAATGTCACATGAATATTTTGTTTCTATACGGGTTGGTTAAGTGTTAACAAAAACTGGGTAATTGTGAACACCCAATTTTAATCAATGTCGAAGTTTAGTTTTCTACACTCATGCACGGCAAACGCACAGGTACAAGATTAGTTACTGCATCTCTCGTTTCTTAGGCTGGTGTTCAATGATCCAATTAATAAAGTGTTTCTCGTGTATTTAAATTGATATTCTGTAACCTGATTGTTTAGAGTCTTCTCGTTTGAGCAAGTCGTTACACTTTAATCCGTTTATTAGGTGCTCTTTGACTAAAATTGGACCTACACTCACAAGTTTGAGCCTAGACGCAGTCATGGGGCCTAACACGAGTTATCACTAGATCGAGTTCGGGCTTTAGACGTAGTTGGGCTTATGAATTCATTTTGTGCCTAGTTTACGATTCTTATCAGTCCGTTGGGCCCGATCCGACCTATGTTGCGCTTGTGATCGGAGTCGTAAAATGATAAAATAAAATATATCGCGGGAATAAAATCATTACAACCAGCTCAAAAAAATATTTACAGTTGTCCAAAAATAAAAGGATAAAACAAATCCGAAAATAATAGAAAAATGCGAAAAAAAATATACAGAGGTGCAATCAGTTTTTTTTCAGCTGCTCTCCAACTGCTAATTTGGGCTGCAGATCTGAAAAGAAAAAAATCAAAGTCAGTCAAAGCCCAAAAGACTGAAATTAAATACTCTGACCTATTTTTTTAGTATAAAAAGGACAGTCATGGGTCAGTCAACACAGCAGCAGACCTCGAAAATCACACCAAAGAAATAGATTAGGGTTTCACACTGAAACCCTAATCCTTGAGAAAAAAATTTTACGAGAGTGGACGGCTGGGAAGAATAGCAGGTGGTGAGTAGAAACTGTAACAGATCTGTTAACCCTCATATATTTCCAGAAAATACAGGTTGGTATCTCTCTTATGTAGGTCCGAAAATACCACTGTGGGTATAAGTTTGTCATGCTTTAAGTTTTTTGTTAGGTGTTTATATGTCAAAGACTATGTAAATATAGTAACTGAAGTTTTTTTTATTTAGTTTGTTTTCACATATGTGTTCAATGTTCTATCCATGTGTTTTGTTAAAAACGTGTAAGATCTAAAAGAAAAAAACTTGCAGTTTCGTTCTGTTTTGAATACAACCTTCAGACCCATTTGTTTGTCTTGAATCAACACAGATCAGAAGGAAAAATGTAAGGAACAGATCTATTGTAATCCCTCTGATCTTTGTCTTCTTTTTTTAAAAAAACGAACATAAAAAAAGAGAACAATCGAACCAGTCAGAAACAAGGAGAGATAGAAGATGAGAGGAACCGAAACCAGCAAGAGAAACCGAAAAAAACAGGAACAGATCGGAAAAACGAACCTGGGAGCAGTGGTCGTCGCCGGCGAAAATCCCACCGCCGGCTTCGTCTTCTCCGGCGCTCTGTCACTGTGAAGCCGCCGCGAAAATCATCCCCCCACCGTCGCAAGCCGCGGTGCTCCCCTCTCCAGGCCTTCCATCCTTCGGTTTCCTCTCTTCCTCCCACCCTCATCGGACCTCTCTCCCATGGCTAAACTCACTTTCTCTCTCTAGAAGCTCTCTCAGCGGCGGATTTGCAGGGAATGATTAAATGAGCTTCAAAGAAACCCTAAGCCTAACGTTATATTGCCATTATTTCTGATTCCTTTTTGTTTTTTTTTAAGCCCACTTACAAACCCCACCCCCTGTTACCTCATGCACCCCCTGGCCCATTTTCTTTTTTTTTTCTGACAGCGCCCCAAACCAAAAAGAAACGCCACTGGGCCCTTAATGTTCGCACCCCACTGTTATTAATACAACTCCCTGCGAGTCTTTGCATCTTTTTTTACTATTGCACCCCATTTCGTTTTTCTCATTATTTTAATATTCTTCTCTCATTCTCAATGTTATTAAATCATGTTATTTATTAAGCCAAGTTTATTCACTTGAAAAATGAATTAGGGTTTGACTTGGATGTACATCCTATCGGACCATTAACTTTGATTTAAGGGTCTTTAGTTGTACAACTTAGACCTTAAATCTCTTTAAATAAATATCATAAAACTACAAATTAAATACTTAGCACCTATTTTCATAGAAAAATACACAAAAATGGATTCGATTTGGATGTACATCCTGTCAATCCGGTTTAAGAATCTTTAGTTGTACAACTTGGATCTTTAGACCCTTCAAAAATAAAATCAACCAACAAACAAATTTTTCGGGAAGAACTACGTGACTTTTGAGTCTCTCATCGCACTGCAGGAGAGTGCGTGGCGTAGGGTCTCCCTGTCAAAGTCAAACTAAAATTTTCTTAAATTAGTCCTTTGTAAATAAGTATATTTCTACTAAATTTATTAAGTTTTATTTTTGGGTAAACAAAATAATTATACGACTTATTATTTGCACAAATCAAATTTAGGGTAACTGTCTTAGGACAGATGTGTTAGGGGTGCTGATGAAATTAGGTTTTCACCCCTTCCCTTCGCATAATCGACTCCGAATCCGACTGAAGTTACGCAGACCAAATAACTTGAAATTAGGTTTTTCTCAATTTTCCTATTATTAATAAATTGGGTGGCGACTCCTCAAATAATCTATTTTTGAGCCGTCAACGTCGAGATCACGGTCACGACAGTAATTATGAAGGGGGTTGGTGATACGGTTCAAACTCGTAAATTAGATGTTATTTGAACATCCAATGTCGTTGTGATTCTATTTATAGGTCTCAACCCACTCATTTAGTACTCACTTAGAGTCTCATGATCAGATTCACCCCAAAAATATAAGCAAAAGCATATGGGGTGTTCAAATGACATCTAAATTTGAACCGTGTCATCAACTTCCCTTTACAATTACCCATGTTTTTATTAAAATTGACCAACCACTTATTGTCATATTTTCTTTGTGAAACTGACCATTAAACTTCAAGTGACTACTAAACGAGTGGAATGGGACCCGTAAATATAAGCACAAGTACATTGGGTGTTCAAATGACATTCAATTTCTTAGTTTGAATCATATCACCAACTCCCCTACACAAATACCCAAGTTTTTCTTATAAATGACCAACGTGTTATTTTCATCTTGTCCTTGTGAAATTGACCATGAGACTAGAAGTGGGTACTAAATGAGTGGATTGGGACCCATAAATGTAAGCACAAGGACATTGGGTGTTCAAATGATATCCAATTTCTTAGTTTGAATCATATCACCAACTCTCCTACACAAATACCTAATTTTTTCTTATAAATGACCAACGTGTTACTTTCATCTTGTTCTTGTGAAATTGACCATTAGACTTCAAGTGAGTACTAAATGAGTGGATTCAGACCCATAAATGTAAGCACAAGGACATTGGGTGTTCAAATGACATCCAATTTGAACACCCAATTTCTTAGTTTGAATCCTATCACCAACTCCCCTACACAAATACCCAAGTTTTTCTTATAAATGACCAACGTGTTATTTTCATCTTGTCCTTGTGAAATTAACCATCAGACTTCATGTGAGTACTAAATGAGTGGATTGGGACCCATAAATGTAAGCACAAAGACATTGGGTGTTCAAATGACATCCAATTTTTTAGTTTGAATCCTATCACCAACTCCCATACACAAATACCCAAGTTTTTCTTATAAATGACCAATGTGTCATTTTCATCTTGTCCTTATGAAATTGACCGCGAGACTAGAAGTAAGTACTAATTGAGTGGATTGGGACCTATAAATGTAAGCACAAGGACATTGGGTGTTCAAATAATATCCAATTTCTTAGTTTGAATCATATCACCAACTCTTCTACACAAATACCTAATTTTTTCTTATAAATGACCAACGCGTTACTTTCATCTTGTTCTTGTGAAATTGACCATTAGACTTCAAGTGAGTACTAAATGAGTGGATTGGGACCCATAAATGTAAGCACAAAGACATTGGGTGTTCAGATGTCATCCAATTTCTTAGTTTGAATCATATCACCAACTCCCCTACACAAATACCCAAGTTTTTCTTATAAATGACCAACGTGTTATTTTCATCTTGTCCTTGTGAAATTGACCGCGAGACTAGAAGTAAGTACTAAATGAGTGGATTGGGACCCTTAAATGTAAGTATAAGGACATTAGGTGTTCAAATGATCGATATACAATTTCTTAGTTTGAATCATATCCCCAACTCCCCTACACAAATACCCAAGTTGTTCTTATAAATGACCAACGTGTTACTTTCATCTTGTCCTTGTGAAATTGACCATTAGACTTCAAGTGGGTACTAAACGAGTGGATTGGGACCCGTAAATATAAGCACAAGGACATTGGGTGTTCAAATGACATTCAATTTCTTTGTTTGAATCATATCACCAACTCCCCTACACAAATACCCAACTTTTTATTATAAATGACCAACGTGTTATTTTCATCTTGTGAAATTGACCATGAGACTAGAAGTGGGTACTAAATGAGTGGATTGGAACCCATATATGTAAGGACAACTACATGAGGTTAAATGACGTCTAATTTCTCAGTTTGAACCATATCACCAACTCTCCCCTTCTTCACTTCACGGTTCAAGTTCCCAGATCTTCAGTTCAAGGTTGGAGTTCGCGGTTCTTTAGTTCAGACTTGGAGAAACGAAGACAGTTTCCATGGATTCCAAAATCTCAAAAATAGCAGAGACAAATAGGAATAGGGTTGGCAATCACAACAGTATTAGGATCACTAGATTAGAGTTCGAAATTAAGAGAGGAAAAACGGAAAAGAAGAAGAGTTAGGAGAAAGGAACCAAACAAGAGTTGTAGAGATGGTAGAAGGAAGAAGAATGTAGAAGAAGAGGAGGAATAGCCGTTTGCGTTTTCTGTCTGGCTTGACAAATCCTTCGACTTGTTTTTTTTTACATGTGCTTTTAATATAAAAATATCTTTAAGTTAATATTATTAATAATTAACAAAAAGGATTAAATGAAAGCGTTGGGACCCACTCTATATACAACAATCGTATATTGGTCAGTATTTTTGTAAACAATTATGGGCTGAATAGCATTTCTGAATTAATTAATAACATTTTACAGTTTTTGACTATTTGTTAAATGTCGATTAAAAAACCACAAAGGGTAACGTACAAGTCCCATCGCAATCCCTATTATCGAGGAGAAATACATTACTCATAAGCTTCTGTAATAATTCTGAGACTTTCTTTCTCCCCTGCCTTAACTTCAAAGGTATTGAATTTTTTCACTTTCTTAAACTTTGCTTACCTTGCAGGGGTATTAACACACTGAAGGGGGGTGCAAGTGTCAAACCCTAATGATGCAAATTGGCCCAGCTAAGAAAAAAACCAACCAGCACCAAACAAATTTGTTTGATGGGTACTGTGCGCCCGGACCCGGATGAGTTGGGTAATGCGCGGATCCTGCGTGACCCGAAGTATAAAATTGATTCTTGAACGAATCTTTGCCACTTCCACCGGTTCTCTCTCTCTACGAAACCCTAACCCTTGCAGCTCTCACGATCACCGGTGATTGAAGCTGCGATCGTTAGTGTTTCTCAGCCAGTGATGAGATCTGATGATGATGAATCAAAGCCGTAATGCTTTGAACTGAATCGGTGCTTCCTGAGGCTATGATTTTCACTTCTCACTTTGCGATAGAGGTTACTCTTTGAAACCCTAATCTGCTTCTGAAGTGTTTGATTCACCTAATCAAACCTTCAAAACACTTGTTAAGGTATAGATTTTTCTTTCTTTACACTTTTCCTTTCTTTGATTCATCTTGATCTTTAGGTTTCAGAAACCCTAATTTCTGAACTTCTTTGATCTGCAGGTACACTACTTCAACAATGGTTCTCAGTACTTGAGAAGGTAAAATCTCACACCTCACTGTGTTCTTGATCTTTCTTTCTCTGAACTGAATAAACCCTAACTTTGTTGAATGATCTTCAACTTGCATGTACTGTTTGAGCTTCAACCTGAAGCACAAACCCAGAAACTCAATGTAGCAATACACCTTTAGAAACGTCTAAAGGTATATCTCTCTTTCACCCTTTCTTCTCTTTAATTCCTTGGTTTCAGTCACTGAAACCCTCTTCTAACCTTGCTTTTCTGATCTGAGCGAGGTACACACACTTCTCTTGGTAAATCACACTGATCAAGCACTGAAGATTGAATCTTGGAGCTAACGGTTACAGGGAGTTGTATTTTTTGTGTAGAACTTAGAACATAAAACTGTAAAGACTTTTATTGAATGTAAAACTCATTGATTTACAACTAATGTATAACTATATATACACATTATGTACACACTTAGGCACACACAAAAGTGGACATGACCGTTGAAGGAGTTAGTTTAGATGCTAACAAACTTCAACGGTATAAACCACATAGGAACAACCACAACAAACTTTTTTCTTCCACATGTTTAAAATATTTTTAATGTGTTGTGGTAGTTTAGTTTGTAACTGTCCTTAGGGTTTTATTTGAGGTGTTTAGGTTTTTTTTAATTACCAAAAACCAACACCCCCCCCCCCCCCATAATGAAAAAACCTAACCTATTACATAGGACATTACAACATAGAGAGCAAACCTAAGTCACAGAAAACCTAAGCTAAAACCTAAAGGGAAATTACTTCACAGGACATGCCCCTGGATTTAGCAGATCTTTAAAAAAACTCTAGAACAAGCCTCTAGGTTGACTTTAAGATTTAGTTGCACAATTAGGTGAATGCAACTAAACCTATGTCCCTTCTAAGCTTAGTAAAAATTACTCCTTTTAGAGGCTTTGTGAACATATCTGCAAGTTGATCCTTAGTAGAACAGTGATCTACTCTTAGGTTGCCTTTTGCCACTTGTTCCCTTAGGTAATGGAACCTTGTCTCAATGTGTTTTGTCCTACCATGTGCAATAGGATTCTTTGCTAAACAGATTGTTTACTTGTTGTCAATCCAAAGTATAGATGTTTCCTTTAGTTTGACTTGTAGCTCACTTAGGAGAGATTCCAGCCATGCTGCTTGTGTAGCAGCACTGCAAGCAGAGACATACTCTGCCTCACAACTTGATAGAGCAACAATGGATTGCTTTTTAGAACTCCAGCAGATTGGAGAACCTAGAAACCTGAAGAAATACCCTGATGTACTTCTTCTGTCCATCTGGTCTCCACACCAATCTGAATCTGAAAATCCTTCAATTGTAGTAGAGAGAGTAGGAATAGAATAGGGGGTAGATGTAGTAGGCATAGAAGATTTAGCTTTAGGAAAGAATAAGCCATAGTTTATTGTGCTTTGTACATACCTTGAGATTCTCTTGGCAGCATTTAAATGGATTTGTAGGGGTTCTGCCATAAACCTGCTTACCATCCCAGTTGCAAATAGAATAGTTGTTCTAGAATGGGATAAATATCTAAGAGAGCCAATAATTTGTCTATAGTAGGTTGAGTCAACCTTAGATCCTTTTTCCCCTTCTATTTACGAAGGATTCCCTCAGCTGGATTTAGAGCTTTGTTGCATTCTGTCATTGAAAACTTAGTGAGAATTTCCCTGACATACTTCCTTTGATGAAGTATAATACCTTCAGGTACTCTTAGGAACTCTAGTCCTAGGAAGTACGCAAGTTCCCCTAGATCTGTCATGTCAAATTCTGCTTGCATTGTCTCCTTGAACTCTCCTATTAGTTTTTCATTGTTCCCAGTCAACAACATATCATCTACATAGAGACAAATGAGGATTAAGTTAGTATCCATAGTACCTTTAATATAAACACCATGTTCACTGGTTCACTTAGTGAATCCTTTGTTCACAAAGAAACCATCAATCCTTTTGTTCCAGACTCTTGGAGCCTGTTTTAGACCATACAGTGCCTTATGTAATAGGCACACATGATCCTCCTTTCCTTTTATCTCAAAACCAGGAGGTTGAGAGATGTAAACAGTTTCTTCCAAAGGACCATTTAGGAAGGCAGACTTAACATCTAGGTGATGTAAGCCCCAACCTTTGTAGCATGGTAAGGCAATAACCAATCTAATGGTTTCATGCCTAGCAACAGGGAAGAAAACTTCTTCAAAGTCTATTCCCTGTTTCTGTTGGAAACCCCTAGCAACAAGCCTAGCTTTGTGTTTGATAACCTTACCACTAGGGTTCAACTCCAGTTTGAAGACCCACTTAACACGTATTGCCTTCTTTCCTTTAGGCAGAAGTGTTAGAGTCCAAGTACCATTTTTCTCAATAGAGGACAGTTCCTCTAACATAGATTTTTTCCATTCCTTAGACTTTAGTGCCTCCACATAGTCTAAGGGCTCAGAATCATCCACCATAGCAAAGTGAACCAAGTCACCATCCTTAGTAACTTGATTATCCATGTTCATCTCAAAGTCTAGCATCCTCCTAGGTGGTCTCCTTTCTCTTTGAGGCCTAGGAAGAGCCTGCACACCTTGTTCAGGTTCCTGTTCACCCTCCTCATTTACCTCTTCAAGTAGATTTTGGTCCACATTAGGTAAAATAGGATCATCATTAGGTAGATTAGGGTCCTCATCATCAGAACTAGTGTCACTAGGATTAGGTTCAGTGTTAAAGACCTCATCAATGGTTATAGAGTCCACTGAACCTACCTATTCAGCTTTCTCCCAATCCCATTGCTTGTCTTCAAGCACCACCACATCTCTAGACACCTCAGTTTTATTAGTATTAGGGTCTAGTAGCCTATAACCCCCTGTAGGATGATATCCCACTAGGATTAGAGGTTTACTCTTGTCCTCAAGTTTAGATCTCTTACTATCAGGTATGTGACTGTATGCAATAGAGCCAAATACCTTCAAGTGAGATACACATGGTATTTCACCAGTCCACATAGTCTCAGGCACCTTAGCCTCCAAACCTCTTGTAGGGCACCTATTTAGGATATAGACAGCAGTCACCACTGCTTCTGCCCATAGCCTTTTAGGTAACCCCTTGGTTTTTACCATACTCCTAGCCATTTCTAGGATAGTTCTATTTCTTCTTTCTGCCTCTCCATTGTGCTGTGGAGTGTATGGTGGAGTCACCTCATGAACAACACCATTTGTGGTGCAGTATTCTTCAAACTCTTTTGAAGTATACTCACCACCACCATCAGTCCTCAATACCTTTAGTTTCTTACCACTTTGAGTTTCAACCATAGCCTTAAACCTCTTAAACACATTGAAAGTATCACCTTTGGACTTAAGTAGATATACCCAGATCTTCCTTGAGTATTCATCCACAAAAGTTACAAAGTACTTGTTCCCTCCTATAGATGGAGTATCCATAGGACCACACAAATCATAATACACAACATCCAGCAGGTCTTTAGATCCGTGTTTAATTTGTTTTTTAAAGTTATTCCTTGGTTGTTTACTCATTAGGCATGTAGTACACTTTTCTTTAGTATTAGCTATCTTAGGTAACCCCTTTACTAGTTTATTAGTACTTAGGTTATCTAGAGCCTTATAGTGAAGATGTCCAAACCTGTTAGGCCACAAACTAGTATGACTGTCAGTAGTGGCACTTAAACACAGTGCCTCAGTCTTGCTTATACTAGTTTTAAAGGTTCTGTTATTAGCTAGCTGAGTAGTTAGAATTAGCTTATCCTCTTTATCAAACAATTTCAACTTAGCATTTTTCATTAGGCAAGAGAACCCTTTTTCAATTAACTGCCCTAGACTGATTAGATTACAACTAATCTCAGGTACATACAACACATCATAGACCATTACCTTTTCCCCATCAACCCTAGTTTGTTCTATATTCCCTTTACCCTTAGAGACTATAGTCTTACCATTAGCACATCTAATAGCAATTCTAACAGTGGGATCAAAGTTAATTAGCCATTTCTTATTACTTGTCATATGATTAGAACATGCTGAGTCTAAGTACCAGATTTCTATAATAGTCTTACCATCACTACATGTTACTATCAATACAACATATTCCTTTCCTTGTTTAGTTTTAATCATATCCTTCTTAGGTTTAGTTACATTAGGTTCATCACATAGGATACTAAAAGCAACAGTATCTGACTCATCAGAATCTGAGTCAGAGTCTTCCTTAGCCACATTGGCTTCAGAAACTGACTCCTTAGGCTTAGAGCCCTTTCTGGCGGGGCATTCAGTGGCATAGTGCCCCATCTTGTCACACCCATAGCATTGTACTTTAGATTTATCCTTTTTCTTAGGTGCATTACTATTTTTAGATGAGTTAGATTTAGTAGAAGAGTTAGAATTACCTGACTTGCTCTTAGAACTCTTAGACTGTTTACTGCTACTTCCCTTTTTACCTTTCTTGCCTTTAGCCTTAGCTGCATACATGGCTTGATCCTCATCATCTGATTCTTCCTCAAGAATCTCCAGCCTTATCTCCTTGGCCTCTTGTTTTCCCTGAAGCTCTTCTAGCTTCAAGCCTATGTTCTTTGTAGTTTCTTCTATAGTGTTAGTCACCACATACCACTTTTTTTGGCATTGATCTGAGAATTTTCCTACACAATGAATTCTCTTCAAGTTTTTCCCCTTGCAGGGCCATATCATTCTTTATCTTCTTCACTCACAAGAAGTCTCATTATCTTTTCATCCCTCCTCATCTTGAGGGTTTCATATTGGGCTCTTAAAAATTTTTCTTCTTTGATAGGAGCAGCACCACAATAGTAGTGTTTGAGTGCATCCCATGCATCCTTAGAGGTCTCACAGTCCCTTACTCTCTCAAAGTCAGCCTCTCCACAGGCTCTATGAATGAGAGACAACCCTTTAAAGTCTTTTTGCTCATTCTCCATGAATTCCTTTTTTTGGGCTGGAGTAGCATCTTCTGCCAAGGGTGTAAGTCCCTCTTTTACCACATGTCAGCACCCATGAGCTCCAAGAATGGGCCTCATCTGAATGGCCCAGGTATCAAAATCTGTCCCTTTGAGCTTAGGGACATAGTTGTCATTTCCACCAGAATTAGTCATCACTGTAACCACTTAGAAATAACAACAAAAGATTAGCACACACACTTACAAATTTTCACAACTGTGTAAATGTTAGAGAATTTGAAAGAAAACTTAAAAGAAAATAGAGTATAGAAATTGCCCTGGATCGTTAACTGAAGCTCTGAATTATACCATATTGAATTTTTTCACTTTCTTACACTTTGTTTACCTTGCAGGGGTATTAACACACTGAAGAGGGTGCAAGTGTCAAACCCTAATGATGGAAATTGGCCCAGCCCAGAAAGAAACCAACCAACACCAAACAAATTTGTTTGATGGGTACTGCGCGCCCGGACCTAGATGAGTTGGGTAATGCGCGGATCCTGCGTGACCTGAAGTATAAAATTGATTCTTGAACGAATCTTTGCCACTTCCGCCGGTTCTCTCTCTCACTCTAGCCCTAACTCTCTTCTTCTTCTCTCTTCTTCTCTCTCACTACGAAACCCTAACCCTTGCACCGGTGATTGAAGCTGCGATCGTTAGTGTTTCTCAGCCAGTGATGAGATCTGATGATGATGAATCAAAGCCCTAATGCTTTGAACTGAATCGGTGCTTATTGAGGCTATGATTTTCACTTCTCACTTCGCGATAGAGTTGTGTAGTGAGACTCTTTTCAAATACACAGAAGTTGAGCAGACTATCTATGTAAATTAACGGGGTCTTTTCAATCCAAAAAAAAAACGTTAATTAACAATTTTGCTAATCAAAGTATTGCTTTTATTTACCATATTTATTTTTAAAGCACTGATTTCTCGTTAGTTACTACTCCCTCCGTTCCTAAATTTTGGTCCTTTTAGAGTGTTCCTAAATTAAAGGGTAAAGTTGAAAAAATTAGGTAAATTATACATTAGTATCTCAAAATGACCAAAGTTTCGGAACAAAAAAAAGATGTCAAAAGGACCAAAATTTAGGAACGGAGGGAGTAATAATTAATTCAATCTGTTCAAATCATTAAAAAAAGTTCAGTCTATTTAAAAAAGCACTGATTTATTTTCTTTTTTTTTTAAGAAAAAAACATTGATTTCAGTCTATTCATATTACGTGTAAGAGTGTTACTCCATTATCAAAAGTATAATTATTATATTATATTTTGTACTATTGCATTTTGTTCTTCTCTTCTTCCTTTTTCTTCTCCTCTAACCTCTTCCTCTTCTTTCCTTCTTCACAAAATTCCAAATACAATCTCTAATTTCCCCAAAACAGAAGCCCACGCCTCCACACTCACGGGTCACTCCAATGCTCAAGTTGGTACGTGAGAATTTGCATCAAGCAAGGAATGAGAGAAATGTACTTTTCTCAGCAGTGTGGACCCGTATTTATAGGTACTTGGGCAACCCTGGTTCGTTGGACGGTCTGGGTGAATACTAGTCGTTGATGTCTGATTAGCATGGGTGAGCTGAATTGCATTGGATTTTGGTGTATAGCTCAACTAAGGTCTGACTTAGTTTAGGCTACTAGCCAACGAAAAAGTCTTTTAGGCCTAAATATAAATAAATTTCTTATTACAATTATTATTGTTATACTTAATTTTGTACTTAATTTTTTTTTGACAAAAAAATGTGTACTTTATGTTAAGTCATAAGTTTGCTAACATTTTTTGCTAATTAATAAAACATATTGACCTATATCAACTTTTAATATATTTAAAGGTATTTTTTTTTTTTGGTTACAAAAGAAAAGAAAAACCAAAGAAGCAAGCCAACAAGCAGCTACGGCCTAACAAAAGCAATCCCTTGAGCATCTGCCTGATATTATATTGTTCCGGACTGGCCCAAGAGGCCCAATATCCGCTTAGAAAACAACCCATTTTGGCATTAAAACCGGCCCAACTGTGCACATGAAAGTAAGATTGAGATCAGCGGTCCAGATCGTCACGCTCCGATTCAACGTCTTGGGATCGATAAGACCCGCGGAACCCCTCCAAACGCGTCTGTAAATAGGGCACTAACCTCACATTTCAGGTAGATTTTTCTCATTTAGACCTCTCATTGATTTCCGGTTGCTGACTTTAGCATCGGAGTCCTTGCAGGTACCAACCCACCCGAGTCTGATCTCAGACGACAACGACGACGCTGACTTCAGAAGATACTGACCTCAACGCAAGAGACGACTCTATCAAGACTCTAGTTACTAACTGCTCATCAGGGATTCATATCCTCAAGCAATGTACCGAACTCATATAAAGACAATTCTCTAAAAGATTTTGTTAGATCTCAAATTTGAACCAATCTTATTGACATATCAACATGTTATTTAGCACCATGCTAAATAGCCACCCTCATCGTGGAAATAATTTTGGTGGTGCTTGTATTAAAGTATCCACAATGGAGCTACTTTCATTTGTGTACTTGAGTGCTTAAATGGGATCTATTTGTACACACAACTCTCATTTATACCTTTTTAATATTAAGTACTTAATAAGAACAGAATCCTTTTAACCTAGCACCTCTAAAAAGATTTACAAAATATATCCCACCAAAAAAAACTACAAATCATAACATTATTAACAAATAATTTGCTTAGTGAGTGAGAGCGAGAGTGAGAGTGAGAGAGAAAGTGAGACTGATAGAGAGAAAGTGCTAAGAGAAGCACTACTCAATTTAACTCCACAATGGTAGTGCTTATATGAATCCCATGTTTATTGGGTATGCACCAAATAAGCACTACCTTTGTTACCTATGGATCGCAACAATACATCAAGTTAAATGGGGGCCAATCAAAATCAGTCACCCAAGGATCCAAGACAAGATCAGACTAACCCTGACTATGTTCACTTGAGTGGTGGACCGACTTATGTAGTATTAACACCTGTCCTGGGTTGCCAATAGCGCAAATTACCACACATGAGCTCAATCTATGAGAAAAGCTTTGGGCAGTAAGAAAAGGTTTGATTTTGTGGATGCAATTGAAGTCATTGATTCATTCCACCCTAAATAGGAGTTCTGTAACGCCCCAAAATTAATTAGGTGAATTACTTAACTAATTTAATTAGGTGATTATTTAACTAATTTAATTAAGTGATTATTTGACTAATTTAATTAAGTAATATTTTAGTTGTCTATATTAAAATAAATATAGGGTGATTAATTAAATTAATGAGTGAGGTGTGGTAAATAAATGGTGAGTATTTTAGTTAAGTGGGGAGTATTTTAATTAGATTGGGAGGATGTGAGAAAGTACCTAAGGGGTGTAAATAAGGGGCCCAAGCCCACTAATAGGCCCTAATTCAAGAATTAAACTTTGGGGGTAGGGTTTTTTCTCTCATTTGAAGAAAGAAAAAGAAAAAGAGGAGGAATAGAGAGAGAGAGGGGGACGGCAGCTGCTGATTGTGTAGGGGGGAGGAGAGGAAAATGTCATTTCTTGCTTGGGTAAGTGGTATGTAGTACCAATTTTCCCCATTTTTCTTTCTCTACCTTTTGGTGTAAATTTCCTACACTAATTCCTTCCCATTTTCCTTTTTCCATGAATGGGTTTTGAAGCTCAAAGTAGAGGAGTTCCATTTTTGGTGTTTTCTTGTGTTTTTGAAGGAGAAGTTTCTTGGGGGCTCTCTTTCATAGTTAATAATCTATAAACCTTGAAATCATATGGATTAGGTGTTAGGGGTAGTTGTTTAATTAATTAATGAAGTAATTGAGTGTTTGAGTTTTGTGCTAATTCTATGTTTGTTGTTGTAATTGTATTTAATTTGATGATACCATGATGTTTGATGTTGGAAATAAATGTGTTGTTAATTGTGCATGCCATGTGTTTGATAAAATGCTTCAATGTGAAGAAAGATGAGAATGTGTTGATTTAATGGTGTTGATTAAATGCCTAAGTGAGTGTTGTTAAGGTGAGTTATATGAATTAAATGCAATATGGTGTGTAATAGGTGTTAAATAATAATGAGGTGAGTGGGTTAATTAAATAAGTGATTAGGAGGAATATTGGTGTTTGATAAGTATTTGATAGATTGTTAGAATTAGAGTTGGGAAGGAGTGTGTATGATGTTGTGGAGAAATTATATTTTAGGTGCTGTGAATAGTGCTAGGGGCGCCAATGTGCAGGGGAATTGGCGCCTGGGGCGTGTTTGTGCGTGTTGGGGAGGTGCAAGGGGGAGGGGGCGCCACTTTGCAGGAAAGTTGGCGCCAGGTCTACTGTTGTTGCGCTGCAGGAGTGCCGCGCTTGAGGAGGGCGCGCCGATTCGCTAGGAACTTGGCGCCTGTGTGCGTGCAGAGTGTTGCGTGTGGTGTCCGGTAGGGGCGCCATTTGCTGCCTGTGGCGCCGGCCAGGCGCCCGTGTGTCCGCGCCGCATGTGTCTTCTTTGTGTTGCGAGGCGCCATTTGCTGCCACTGTGCGCTGCTTTGGCGCTGGTAATGTTTGGGTGTCTAAGTGTGGGTTCAAATTAGTCCCTAAGTGTGGAATTGATCCTTATGGTGCCAAACTAGTCCCTAGGTGTCAAAATGGTCCCTAGGTGCTAAAATAATCCTTATGGTGTCAAAATAGTCCCTAGGTGCTAAAATAATCCTTATGGTGTCAAATTAGTCCCCGAGGTGTCAAACTAGTCCTTAGGTGCTAAAATGGTCCTTATGCAATGTTTTAGTCCAAATAATGGGATGTGGTGTAATTGTTGAGTTAAATGCTAGTTTCAATGCTGTAAGTTGAGATATAAAATGTTGAGGAGGCTTAGGCCTAAATTGTTGATGTGCCCTCAAGGCTTATGTTGTTGATGAACGAGTTGATTAATAATAATGGTGAGTTTATTAGTTGTTGTTGAAGTTGCTGGTTGGTGTGTTATGTTGCATTGTCATGGCATCGCATAGGGTATGTGCATTGTTGTTGAGACTTCGGTCTGTAAATGTTGTTGAGACTCCGGTCTGTAAATGTTGTTGAGACTCCGGTCTGTAAATGTTGGTGTGCCCTCTAGATAAATTGAGTTGTTGATGGATCCACATGCCTATTGCATTCCATACATTACATGCATGCTCTGGTGATTGATTGGGTGTTCATGAATTAATGGTGTGTTTGGTGTAACTGTAACTGGTGTAACTGCATTAATGATGTATTTGAATTGACTGTATTTCTGGTGTGCCTATTCTACTGTGTTTCCTGTTTTATTCATTATTATCTATGTATTGAGACTCACCCTACTGCGTCATGTTGCCTCGTATGCTTCAAGCAACTGCAGTGGCGTGACTAAAGGTGTTTAGAGATCCTTCTTCTAGTGTGGTCGAGTCGGCTCTGATACGTAGCACCGGGGGGAAATATTTAGTAGTTGTTATTTTATTATGTTTTGAACTATTATGTTAAGCTATTATCTTCCGCTGTTGTACTATTTGAATCTCAGACTTGTTGGTGCTATGTATCGTATTCTGGAGTTTATTTTAATTACTATTTTAGAGTTATGTAAGGTGTTTTGAAGAAATGTAGCACTATTTTTGTGGTGCGTGGAAAAATATTATGTTTCTGAAACTCTGATTTTTAAAATCGACTAATTAATAGTAGTTAGAAAGGGGGTGTTACAAGTTCCGGGTTAGAAATTATGAATAAAACATGTCGGAGAACTAGCGAAAATTTCTCACAGACCGAGACTGGCTTGCACTTAACCAGAGATTATACTAGGGTTATTTCTGTTAACATCGCCCACTGATCTCATCTCAAAGGAATTTGGTTCAGGAACCGTAATCGGGAACTAATTCCATCAACATTGGGTTCTGTAGGCCAATACTGAGATTGCACTACAGTTTACTAGGTCGGCTTCATAGCATTTCGAAATATGACTTTGAGGAAAAAGGAACATGATCAAGACTCGCAGCTATCCGAAAGGATGTCTCTAACTGCGATCTAAGCTGGGGTTTTATTCTAACCTTAAGGTAAAGTTAACTGTGAAATAGTATTTCTGTAACTGATAGGTTTATTAAGCACCAATCAGGGTTTCGGGTTATTAAATCTTAGAGCACTAACAATGCTACTGCCTAAAGGCTTTTCTTAATTGCAGCACCCTGAACGACTCATAATAGCTTACGCTGCATCACAACAGTTGCACCGGTTGCAAGCACTTAACAGTCGCTCATAGTTTCCTCGAACCAATCTAGTTGCCCATTGCTTACTTCAGAACACCAACTGTAGCACTTCACTTCCGCTACGTGCTCTGAACCAAAAAGGCTAGAATTCCTATGGTTTATGGTTTGGACATTTTCGGGGCTGAGGCAACTAATCGTCATAATTCTCAGTAATTCACATGAAACAATGAGTGGATCCTGACTCAATACTTCACATAATATACTGAAAGGTTCTGACATTTAATTGTCTAAGTCCCTAGCTGACTCGATCAAACCTTTTGACCATAAGGTCACTATGTCCGGCTAGGCCGAACCGCTCTGATACCAAAATGTAACACCCTAATATCTCTAACAAGTAGAAATATCAAAATGTACAATTTTAGCATACATCAGAGATAAACTTCCTGCTTAGATATACATCTTTTACAAGAACAGCGGAAACGATTACATAACTTAAAACAAATTCAAGTCATAATCGGATACAAAGATAACAAGGGAAAAGCATAATTAACGAGAGAAGAACTACATCTTCGATTTCTTCTCGCACTACAAGAAAAACGTGCTTTTTCGGCGGATTTTTCCGCCAAAAAACACCAAAATCCGCCGCAAAAACGTGCATTTTCGGCGGATTTTTCCGCCGGTAAAGCGTTGGTGGCAACGTGTTTTGTGGAATTTCCGCCGTAATTTCCGGCGGATTTTAAGTCATTTTCGGCGGAAATTTGACGCGGAATTTGCGGCGGATTTCCCCCGGTACTTTTCGGGGGAATTTTGTCGTTTCTGGGGGAAATTCCGCCGGAAATGACAACTTTTTTTTTAATCAAATCACCGAATCGCACAAAATTCCGCGCGAAATGACAACTTTTTTTTTAAATAATTCAACGTTTTCTATCTATTTTTTTAATTCAACGTGATGGAGGTGAGGAAATAAATAAATAATTTTTTAATTCAATGTTCATCCAACTTTCAACTTTCAATCTCATTCTGAATATCATTTTATCGTTATTAGTTTCTATCAAGGAATTGTGTGTTAGTTTCTCCTAAAAATTGAAGCTTTTGAGGCATAGTATCATATCCATCATGATGAAGCTTTCAATCTCATGCTTTCACCTGCTGCTAGTGATAGTAAACAAACTCTCGAACAGCCCATTTTCTCAAACCAATTGCAAATGAACCGGTTTACGAGGTTCCCCATCAACTCAAGTATGAATCGGTGTGGAAAAAGTTGGAATCTTTGAAGCTATAATCAGCACTAAGTCTTTGCATATTAAAAATCAAGACTTGTTATTTGGGGTTGTGGAGAAATGGTGTTCTAAGACAAACACATTTTTGAGAATATGTGTTATTAATAGAGTGAAGAATTTGTGCTAAAGCATGCCTTCGCTATGCACACAAACAAAGAGGTCATTTCCGCGGAAAATGGTAGTTTCTTGGCGGAATGGGGTGCATTGACCGAGGCGTGCGTTTTCGGCGGAACGGATGTCATTTCCGGCGGATTTCAAATTTGAATTTCCCGCCTATCTTCATTTGCGGCGGAATCTAGTCCTTTTTCGGCGGATATATTTTTTTTTCGCATAAAATTTTTTTTTCTTCTACAAATCCGCCGCAAACTACCATAAATCCGCCGGAAATTATTCCTCCAAACTTGATCCCCCGGAAATTCAAACAAATCCCCCGGAATGTTTCTGGCGGAAAAAATCCCCCGCAAAAGACAAAAATCCGCCGAAACGTTTCTGACGGATTTAAATCCGCCGAAAAGTCACGCCTTGGATTTTCAGTTTTTCTTGTAGTGTCGTGCACGTCATCTACTCATGCCTTAAAGCATCTTCTTTCCCTGTTTCTCTGTAAAACAACAACATATGATAGGGTGAGATAACATATCTCAATGAGTCTTACCGTGACCCCTTACCTATCACTCGGTCCATTTATAAAAAATTTATCCTTTCAAAAAGATTATTTATGACGCACTCAATCCTTCACTGAATTGGTCAATAGCATTGAGAGTTTCCCCTCAACCTAAGTACGCCCATTTATAAAACCATAATTAGTAATTCAGAAAGAATTACATACAACAATCAAATCATAAATAATTCATAGTCCAATTCTTGATGACTATGTACACTTTAAATTAATCATCTATAGTTCATAACCCTATTCTTGATGGCTATTCACTATCCTCTTAATAATCTAGTACAACACCTTAAACCATTTTTCTTTTCTTTGGTTTGCGGTGAACCCAATCCACTCACAGTGAACATCCTCATATGGGCCTAGCTCGAGGGCTCATGACTTCCCTCTCCCTAGTGTACTATCATCTTGGGTCGTCACCCATAATTAATATAATTAAATACCATACCCGCATTGGGCTGTCTCCTATACACAATATAATTTTTATATCATATCCGCATTGGGCTGTCTACTATATTCGATATAATTCATATACCGAAAACATAATTATATCTATGATATGTTTTATACCATAGTATCACAATTATAAACTTATAAACTCAGACCAAACATCGTTTGATTTATAAAACATTGGTTCCACACGTATTCTAGGTTTTGGTCTATCAAAAACGTATTTGTTTTCCATACATTACGGTTATAATTAATATCATACATCATGGGATATCAAAATCCAAAACAATCCATTTATATTATTAGGTCCTTCGGTCAGCTTCGTAACGCATCTAAGAACACATTAATCGGGTTCCCGGATCAAAAGCTATGATAAAAACTATTTTAGGAAAAATTGTGGTGACAGGGTGCGCGGGAGTTGCGCGTAAGCGCAAAATAAGCGCGAAGAAACAGTGGTGATCGCGCGTAAGTCGCGCGTAAGCGCAATGTACACGCATAGAGACAGTGGCTACTCAGCTGGTTGCGCGTGGATGGCGCGTGGTTTGCGCCTACTCTGCAGTTAAACATTGTTTTGACTGCATTCGACCATTCAATTCTTACTCAATCTCACCCAATTCAATCTAAATCAGAAACATCAAACTCAAATAATTATCCAGCATTCAACCGGTCCAAACAAACCAATCATCAGCTCATGCATTCATATATAAATCCTTCCTTAACTCATAAAACGTGAATTTTGGAGAACGGTTTTCGACTCGTAAATTCGCGAAACAATCAAATTTTGAAAACCAAACACACAAACAACATTTCAATTCCCTAAACGTGAGTAAAACTCACCTTTTGTGATGAAAATCACAAATAAACCGAGACCGCACGAACTCAATCGATCTGAAACCTCACGAACTCGCTCCTAGCTCCACCAACCGCTTCAAAACCGAATGTATTCTGGACAGCATCTCTGAGCAGTTTTTGAATGAGCATAACTTATTCAATTTTTAACCAAAACCATCCAAACCAGTGCCTAATGTGTAGATAATTTTGTCTATTTTCCCATGGTTCAAGTCTCACACTGATATGACGAGTATTCAGGGAGTTATGGCTAAAACAATGTGGCTGGTTCAAAATCGTTACTGTTACAAAAGTGAAACTTGTAACTAATTTTTCTCCCTCAATACACAGTCAAATCAAATGGTTCTTGTGCCTAACTTGAAGGGTTTTGTGTCTGGTTTCTAATGAAACAAAAATGAATTTCATAGGAGGTCTGTACTGTGAGTAACTGAGAAAATACCAAAGGTTGTTCAACACTGGTTTACTGCAAAATTTCCAGCAATCCATGTTCTTCTTTCAAGACTTCATTTCACCACGAATTAGAGCTCCAAAAACGATTCCAAGCTTCGTAATCACTCCTATATCACCAAACTCGACCCAAAACAGCAATGTGGTAGGGGAAAATACTCCAAAACTGAATGTTACACCTCAATCACCACTTGCAAACCTCAAGAATCCTAGAACTCCATTTTCATCATCAATGAGCTTGGAACTTCAACTATGGCAGATTGAGAAGGAGAGAAACATAGGTTATGTAATTAGTACCATTGAATAGGGAATTAAAAATGGGAGAGATTGGGCTATAGAACTCACACATGCATTAAAGGGTTGGAAAGTTCTTCTTCCATCTTCCTCCTCCCTCCATTCACGTTTCTCTCTCTCTCTCTACTCTCTCACTTTCTCATTTTCAGAATTTTGCTAACAATGAGGTTGTGTTGGTTGTTTTGTCTAGTGCTGAGGGTATTAATGGGATAGAAAATGACGAAACTACCCTTGGCTTACTAATTCTCACTTGAACCTATTTTTAACCCCAAATTACTACATAGTTTAAACACTAAGACATTAAAACCATATGACTTAGTGAATATATATTACTTCCTCGACTATCCCATATCCGTATCTTGATTTATTTTTCACTTCGAATAATAAATCACTCGTTAATTTCATAAATTGAAATTAACGAAGGTAGGGATGTTACATCTGGTCTGCTCCCCTTTGGTACCTGACACAACAAAACAATGTTTGAATACACCAGCATAAAAATAAAAAACTAGTAAAATACTAGTACCTAAATCTTCTTCGGAATCTATTTTTATCATATACTAAAACAAAAACAAATGATATATACAAAGCAAATAAGCTTTAATTTTTTTTTTCAACTGAACAAATGAAAATGGGAATATGAATGTGAAAAAGGTATAGGCATAAAGTAAAGGTTGAAAAAGAACCTGGTATTTGAAAAAAAATTCATTGAGAGAATCCTCTAAGTTCCAAGAGAATACAATATCTAACAAGCTACCATGTTGAAGATTTTTCCCCTTCGTTTTGGAACTCTTCTCCATTCTCGTTCCTTACTCTGGTCTGTGCTCCCTTTTCGTCAACTCTAAATCAATCTGTAAACCAACCAAGTATCATTCACAGCTTCTATTTGCTTTGAAATAGTTCAAAAGTTAACATGTAAAATGAAAAATTATCAGCACATAATGATATTGATATGAATAACTAGCAAGATAAACAACAAAAACATAAGTATATAAAAGTAATACGGTGGAATGTGAAAGATGTTAGTCAAACTTGGTAGGCAACCACCAACTATCCACATTCATAAGCAGCTACTATTGAAATGAGATGATGGTAAAATTTCAATGGACGGTGCAAGCAAAATTGGAAATTGAATGTAAAAACATTTAATTGTGTAGTTGGCTGATGCATGTTGATCGTACCTGATCAATACGACTATACGAGTGTTGCTGTCAGTGTGTTGGCCAGTCGCTGAGGAGCTGGATGGACCAGTCTTGGCCGCCCGCGGGTGGTACCTGCAATGACACTCCGACGCTCAAGTCAAGGTAATGCTTGGGCAGGATCACAAGGTAGAGTCACGTACCTAATTATGTTAGTGAGGGTGGTATTTATACTCTGCTAGAGTAAGGCGCCCTGGCCGGATTATGCGCAACGGCCAGGAGCGAGACTTGCGCTGCAGGGCTGAGCCTGGGCCTTGTTGGGCCTATTTAAGTGAATTGGGCCGCTGGTCCACTTTTTGCTGAGTAACTCTATTGGGCTTACTAGCTCAGTCCAGAACAGTTGTCCCCCAAGCCTAGGTCGCTTAAGGGCGGGCTGAGGCTTGAATCGTTGCCCCCAGTGGACTTACGCCGTTTGTAGAGAATTTTCGACTAGTGATGGGACGGTCGCTGCCGCCTATGGTCGGTCGGTTTGATTGACGTGACACTTGGTTAGCCATCATTAATGACATGACATTTACGCATCTCGAGGCAACTCAATGGTTGAGTTAATGCGAAGGGGAAACGTCGCGACGTTTCGTCTCCCGGCCCATTAAACGTTTTGGGCAACACTATATATATGTCTTCAGCAAATCACAACTTACCTTGCTCTGAAGAACTCTCCCACCGACAGATCAATCTGCAGTCGACCTTCTTTCGTGTTAGCTTTCTTTGCTCGCGCGACTCAGCTTTCTCGGTCGGCAATTCGTATTTACCATGTATGGATCGACCTCTCCCTTTCTTGTTTCTATTTTGTAGCTTTAATTGTAGAATCTCACGCCTTGTGATAGGGGGTGTCAGGTCCGGGGAAGACCATGCCGCCCCCTTCACACGAGCGTATAGCTCGACCGACCTGACGCGTGTCCCCCTTCACAGGTGATCTGGCGCGGACGAAACAAACTGTACGCATTTTTGGGGGCCCTTCGCAATCCATAGCTCAGAACATGACGCGATCGGCCCAAACCGTCGCGGGGAACAAGCCATCTAGGTCGTCATCGAGCGACTCAAGTTCCAGCAGCATAGGGTCCACTAGCTTGAGCAACTCTGATTCTGGCTCAAGCAAGACCAAAAGCAAGTCTTGGTCTCCTCCGCCGCCGCCCTTGCCGGCCTGCAGCGCTGGGTAGATGAGGAGATGATCGACCAACCCGAGGATGATGCCTCCAATCGGGAATTAAACGATGATAGTGAGCCGGCCGGAGAGGAATGTGAAGCTGGCTCGCCTGATATTGCTCGGGAGCCATCCGATATGTCTTGGGTGTCTGAAACACTACAGTCGAAAAGGAGCGTAATTACGACCGATCATTGGTCGCTGGCGGAGCTTCAATGCCACTTCAGGAACTTGCCGGGCTGGCGAGTTAAGGGCATGAAAGAAGGCAAAGACATAGCGACCTACTGACCCAACCTTAAGTTCACAATGCATCGGGTAGTCTTTGAGAAGATGGGGATCGTTCCTCCCTTTACCGAATTCCAGCGTGATGTTCTGCGATACATCGGGGTCCCCCCCATCACAGCTGCATCCAAACGCGTGGGCATTCCTCAAGACCTTCGAGGTACTGATGGGCCGACTGAATAGGCCGGTGTCGATCCAACTATTTTTCACGATCTTCGAGATGAGCTGGCTTGGAGAAAAAGCCAATAAATATAGGAAGGAGCAAGTGTCCTTCAAAACTCAGAAAACTCAACATAGGTACTTCAAGGCCTATTCTGATTCGTTGGGAGGAGGATGGAAACATCACTATTTCTGGATTGTTCCCACCAAGGAGGCTGGCAAGGCGATTGCGGAGGTCTTGCCCGATGGGTCGATCGGTGATCCTTACTTCCCTATAATGTGGAACAAGACCCATTTCTTCAGGCGGGCGGGCGACTATACCTACGTTCCCCAGAACTTAGGTGCAGTTGACTTGGAGTCCTTGCAAATGATCAAGACGTTGTTGAGCCTTATGCATCCTGATCCAAAGGGTGACATACCGCGTCGTCCCTTCACCCTCTTGGTCGGTCGTGCCCTAGAAGCCGAGCTTGGTTTGTTTCTTAACTAGTCTTTTATCTATTGTTGACCGTCCTTTAACCTTGGTTTGACCCATTTTTGCAGGTAAGATGGCTGGAGCGGCTTGGAGCTCGTTGGAAAAAATGGCTTTGAAATCTTCATCAAAGCCTTCTTCATTAAAGTCGGCCCAGAGGGTAGTTGACCTGGACGGCCCGTCGAACACTCAACATACCCCTCGCACCCATAGTGCCAGCACAGTTCGGAAAGGTCGGTCGTTGTTGCGTTAAAAACACACTTAGAGCAAGTGTACTCTTTCGCAGAAGTAGTATAAAGAATATCGTATCCACAGGGATTAATTAACAAGTACCAAACTAGTCAATATTATTTAATGTTTAGACGAACAAATAATTTGATGTTTATAGAAACTAAAATAAAAAGAAATAAATAGCGAGAATTAAAATACAAGTTTAATAAATGGTGAGAGGCCTAGGATCACGGTTTCACTTGCAAGCTTCGATTCCCCTATGTCTAACCCTACCTGAATTCCCTTATTTTACTTAATTACCAATCCCTTTACTAAAACTATTAATCTGTTTAGTCATTCGCGATTAATATTCTTTTTCCTAAATTAACCCTCGTTTGGTCATGCAAGAATTTAAATTCAGGAAAAGCATAAAGAGCAAAAAGATTGAATGATTGGAAGACTAAATTATGGTTTGGTCATGCCCTAATTATAGACCCAATTATCTTATAGATCCACCAACTAATTGCAGTACGGTCGCTGATCAATTAATTGACTATGAACAAATGGTAGCTAATCCTAATCATGTGATAAAAACAATAGGACAATATTAATTAAAATAAAAATAGGAATTCAAACCAGAAATTAGGACCCTAGAAGAGGATTTAGGTATCTATAGTAATTAAAAACAATAAAATAGAAATAGGTTCATGAAAGTACAAAGATAAGAATAACCCGGAAATAGAGAAAGTATTAATCTTTGTCTTCAATCTCCTTCTTCTGCTCCAAAGCTCTCTCAGGTGTTAAGAACGGTACCCAAACTCCTCACACTCACTATCTCTGTTGTATCAGGTGGGTGGTTTCTTTGTTGCTGTTTACGGCTATTGTTTTGTGAATATCGGCTCCGAAAGTGTACGGCCTTCCTTCTCTAATTCATGTGCAGTGCAGCACCCTATTTATAATTGAGCCTAGGGTAGTCAGTTCCTTTCTTTTTGATCACGTTAATAGCTTCGTCTTTTTCTCCTTTCCCTATGCTCACCAACGGCTTCCTTTATATCATGAAAACATGGGCTGATTGCTTTTCTTTCTGGCTGTTACTTTTACCACACCCCCTCCTACTCCAAACACACCCCCTCACCCTACACATTTACCAAACTAATCCCACTTACAATTCTATTTCCCTCTCTATCCCTCTCCCTCTTATTCTCCAACACCCAAAAACACTCCCTCTCCAACACCTAAACCTCCCCTCTCTCCACTCCAAAACCCACCCATCCTCACCTTCATCATTCACTCCCATTCAACTACCCATCATTGGCAACTAGCTCAAGGTAATAACCCTACCAAACATTTTTCATTTTGGTTCTGTTTTGAGTTTTTTACGACATTTTTTTTTCTGCAAACGCGCTCAGTTCGAACAGGGTCGTTCGAACATGTTCGCATGAACGTGTTCAAACAAGTGTTAGCTGGGGTGTGAATTTGATTTGTTCGAACAGCCTCATTCGAACATGTTCGCATGAGGCCGTTCGAGCAGCGTGACAAAGAATCGATAAGTTGCGGCTCAGCATCTTGAGTTTTTGGTTTAATGGATGAAAATGAGGGTGCATCCGGAGCGATTGAGTTGTCAATCGTAGAAATTTGAGATGTCAATCGTCGCAGATTGACATCTCAACCGACGTCGTTGAATCCCAAGACTTTACTAGTTCCTTCCAAACCGATACGGTAAGAATGAATTAGTTGTTTTAATTTTAGCTAACTATTCAAATTATGTAAGCGACACATGGTAATTGAATTTCGCTTATTTCCTACTCGTGAGGAGCTGGCGACTTGGAGTGCGTGCGGTTGGGAAATCTCTTGGGATGGTGATTGTTATAGGAAGATCGACACCGGACGACGATCGGGTAAACAATACCGCATGTTGATTTGTGATAAATTTGGATCATATAAGACAAATGTTGAGGAAGGCACAAACACTAGAAAATGTTGTTTTCCGCCCGCATCGAAAGGAAATTTATTAAGAAGCTTGGAGGATGGATTTTGAGGGTTATGAATGGAACTCATAACCATGGGATGGTTACTTATCATGATGGACGTCTGTACATTGGTAGGTTAACCGAGAAGAGAAGGAACTAGTGGCTAGAATGACTAGGAATCATACTCGGCCTAAATTGATCCTTAATGAGTGAAATTGATGAAGCCCGATGATAACTATACGGTTGTGAAACAAATATACAAGCCGTCGTCAAAGGCAGCGATCGGCTATGCGTGAGGAGGTAGGATCGAGCTCCAACAACTCATGTTTTATTTGCAACGCGATAATTATGTTTCTTGGACTCGACTTGCAGGCGGAACTACGGTTGTGAAAGACATCTTTTGGGCCCATCCCGATTCTATTGAGCTTCTCAACACCTTCCCAATTGTTTTGTTGATTGATTCCACATATAAAACCAACCTAAGTGCAGTATCCGTTGGTTGAGATCGTTTGTGTGACCTCGGTGAGAAGACTTACTCTGCTTTGCATTTGCTTATGTCAATTGGGAGAGGATGGATAACTTTGCATGGGTTCTTGAGAAATTGAGGGGTTTATTTAGGAAGCAGGATGAACTTCCGCAAGTCATACTTCTTGTGAGAGACACGGGTATGATGAATGCTCTGGCAAGCAATATTTCCAACATCCGCAAACTTGTTGTGCCAATTTCACATTAAGAAAAATGTGAGGGCCAAAGCAAGGCTCATTGTGAAAGACCAAGTGTTGTTAATGACATTATGGGTGCATTTCTATCCGTTGTCCATGCGAAGACTACGGAAGAGTATGATTATGAGTTGGTCTGCGTTTAACGACTTGGCAGCACCTTATCCCAGTTTCATACAGTATGTGAAGACCACCTGGCTAGACCCCTTCAAGGAAAAGTTTATTGATGCATGGATAAATAAGCATATGCACCTTGGCAACACTACCACCAACGAGTTGAGTCCGCACACTCTCACTTGAAGCAAATATTACGAGACAAGTAGGGAGATTTGTGCAAGTCTTTGGGATGGAATGCGAGACCATGCTTAGGATACAACATTCGACCTTAAAATGCACTTGAGCATAGTTTGAGTAGAGTGAAAGTTCAACACTTGAAGAAGAAGATTTTTGATGAAATTAAGGGTTTAGTTTCATTTAATGCTATAGACCATATTTTGGGTGAGGTGCAGCAGACTGGATCTGTTTCACTTAACCCATCATTATGTCGATGCACACTCAGGACTACACACGGACTACCATGTGCATGTGAGCTTTCAAGGTATGATGTACACTCATCTTGTTATTTTGTCTATAAACTCAACATTATATGGGTTGTCACTAAATCAATGTCGTTTTTTTTGTAGGGTCATGATGGACTGCACTCCAATTCCGTTGAGCATGATTCACCAACATTGGCAGAGGTTGAATTTCAAAATACAAAGCAGAGGCAATGGATGATGAGTTGAGTGTAGACATTGAACTTGAAGCTATCGAGAAGAAGGTTTGAGGCATCCGATCACGCCTAGGTAGAGTTATGATTAAGGCAAAAGCACGTGAATTGGCATTCCCGCACACGACTTCTATGTGTCCACCTCAGGACACGATCATTACAAAGGAGCAGAAAAAAAGATAAGAAAGGGAATGTTGATTACTCAACAAAGCGAGACAAGTCATTTTGGGAACATGTAGATGACAAATTTGACTCCCCGGGGTTCATCTAGTGGATGTTTTGCTCGGTCTCGTAAGCGACCTACTCCCCCAAAGCAAGAGTGGAACGCCTACAAACCCATACTGATTCGGTTCAACTCCTCGCTTCTACTTTGTCAACGTGTCCAAGACCTAATCCATCACAAAGCAAAAAGAGAACTCAAGTTGACAAAGTGCTACTACAATCCCTACTCCTCCACTACATAAGAAACCAACACCCACACCTATTGTTACGAAGTCGCTCATCGCGCATTGTTTCAAAAGCTCTTACTTTGACACGACTCCTGTTCTTACAATCGAATCCTATTGTTACGAGATGTTGCGCTTATGGATGTATTTAATACATACATCGTAGGGATGCCGACATACATGCGTCCCTATGTTGAAAAAATTGTTAATGTGGTTGGTGATGGTAAGCTGTGGATTAGGTGTATTGCGGCATTTCTTGGAAGGGTGAGGAGGCTTGGCGATCGATCGAATCGATCCGATGGAGGAGCTTAACCAATACAATGACTTCTACACTGATCGTATGGTGGTATTGGTAAGGTCACATTTTTGATGAAGTCGTTGTTGAGAGGCACATCATGGGAACAATGTTGAAGATAATTGGATGACTATACCATATATGGGGTATCTGATCAGTAACAAGTACAAAGTTGTCCTGAGTTGTTGGTCACCTAATTTTTGTTACACAATTTTTCCCTTCAATGTTGCGCCATTGAAGTGCCCGAACAGATTCAACATCCTATTCGTGCGAACACAAACACTTTGTGCAGGTAAAGTGTCTTCTATTTAGATTCTGTAGTCATTCCAAAACATTACATAACATTATGTTTTTGTTGTCTTTTGAAGATCTTTATGAAGCCCGGAAGTCCAATGCCCTCGCCGGATTTGATGTGGATGACTAATAGGGCACCCATAGCAAAGGGTTGGGACTCGCTTTTTATTAGCCGCATGCAAAAGTGGAAGTGTTTGCTCATACAATCACAACCCCCCCCCATCCCCTTCCTTGTGTAGATTTAAGTAAAGATACTGATGGTAGTCAATGTTAAGTTAGATTTATAATTTTGGTACACAACTTTGTATATGACTATTAGTAGGAAACTTTTGAAATGAAAAAACTCATTTTCATTTTCGGTTTTTAAGTTTACGTCAGATAACATTGGTTCGAATGATACCATTCGAACGCTGTTCAACGCCACCCCGAACATGTTCGAATAAAGCCATTCGAGGCACCAATAACACACCTCACACCAACGGTTGGCAATATTCCTTAACACGCATGAGTTTGTTGAGCAGTTCGAACGATGTCGTCGAACAACAAAAATTCCTTAACACGGACAAGGTCGTTCGAACCTGTTCATACAAGGACGTTCGAACAGTCACTTAAACCACGCTGCACGAGCGTCCCACGCGAGGTCATTTTTGGAAAAAAAATGTTTGGGGACGTGCGATGAGTAAACGGGGGTGTGGGAAAAGTAAAAGCCTTCTTTCTAATCACGTCACACATGCTTCTTTATAATGGGCTCCTTCAATTGTAAAGTGGGCTTCATTCTTTTATTGTGGGCTGTTACTTTTACCACACCCCCTCCTACTCCAAACACACCCCCTCACCCTACACATTTACCAAACTAACCCCACTTACAATTCTATTTCCTCTCTATCCTCTCCCTCTTCTTCTCCAACACCCAAAAACACTCCCTCTCCAACACCTAAACCTCCCCTCTCTCCACTCCAAAACCCACCCATCCTCACCTTCATCATTCACTCCCATTCAACTACCCCTTTTTTGTTGTCTTTTTGAAGATCTTTATGAAGCCTGGAAGTCCAATGCCCCTGCCGGATTTGATGTGGATGACTAATAGGGCACCCATAGCAAAGGGTTGGGACTCGCTTTTTATTAGCCGCATGCAAAAGTGGAAGTGTTTGCTCATACAATCACAACCCCCCCATCCCCTTCCTTGTGTAGATTTAAGTAAAGATACTGATGGTAGTCAATGTTAAGTTAGATTTATAATTTTGGTACACAACTTTGTATATGACTATTAGTAGGAAACTTTTGAAATGAAAAAACTGCATTTGCTTTTTCGGTTTTAAGTTTCGTCAGATAACATTGGTTCGAATGATACCATTCGAACGCTGTTCAACGCCACCCTTCGAACATGTTCGAATAAAGCCATTCGAGGCACCAATAACACACCTCACACCAACGGTTGGCAATATTCCTTAACACGCATGAGTTTGTTCGAACTGTTGAACGATGTCGTCGAACAACAAAAATTCCTTAACACGGACAAGGTCGTTCGAACTGTTCGAACAAGGCCGTTCGAACGATCACTAAAACCCATGTTTGCACGAGCGCCCCACGCGAGGCCATTTTTGGAAAAAAATGTTTGGGGCGTCGCGATGAGTAAGCGGGGTGTGGGAAAAGTAAAAGCCTTATTGTGTTATGGACTTGGTTGTAACATACAACCTTTCAATTCTTTCTTCAGCCCATATATATATATATATATATATATATATATATATATATATATATATATATATATATATATATATATATATATCACTCCTTTTATCTTTTCTTTGTTTCAGTAAAATAGAGTAAATTAAGTCAATAATTTGTACAATTAGTAATAATTGCTCTAAAAGTGACTCATAAACATCTCTAAAAATACATTAAATTGGAGTTTATCAATCGTCCCCTGCCCAAGACGTCCGCACTCCCAAACGCAGCAAGAAGAACCAGGCCGTGGAAACCCAAGAAAGCCCTGACGAAGAGATCCCCGTGATCAAGATCGACAGTTTGGGAGAGACCGATTTCGAGCGGTTCAAGCAGGAACCCATGGTGGTTTGCGCTTCGTTATGCATGGCCGTTGGGAAGGTCATGAAGCAGCTGAAAGAGGAAGGCGACCAAAAAGCTGCTGGTATATTTCTTTACTAGCATGTTCCTAACTTGCTATAGATCGATCGTTTGAGCGGTCTTTCTTTGTTCTTTTTGTAGCAGAAGCCCGTGCTGAGAGAGATACTGCACTCACCAATGTTGAAGCCATGAAGAAGAAGCTAGAGAAAGTTATCAGCTCCAAAAATGTTGTTGTGAGAGAGAGCGAGAGTGAGACTGATAGAGAGAAAGTGCTAAGCGAAGCACTACTCAATTTAACTCCACAATGGTAGTGCTTATATGAATCCCATGTTTATTGGGTATGCACCAAATAAGCACTACCTTTGTTACCTATGGATCACAACAATACATCAAGTTAAATGGGGGCAATCAAAATCGGGTCACCCAAGGATCCAAGACAAGATCGACTAACCACGACTATGTTCACTTGAGTGGTGGACCGACTTATGTAGTAGTAACACACTGTCCCTGGGTTGCCCGATAGCGCAAATTACCACACATGAGCTCAATCTATGAGAAAAGCTTTGGGCAGTAAGAAAAGGTTTGATTTTGTGGATGCAATTGAAGTCATTGATTCATTCCACCCTAAATTTAAAGCTTTGAGAAGATATATGTTTGTTCACTCATGGCCAAAGCATTGACTTCCTTACTCTACTCTAAACTACAGGCATCTAGCCGACGAGATTATAGAGTCAAGGGCGGGGGATGAGAAATCAAAGGTAGTTGAAAAGACAAACTTCACTTCGAACCCTCCTCCGTGGGGGTTTTTTCACCCTCAATAGTGATATTGCGGTCTCTAACGCCTAGGAGCTTGCTGGTAGTGGAGGAATTTTCATAAATTATTTTTGTTGCTTCGTCTTCGCCTTTTCTCACAAATAAGAGTGTTACTCAGTTCTTGACGCGGAGCTTTTGGGCCATCCATCATAAACTTAGCTCATTATGGGGGAGGCTGGAGATGATACATAGACTTAGCTTAGCCAACAAAACCAAAACATGTGTGTTTTTACCTCGTTATTCAAATGATTTTTTGCCTTAAAACTAAACTAAACCGCACTGAAAAACACCCTTAGTTGAGTAGTTAGCTTCCCTCGTGTTCTTTAGTTCTCCAACTTGGGGTTTAATTCCATTTTTCTCCATAAAAAAGGCTAGCCATCTCAATGGTTTACAACGAAAATCTCTCGTCTATACATTAAAATGAACACATATTTTAGAAGAAAAAAACCACAAAATAGACGTTGTTTGGCTAAACCAATGTATTTTCAACGCGCACAATTGCAGACACAAATCTCAGAAGTACTTAGATCAATTTAAAGGGTTGATCCCTCCCACCAGGTACCTTTTCTATACTGTCGGCCAGAAATTAAACCCTTGACAAAATTATTTGTAACAATAAAAAAAACAACTAAAAATTATTATATTTTCTCTTTATTTAACGTGCATTCCTTTTCAGTTTATTTTCTTCATTTATCTTTTCATCCAAAACTCCATAGCCAGTAATAATCCAAAGTCATAAACACATACTCCCTCAGTCTCAAATTGTTTGTTGTTTTAGTAAAATCAATTTATCTCTTCTCAAATTTATTGTTATTTTCGATTTTCAATGACACTTTTAATAGTCTTTGCCACTTATACCCTTATTAATTATGACAATTTTTTACCTCTAATATATCATTCAAATTTATCTATATAGAGAGATAAATGGTTAAAAAGTAATCAAACAACACTTTTTAGAAAATATAGACACATCATTTTTCTTAAAGGGTGTACAAAAATCTTAAACTGCAAACAAAGTCCGAGGGAGTGAGAGAGTAAATTAATTGAAGAAGTTTGAAATGAAATTAAAAGGCAAACCAACCACTCCCATTACTTGTCAATTGTCACAGTCAACAATATGACAAGTTTAAGTCAACAAGTAAGTGGGTGTCTTCACATGTTGTGAGTGGGCAAGAATCTTGAAGATTGTTGGAAACTTTGTACGTGTCAACCTTACCTTAAAAACGCAAGTTTCCTTCCTAGCTAAGGAAAGAGAAAGCTTGGAAGAAAAGAAAGTGGAGCAGTAATAATTGTACGATGTTTAGAGAATAGTATTCTCTGAAAAAGTAGCGATCCTCTTTGTTGAAAGGGGCATATACGCTAGAAAACCTAGAAAACGACAAGTCAGTACTGTTAATGCACTTCAATGAGGGTGGTCGCACCCGCGTAAGAATGCAGCTAATTCTGAGACTTTCTATCTCATTTCCGTTTGCGTTTGGATTTGGGGAGAGAAAGAGAAAGGGAAATAGATCGAGAGAGAAAGAGAGAAATGGGAGTGTTTTCCAATAAGATCGATCGTGAAGAACTGAAGCCTGGTGATCACATTTACTCATGGAGACAAGCGTATATCTACGCTCATCACGGTCTCTTCTTTTTCATTTTCAATTTATCATATTTTTCATATTTCTCTTTCTAGGTATTCATTTGTTGAACTGTTTTCATCATTTCGTTCTTATATTGGAAATTAATTTCAAGTGTATTCATGTGCTGGTGATTGGTAACTGTTTTTGTATTCAGTTTGATTGAATGTGGATTTAGGATACGCATGTGTCTTGTATTGTAGTTTAATCGCAATAATTTGGATTCAACTTCAATTTCAGTTTGCTCAAGCAATATAGTTGTTATTGAGTCGACCTAAATTGGTGATGAATTAAGTAAAGGGATAACAATTGTTAGCGTTTTTATTTTGAGGTTTTATAATCTGACATGGTTCCTGGATTTATTTTGATGAACATGTGTGTGTTATTCTTAGTATCACCAGTTGTAGGCGGATCTTTCAGTCTTCGTAGTTTTATTGTATTGTACTGCTGTTCCTTAATTATGATCGAACTATTGGGTAGTAGGATTTGCAGGTTTTGAAATATCTATATATGGACAATCATACAAGTTAAACACAAACCTTTTTTGCCATTGATGATTTGATGCAAGCAAATGATATATTGTGTATTTACTTATTGGACATTAACAGTGTTAGCAGCATATTACGTAAGTTACTAATATTATGGAATATATTGAACATCAATGGGGACAAGTAAAATTGAGAATGCATGCTTTGCAGGGCCAATTAACTTTTTGTCATAGACAGTTTGGCGCGGGTGAGAAATCACAGGTTGCCAGTCTCTCGCTGTTCATGTAGGTGTCTGGCTCTTTTTGGGCTAGAGGAGTAATGCGAAACATATTTGCGCTGTGCATAAAGAGAACTTTAAGACTAGATATCACCACATGAATTCTAGGATTTAGAAGCATTTTACCAGATTCATATACAGTTAAATTCCATTGATCTTGTTGCATGCAGTAGTGCTTTTATATTTATATTCTGATAAACCATAGTTAATATATGATACTGAAATTGCCATATTTGTTTTGCCAAATGCTGCTGTGCAAAATTGCAGGAATCTATGTCGGTGATGGAATGGTGATCCACTTTACCAGGGGAGAAGGGCAAGAAATTGGAACAGGAACTGTGTTGGACCGTTTCCTTTGCAGTTCATCACCTGCTAATGCTACCGACACTCCATGCCCGAAATGTGGCGACCAAATAAAGACTGATGGTGTCATCTCTTCCTGCTTGGATTGTTTTCTTTCTGGTGATAATCTCAACCTCTTTGAATATGGTGTCTCACGTCCATTTTATCTAGCCAAAGCTCGAGGCGGAACCTGCACCACGGCGGTTTGTGATCCACCTGAAGACGTTCTTCACCGTGCTTCATTTCTTCTTGAAAATGGATTTGGCGGTTACAATATTTTTAAGAATAACTGTGAAGACTTTGCAATTTACTGCAAAACAGGTCTACTTATTTGTACAAGCATGAGCGGGCAAGCATCATCTTACTTGGCTGCTGCTAATGCTGTATTTTCAACTTCACTTCGTTTTATGACCACCAGTGTTAGTTGTTTGGCTGTGGTAGGCTACGGCATGTATTCTGTCAGCCGATTGGTTTCTGATATTGGAATGCGACGCGATGTTTCCAAAGTTGCAGTGGAAAGGCTTATTGCTTCACCTGGTTTAGATGAACCACAGACGCTTATAGCTTCACCTGGTTTAGATGAACCACAGACGCTTATAGCTTCACCTGGTTTAGATGAACCACAGACGCTTATAGCTTCACCTGGTTTATATGAACCACAGACGCTTATAGCTTCACCTGGTTTAGATGAACCACAGACGCTTATAGATTCACCTGGTTTAGATGAACCACAGAGGCTTACAGCTTAACCTGGCTTAGGTGAACAAGAGAAGACAGCTAAGATGACCAAGGAAGATTAAGTTGGTGGACAAAGTGTCATGTTGTAACGTTGAATGTGAAACTTATTGAATGTTGTTAATGTATTGTGTTTGTTAAATGTTTACATTTGTGCAGTTTGTTGATGATCACTGATACTGTCATTTGGATATATAAGTTATTACACTACTCTAAATTTTATTTGAATAACTCTGGTTCTTCGTGACCTTACTTGGAATCTTGGATATAGGCATAATATTATTTTTGTGGTATTCTATAGGTGCTCGATCGAAGTATTACATGTAGAATTATATAGGTGCTTTTTGAAATATCTAGATATCCTAATCGGCTTGTCACTTGCGCGCGCAAGTGACATTTTTTTTTTGTCTTTTTTCTTTCTTTTTTGTTGTATTTTTTTTTACAATTTAAGGTTTTTTCTTTCATTCTTTTCTATTTCAGTTCTTTTTACTTCAGTTCTTTTTACTTCTTTTATATTTTAAGGAGTTAGGGTGAAAGTGCAAATTAAATCTCTCACCGGTAAAACACTAAAATTGACAGTTAGATGTAGTATAAAAATTCATCAATGATTGATATTTAATATTGGTTGATTCAACCTTAACCATTCACAACATTTTAAACAATATCCAACGGTCAATTTTAGTGTTTCACCGGTGAGAGATTTGATTTGCTCTCTCACCCTAGAAGCACTTTTACGGTCTCGAAAATACCACATGTTTTACTTTTTATTTGTGTTTTTTTTATTTTAATCATTTCGGACCAATGGATATTAAAACCACTCTTTAATTTGTGTTTATATTTTTATCTTTCTTTAATATTTGAGTAAATTGTTGTTACATTGACTCCCGTGAGAATTTCAGCCACATTTACAATCTTTGTATAATTACTCCTATTTTATCATGTGTTTTCCTTCAACCATGCATGATACCCCCTACGCGTTTCACTTTTTAATTGTGTTGTTTTCTTTTCATTCTAATTATGGATTAATTTTTAATATTTGCATTTGATGAATGTAAATTATGTTATTCAAATTCTCTACATTTTCTCTTCTTATTTTATCTAAGGAGGGTGTGTGTCTTTGTTAATGTTCCTTTTAAAATCGATAATCTTTTTATTTAATTTATATTTATAATTCAATTTTTATCTAGATATCCTAATCGGCTTGTCACTCGCGCAAGTGACATTTTTTTTTGTCCTTTTTTCTTTCTTTTTTGTTGTATTTTTTTTTACAATTTAAGGTTTTTTCTTTCTTTCTTTTCTATTTTAGTTTTTTTTTCTTCAGTTCTTTTTGCTTCTTTTATATTTTAAGGAGTTAGGGTGAAAGAGCAAATTAAATCTATCACCGGTAAAACACTAAAATTGACAGTTGGATGTAGTATAAAAATTCATCAATGATTGATATTTAATATTGGTTGATTCAATCTTAACCATTCACAACATTTTAAACAATATCCAACGCTCAATTTTAGTGTTTCACCGGTGAGAGTTTTGATTTGCTCTCTCACCCTAGAAGCACTTTTACAGTCTCGAAATTTTTTAGATGTTTAAATATGCAAATTTGGTCCTTTAATAAGTGGAACTTTTTATAGATGTTGTTATATTTTTATTGGTAATTTTCATCCATCCCTGCACAATACCACATGTTTTACTTTTTATTTGTGTTTTTTTTATTTTGATCATTTCGGACCAATGGGTATTAAAACCACTCTTTAATTTGTGTTTATATTTTTATCTTTCTTTAATATTTGAGTACATTGTTGTTACATTGACTCCCGTGAGAATTTCAGCCACATTTACAATCTTTGTATAATTACTCCTATTTTATCATGTGTTTTCCTTCAACCATGCATGATACCCCCTACGCGTTTCACTTTTTAATTGTGTTGTTTTCTTTTCATTCTAATTATGGATTAATTTTTAATATTTGCATTTGATGAATGTAAATTATGTTATTCAAATTCTCTAGATTTTCTCTTCTTATTTTATCTAAGGAGGGTGTGTGTCTTTGTTAATGTTCCTTTTAAAATCGATAATCTTTTTATTTAATTTATATTTATAATTCAATTTTAATCTAGATATCCTAATCGGCTTGTCACTTGCGCGCAAGTGACATTTTTTTTGTCCTTTTTTCTTTCTTTTTTGTTGTATTTTTTTTTACAATTTAAGGTTTTTTCTTTCTTTCTTTTCTATTTCAGTTTTTTTTTCTTCAGTTCTTTTTGCTTCTTTTATATTTTAAGGAGTTAGGGTGAAAGAGCAAATTAAATCTCTCACCGGTAAAACACTAAAATTGACAGTTGGATGTAGTATAAAAATTCATCAATGATTGATATTTAATATTGGTTGATTCAATCTTAACCATTCACAACATTTTAAACAATATCCAACGGTCAATTTTAGTGTTTCACCGGTGAGAGATTTGATTTGCTCTCTCACCCTAGAAGCACTTTTACAGTCTCGAAAATTTTGAGATGTTTAAATATGCAAATTTTGTCCTTTAATAATAAATTCGGTGGAACTTTTTATAGATGTTGTTATTTTATTGGTAATTTTCATCCATCCCTGCACAATACCACATGTTTTACTTTTTATTTGTGTTTTTTTTATTTTGATCATTTCGGACCAATGGGTATTAAAACCACTCTTTAATTTGTGTTTATATTTTTATCTTTCTTTAATATTTGAGTACATTGTTGTTACATTGACTCCCGTGAGAATTTCAGCCACATTTACAATCTTTGTATAATTACTCCTATTTTATCATATGTTTTCCTTCAACCATGCATGATACCCCCTACGCGTTTCACTTTTTAATTGTGTTGTTTTCTTTTCATTCTAATTATGAATTAATTTTTAATATTTGCATTTGATGAATGTAAATTATGTTATTCAAATTCTCTAGATTTTCTCTTCTTATTTTATCTAAGGAGGGTGTGTGTCTTTGTTAATGTTCCTTTTAAAATCGATAATCTTTTTATTTAATTTATATTTATAATTCAATTTTTATTCACAGTTATTAGATTTTATATTTAGCAAACTAACACCATTTGCCCAATGACATAGGCTACTATGGGGCACGGGTGTCGATCCCGTGCTCCTAAGTTTAATTCTCACAGTTGACAAACTCAGTGTTGGGGTGTGCGAAATTGCTTTCAAGCACGACGGAATATTAATTAGTCTTTAAAAAAATTTAATTACTCGATTATACAATTAAATTTAGCCAACCCCGTGCATCGCACATGGTAGAACAACTTCAGTTCTGATGATGCCTTTACAAAAAACAAAAAAAAAAGTAAAAGAAAAAAGAGAAAAAAAAGAGGAAATGCTGCAGAAAAATAAAACAATGTCCCGCCAAAGTGACAAGATACGATGGTTTGATCTAAAAATATGTTCCGCTGATCTAGATAGATCTGTCTTTTTTTTCTCTTTTTTCTTTAACTTTTTTTTTTGTTTTTTGCTTCAATTTTTTGGTTTTGTTTTTTATGTTTTTCTTTCTTTTATTTTTTTCCCTATGTCATTTGTACACAGTTTTCATCGACTTTGCCAATGACTAATGTACGCTGAGGAGTCTGGCTGACCACGAGTATTCGACTTTGTCAGTCTGTGTGGTTCTCCCCCATTAGTGTTTTTACTACACCTAAGATTCTTTTTTTTCTTTTTTATATTTTATTGGGTACTTTACAGTCTTGAAATTTTTTAATTGTTTAAATATGCAAATTTTCGGTGAAAAACGGTTTAGTTTATTGACAAAATATGTAATGTGTGATGCTAAACAATGTGCTCTGGTGTAGTTGAGGGGGGAAAAGATTATTTTGTAACAAAATGCATAAAGTGAAATGTTAAGCGGTGTGTTTAGGGTTACTTTATGTAAATGTACACAGGTCCTTTTCTATCTTAGTAGGCTGCCAAGCACTGTACATCACGACCTTCTCTACCCCCAAGTAGAGTTTTTGCTTTCCGTGGGAATCGAATCTTGTACCCTGGGACTCAAGTACAAGTTCAATGCATTCCCACTACCAATTGGGCTACTTTCGGATGTGTCACGTGTCACCATGTAAGCTAAATTAGTTTTAGAAGAAAAAATAGGTTTTTCCTTATATGTATTATTTTAGAACGATCCAGTGGCCCACACGTTTGGCCATGAGTTTTTAAACAGATTTTATTTCCGTTTGTTTATTATTTATTTTTTCTTCTTTTACTTTTTTTTCCTATGTCATTGGTACGTAGTTTTCATCGACTTTGTCAACGATTAATTTACGTTAGGGAGTCTGGCTGACCACGAGTATCCGGTTTTGTTGGTCCGTGTAATTCTCCCCCAATAGAGTTTTTACCACATCCAAGGTTCTTTTCTTTTTATATTTTAAGAGGTACTTTACGGTCTTGAAAATTTTTGACGTTTAAATATGCAAATTTTCGGTGAAGAACGATTTAATTTCATGACAAAATACGTAATGTGTGATGCTAAACAATGTACTTTGGTGTAGTTGATGGGAAAAAAAATTATTTTGTAACAAAATACGTAAAGTGAAATGTTAAGTGATGTGTTTAGGGGTACTTTAGGATTCAGGAAAAAAAATACAATTCTTCAAATACCAGAAGTTTCATCGTAAATAATCAGTGTGGTAAAAAATGATAATAAGTTCGTGATAAAATACGTAAAGTGCGATGCTGACAGTGTAGTTTAGGGTGTTTTAGGGTCCATAAATTTTTTTGAAGTTCAAATACGCGAAGTTTATTCATCAATAATAGTTAGATGAAAAATAAAAAACATATTGTGACAAACAACGTAAAGTGTGATTCTACGCAGTGTGTTTTGTGGTACTTTAGGGTCCAAAAGAAATTTTACATGTCAAATTTGGTGTTCTCTTCTTTATTTTGATAATTTCACACCAACGAGTATTAAAAGCATACTTAAATTGGGTATTAGTTTTGAAACAAATACTTTGTTTTTAAATTATAATTAGTTATGATGTTTTTATTGTCTGTTACATGATGTATCAGTCCTTTGATTTCGTTCTTATGTGCTAACTATGTCTTTGTTGTAGTATATAACTAATGTAATATGTTACTTTGTTTAATAATAACTTTAATAGTAGTCAAATGTTTACATTATTTTTTGACTTGCTTTTTTGTCTTTATTTTCCATCTCGTACACCAAGACTAACTTCCTCATGAAACAGACAACATGGTAGAACAACTTCAGTTCTGATGCGTTTACAAAGAATAAGAATATGTTTCTAAATGCATTTGAATGTAGTTGCTTTGAGAAAATTTTGAATTCAGAGAAATCTCAATTCCTCATTTACATAGTTCTCCTTCATGAAAAATAAAAGTTAATCTAAATCTATCAAAAATTGGTAAAAGTAAAGTAATAAAATCCATTTGACAACTAATTCAGTGAATTGATAATAACTTTGTATGTGGCTCTCTCCTTGAACACATTTTAGTGATGTTTCCTCCTCTTTACCTTTTTCTCTCTCATTAAACCAAACTTAGGTAGGATTGATTTCCATTCTTTGTCTCCATTTTTCCTCGGTGAGTAATTTCATAATGATTATATATTAAATCCATGGAAATGTAATTGGAAGACATTAAAGGAAAGAAGAGAGAGTAAATTAAAGCCGATGTCTGATTCAAAGCCGCAATTAAAGCCTGGGGAATGAGGCAATGAGACGCAATTAACAAACGTTAACAACTCCCTTATAAGTCCCAGAAGGGTAGCTCACATGGTTGAGTGAAAGGGACATTGTTGGTGGAAAAACGTAGGCGTACGAGGTTCGAACCCCGCTCCCCTCTCCCCTCTAACAACTAACACACTAATTCCTAACCACTTTGTCTATCTAAAAAAACAACTCCCTTATAAACATTCATAATACCAATTGACTATAGAGTCAAAATTTCTCCTCTCATAATATACAAGAGACAACACACCACAAATGTAGAAAAAAATTTGATGAATAGCGTAAAACAACTCCAGTTCTGTTGCCTTTAAAAAAATTTAACTTTAAATCAAATTAAATATAGTCAACCCCGTGCATCGCACGGGTAATAAGGCTAGTTAATATTTAAACAGGTTCTGCCTACTTTCATGCTTTGTTTGGTGTTTGATTCAAGAGAAAGAAGTGAGTGGAGAAAGAAATGGGTAGTTTTATTAATCAATGAGTTTTTGGGATTTCACGGGTTCAACACCAATGTACCGAACCAGGTACAGTTGATTGGTGTCGTGGCATATGTGTTGTGACACACTCTCTACTGTATAAGTTTTAATAGGTTCGGCAGTATGTCACTGATTTAATACGGCTTCATACTCCCGTACTTGAAATTTTGTATGACACCGCACTTCATTCACAGTTAATTCATAATCATATACCTATTTTATAATCTATTGTGAATAGATTATCTATAACGTATCGCGTATATGATTATGCATTCTTCCTCAATTATTCTTTTGGTATATGAACTATTGAATAGATGCGCCATAGAAGAATCAATATCAACAACTACTTTAATAGCAAAGTATGTCTTGAACAAAAAAAAAATAGCACAGTATGAAAAAAGTGGAACTTGTTGAAAGGGTACGGTAATGATGTGTCGTACCAGTTTGGCACTGATGTGTCGTATCATTCCAAAATGTAGCATGAGGGGGGTTTCTAGCGTGTTCCACGTGATGGTAATTTTGAAATATTTAAGTTTGGTGTGTAGTGAGCAAGAGACAGAGTGGGAAAAGCACGGGTCAACTATTGATTTCCAATTTCCATGAATTAATTGCAAAAAAAAGTGTCACATAGATCTAAGAATTTATTTAAAAATATACACCCATTTGGAGTTTTTTTTGTGGTGTTTATTTTATATATGGTGACCCATTTGGAGTTCCTCACATACCCCAAAGCACCGGAAATCATATTATAATTTGATCCTTCTTATTAGTAAGGAACACTTGCACAACTCTAACAACTTATAAAACTGAAAATTAAAATATCTATCATCTTCTCTAGAATTATCCAAGTTTTGTAGTGTTTATATGAAAAATTGTTTTTGATTATTCTCAAAGGAGTTTTTATCAAATCATGTTCTTTAGGAGAACAAAAAGCGCATGTTCTCGAAGGAGCTAACTATAGTATAATTTGGAAGATAAAATATAATGGATATTACTAAAATCTGCACAAACAGCTACGGGTAGAAACAAAAATCTTTGTGAAAAGCTTTTACAGTTAAAAATAGTAAATACTAGTCGTCGTGACCGGGGTCTCGACGCGGATGGCTCAAAAATAGATATTCGAGGAGTCGCCACCCAATTTATTTTAAATAGGAAATTGAGAAAAACCTAAACCTATGATTATTGGTCTGCGTTAACTAGGTCGGATTCGGAAGTCGGTTATCCGTAGGGAAGGGGCGAAACCCTAGTTTCACTGCACCCCTAACACATCTGTCCTAAGACAGTTACCTTAAATTTGATTTGTGCAATAATTAATAGGTTGTTTAATTATTTGTTCACCCAAAAATAAGATTAAATAGGATTTGATAGAGAAAAAATAGTCATTATTTATAAATAAGTAAAATAGGGACTAATTTGGAATATTTTAATTTTGACTTGACAGGGAAGCCCTGCTCTTACGTACCCTCTGGTGCAATGAGAGACTCAAAAGTCACGTAGTTCTTCCTGAAAAATTTGTTGGTTGGTTGAATTTAGTTTTGAAGGGGTTTAAGATCTAAGTTGTACAACTCGATTCTCTTAAACCGGGATTGACAAGATGTACATCTCGGCCAAATCCATTTTTTTTATGAAAATAGGTGTTTAAAGGAAAATAAACTGTTTGGAGATTTTTAGAAAATGTTGATTTATTGATTTGATTTTAATTTTTTGAAGGGTTTAGGACCAAACTGTACAACTCGGGTCTCTTAAACCGGTATGGCGGATTTGATAAGATGTACATCTCGATCAAATCCTAATTGTGTTATTATAACTAAAATAGAATCGATTCATTTAATGGCTACTTATTTATTCATTAATTTGATTTATTTGGTTTCATTGCATTTGACTTCTCTCCTAATATTTTGATTCAATTTTTATTTGTATTAATTTTTTTTTAATTTAAATTAAATGACAATTAAAGCTAATTAATAAATGACAATTAAAGCCAATTAATTTCTGATTCTTGAATTCTTTTTACATTTTTGTTTTTGAACTTACTTTTTGGTCATTACTAATCACTAATAGAAACAAAACTAGAAAAACAACACTCATTGATCTTCACATTTTTAGATTTTGAGATAAGCAAAAAACAAAAAATGTGACTAAGAAAATAAGTTAGCCAACCTTCCCTTTTGACTTTTTGGATCGATCCTTATGATTTGTCGTTGTTGCTATGTGTCACTCCTTTCTGACTGTTGTTCACTACGCCAGCGAACTAGGATGGCTAGCGTTTTTTTTGGGCATTGGTAGCGTTTTAAAACGCTAGAGAAAGCTGGCGCTACTAATGCGTACACCCCATTAGTAGCGTTTTAAAAAGCGCTAGCCATTTCCCAGCGTGTTTTAGACATACGTAGCGTTTTATATAAAACGCTAGCCATTGACCAGCGCCTTTTTACAATTCCTAGCGTTTCAGAAACGCTAGGGATCCCATAACTCATTTTACTACCATTCCTAGCGTTTTAAATAAAAACGCTAGGGATCCCATAGCTCCTTTTTAGTACCATTCCTAGCGTTTTAAATTAAAACGCTAGGGATCTATAGCCCTTTTTACTACCATACCTAGCGTTTTATATAAAAACGCTAGGGATGCTATAGCACCTTTTTACTAGCATTCCTAGCGTTTTATATAAAACGCTAGGGATGCTCTAGCTCCTCTTTACAATTCCTAGCGTTTTATCTTTAAAACGCTAGGTATTGAATGAATTTTTTAACTTCATTTCTAGCGTTTTCACTCTAAAACGCTACCTATTGACTGAATTTTTTTTTAAATATTTTTTTTATTTTGGTTTGTTCTCCATTTTAATTACAACCTATAAATTCATTCCCTTTTCAACAAATTCAGAAAATACATTCCAATCCAATATATCATTCAAACAAAATTCAGTCAACAAAATTCATCAAATAATATTTCCAATCCAATATATATCATTCTAAGAAGTACTTACAACATAATATAAATCCAATATATACAACATAAATAATAACTAAACTATTATGAATCTCAAAACTTGCTACAAAAAGGTAGAAACAAAATGGCACCACTCCCCATCACTGCTGTAAGTTGTTCAGTGAGTAATTCGGATTTTTTGAAGTGGGAAAATACTGAAAAAAATGAAATAAAATTAGAATTAAAATGTTTATTAAATGTGAGTAAGTATTATAATATCAATATAAAAATAAATCTAAGTAGTTACCTTGGTTGGGATTGTTACTTTGTCATGAGTGATAATCTCTTTCATATACCTCATAACATAGTACCCACAATCATTGCTATTTGGTTGTTTAGGACACTACAAAGCAAAAGATTATAACTTAATTGTCACATTTTTATGACCAAAAATCAATTAAAATTATAAGAATGATTCTTAAAAAGCTTACGATTATGGGTAGCCATCTTGTTTTAGTCGTAGATAATCCCAAGTATTCTTTCAAAGCACTGTAACGTCATACATATATATATATAACGTTAAGTTGAACAAAATACATATATTAAATTATACAAATTAAAATGAGAGGGTTACACATACACACCTCTCAACCATCTGTATTTAAGTCTTCGTGAGACGTTGTAATGGCCTTGAAGTGAATCCGGATAATAGACAACATTTTGCTTAGGGTTTATTGCAAAGAGTACCCAATGTTGCTGCAAGTAAATGAAGAACGAATGAGTACACATTAATTTACACTATAATACAATCCTCAAAATAATTAAACAAGTGATTGAAGACTAAATTTCTCACCCATTATTGAGTGGTGCCAAAAATAAAGAGTCGCCCTTCAAATGCTTCGCTTCCATGAAGCGTGAATGGATATAACTTTGTACGTCACTCTTAATAGCCGTAATACGTTCCTCTGTATTACCTTGCTTAAACACAACGATACACGCCGGACACAAGAAGAAATACTTCTGTGTCCGTTGAGAAAAGGACCGTAAGACGATTGTACAAAAACCTATAAATAATATATATACAACTTTGAGATCCTCATATATATACTCTAATATAAACAACTATTGTGTACAAATAATTTAATACATACCCGGTATACTCTAATATCAGTGGCAGTGGCCCAATCCATCTCAACTATAGCTTTCATATCCTCGATGTTGATCATTACCAACTGTTCCAGGCCCACAATGTTATCGGGCGGTAAAAAAATTTGGTCGTCCTGGTTCATTTTTTGAATGTGGACCTTTAGAGAATCGATGTAGTTCTGGAATTCATCATTGGGAAATTGACCAACATGTTGACCTGGTTTGTATAGAAGATGGTCGGGAGAGTTTGGTAGTGGAAGGGAAGGTTGGGACACTTTCATGGAAGGGGAAGGTCGGGACACATGGGGTACCTAGTATATATTAAAAAATGATTAATTAGCTAGTTAGTTAACACACATTATAGTCATTTAATTATTAACAAAAATATTGTCACTTACAACGACAAGTTGTTCAGGGCCATGCCACAAAAGTACTAAGTGCTTGATCCACGAAGAAATATATCCGCATTAGCAATTGGAGCAGTGCAATGGTGCAGACCCCTCTATTGAATAGTCTACCCTAACTCTCAAATGGTTTTCGGGCATGGCCTCGATTGTGCGATGTGGCACTCAATTGGTTACATATCAAACCCATCGCAACCTTTCGATGTGGGTTTGTAATATATAGCTCACATTCACAATTATCCTAAATCAATTATAAAGAAAAATAAATATACATGATAATTTTATCAAATACATATGTACAAAAAAGCAGTCGAGTTTTGTTAAATACTGTGTTGAAGGGATGGTGCAAACTATCTCGGGCGCTATGGGAAAGTGCAAGCGAGCTCAATAGGTTCAGCAGGGGGTGGTGCGGCGGGGATGGTGCACCAATCCTTTGTGCCAAGAGTCGCTTAAACATCTGTCTCTCTTCCATTAACACAAAGAACATTCTTGGATAGCTCGTCATACTTTGCCGCCATGACTTTACAATCCCCGCACCCCTTGCTTTGGCTCTTCTTTGGCCCAAACACGGTTGTAGGAGGAATCCCATATCCATAACCTCTAATCCGACTGCTCTCTCTTCCCTTCCCAAGGCACGAGCAAGGACATCTTGTTGACCATCACAATCTGTTAAATCTCCTTGTGATACAGATTGTGATATGCTTTGCTGATGCACAAACATAAATAACGGATAAAATTAATAAACAAGTGTCAAGAGAAATTTAATCGACAATAAAAAATATGTCCACGTGTCAAAAAAAATCGAGTAACGGATAAAAATAATAAACAAGTGTCAAAGAAATTTAATCGACAATAAAAATATGTCCACGTGTCAAAAAAATCGAGTAACGGATAAAAATAATAAACAAGTGTCAAAGAAATTTAATCGACAATAAAAAATATGTCCACGTGTCAAAAAAAATCGAGTAACGGATTAAAAAAATATAGTCAGACACAAATTCCAACTTGCAATTTTTTCATGAATTTTGGAATACTTACAATTTTGTCCTTGACCTCCTTAGTTTTCGGATCCACAATCTCCCCATCCTTGTTTTGTCGGGCCTCTAACCAGACAATCGTACGATCAAGGGATTCTTGAGTTGGATCTTTCCCCTCTTCCAAAGAGCTATTTAAGTTTAATAATTGTTAATCACTGTAAATTAAAATATTCATTAAATCATAATAAATTAAACTAATTGTGTCTTACCAATCTTTCTTCAAGAATTTGATATCCACTTGAACCTCCTCTATAAGGGTACTCGGGATTAGAAGCTCTCACTTTATTGGCTTTGCTTTTTTTCTATTTAAAAACATAAGTATACATTAATGAATGATATCTACTTGTGAAATATATATATAACTTAAATAATTAATATACTAACCAGGAAATCCGGATCTGTAGTGCGTATATCTACAAATTTGGTCCAATCCTCCTTAGTTATAATTCCCGGCATACAAATCTTCGAGGCTCTGTCGATGGTCCCATCAGACGTTTCAGATACTTTTTCCCCACATCAGTTCTGTAAGCCCTATGCAACCTTCCCGCTTCCTTCAGTATCCAATCTCTTCGGGCATCATCGACATCAAAGTGTTTCTACTTATACATAAAAATGGATTAAATAAATATAACTAAAAAATCACTAAATAAGAATATTAAAGAGGTCTAAAATTATATACCTGTATTAAGTCCCAAAAATCATCTTTCAGTTTAGGCAAAACTTGATTATCTTTCTCATTCCAACTTTTAATTGAAATTGGAAAGATTTGCTTCACCTTAGTACCAATAAAGCTAATTAAATTTGTGCCGTTGTCTCCAATTGGCAAACCTTTAACACTCCATCGGACCTTAAATAATTAAATCATTAAATAATTAGATACTTGGAAAGGTAGTGAACAACATTAATAATTAGTAATTAACTTACCTTATATTTCTCGTGTCCTTTACTTATCCGATTGACGATATTCTTTTTCGATGTAATTCCTCGGGGAGTGAACTTCTTTGTGTTTCTATCACCCCATCACCACCATGACTACTCTCGTGATCACTATGTGATGCCATCTGACTTGCAATGACCCAAATGAAATAGACTCAGTGAGTTTTAGCTTTCTAATTGTTTAGAACCAACAAACACTTAACAAAATATAGAAGAAGCCATAGCCCTAAGTAACAATGATGAAAGCCATGCACTAAGTAACCTAGAGTAAACATACATAGGAAAGCCATGCACTAAGTATATAACCTAGAGTAAACATATATATGAAAGCCATGCACTAAACAGAGAAAGCCATGCACTAAGTAACCTAGAGTAAACATACATAGGAAAGCCATGCACTAAGTATATAACCTAGGAAAGCCATGCACTAAACAGAGAAAGCCATGCACTAAGTAACCTAGAGTAAACAGAGAAAGCCATACACTAGGAAAGCCATGCACTAGTCAAGTTAATAATGCTATCTAAGCTAGACTAATCTAACAACTAATTAGATACAACATTGAGCTAAGTAATGAGAGAAAGCCATACAAAAGATACATAACAAACCATAAAAACCATAACAAATAGTCATTGCGGTGAGAGAGGTGGAGAGTACGTGAGTGCGTAAATACCTTTTGAAAGGGAGAGAGAGAGAGAAAAAGGAAACAAATGGGAGTGAGCTGCGTGGTAAGATAGCACCAACGAGAGGATGGGTTTCTGCGTTTTACATTTCTCGGGTCGCGTTTATGGGTTTTTCGGGTCGTAGCACCAAGGAGATGAAGCGAAGATGAACGAAGAGGGTTTCTGGGTCGTGGAGGTTCGCAAAGGTACGATGAACGAAGATGAAGCGAAGATGAAGCGAAGATGAGTTACGGGTTGTTCGTGGAGAGAAGTTAGGTAGATGAGTTCGGGTTGTGCGTGAGTGTGTGAGAGGAGATGAGAGGCGCGCCTTGTAAAAATTTTAATAGCATTCCTAGCGTTTTTACATAAAACGCTAGGGATCAACTAGCGCGTGTTTACCATTCCTAGCGTTTTCAGTAAAACGCTAGGAATGCTAGTAAAAGGTGCTATAGCATTCCTAGCGTTTTTCAGAAAAACGCCTAGGATGCTATAGCACCTTTACTAGCATTCCTAGCGTTTTATGTAAAACGCTAGGGATGCTATAGCACCTTTTACTAGCATTCCTAGCGTTTTATGTAAAACGCTAGGGATGCTATAGCACCTTTTACTAGCATTCCTAGCGTTTTATGTAAAACGCTAGGGATGCTATAGCACATTTTTACTAGCATTCCTAGCGTTTTACAGAAACGCTAGGATCCTCTAGCTCCTCTTTACAATTCCTAGCGTTTTAACTTTAAAACGCTAGGTATTGAGTGAATTTTTTAACTTCATTTCTAGCGTTTTCACTCTAAAACGCTACCTATTGACTGATTTTTTTTTTAAATATTTTTTTTATTTTTGTTTATTCTCCCTTTTAATTACAACCTATTAATTCATTCCCTTCCAGCAAAATTCATCAAATATCATTCCAACAAAATTCAGCCAATATCATTACAATCCAATATATAGATACACACAAAATTCAACCTATTAATAGATATTTTTGTTTACAAATCATACAACATAATAAGTAACTTACATTATGAAACTCAAAAGTAGCTACAAATTAAAGCTATACCATATATAACATAAATGACTCTTTGTCTTGACCACTAGATCTCATGATCACTAAGTGATGCCATCGACTGCAATATAACATAATCCATGTTATTGTTAAATTTACAAAAACAATATAATAATTATCTATTAATAAAAATAACGAGAAATCATTAAGTCTATATTACCTTTTCCTTTTCCTAGATAAAATTTTGTTTGCAATTCGCGTCTTGGTATTTTTTTCCGAACGAATAGTAATTCCATCATTATGATCTTTTCTAAAATATACAACATCCTCTATAGAAGTATTTTCCCTATTATTGGTTACGATGTTACGAAGAACGGGTCGTCCTCAACACCAACATCATCGGGTGCTTCATCATCATCGTTGTTATACACAAATTTTTGTCGACCAATAGAACAATAGACCAATTGATATTAAGCTGGATCGGTGACATAAAACACTTGTTGAGCTTGCGATGCTAAAATAAAAGGTTCATCTTTATATCCTAACTTGTTGAAATTCACCCGCATGAACCCTAATTCATCAATCGTAAACCAAAATATTATTGTCAACCCATTCACATTTGAACACGGGCTCTCAAACATATTGTAATCCAACTCCCATATGTGTTCAATGAAGCCAAAGTAAGACATATTCGCATATATGGGATTTCTATCTTTGCACTTTGGATGCATGCATAGAATGAGCTACAAGAGTCACCCCACTATTTTGCATTTTACTCGATCATCTTGTTCTTTTGTATAGAAAGTGCACTCGTTCATTAGATAGTCATTTGTAAGAGAAGACATGTATATTTGGACCTTTTGCTAACCATCTCAATCTTTTTGAAATCAAGTAGGATTCAAACACACTCACCATCAATGTGATGTTTTAGCCACACTATGAAACTCCTATTGTGTTCTTTTGCTAACCAAACTTGCTTCTTTCAGGGAATTGACTCTTAAGAATCTCCTTGTGCTTGGCAACATATGAATCAACCTCACTATCATTGTGAAGAACGTACAAGTGTGCTTGCTCTAGTTCTTTCCTTGATACCATCACTAATTTATTTCTGTCATCCCTTTACTAATCCTTCCCCGCATGACGAGACCTTGGCGGTCCCACAGAATATTCAAGACTAGATAGATAGCAGTGCAAAACTCAATAGCCTCTTCAACTATGTAGCGCTCAACAATACAACCCTCGTGTCGTGATCGATTTTTCACATATCCTTTTAATATCTTCATGTAACGCTCAAACGGATACATCCATCTCATGTAACATGGGCCACACAATGTGTCTCTCTAAACGGATGAACTATTAGATGAATCATTATGTCGAAAATGGAAGGTGGGAAATACATCTCAAGCTCACACAAAGTGATGATAATTTCTCTTTGCAATGTTGGCAACTTTCGGGGTCAATCACTCTACTACAAATCGCCTTAAAGAATAAACAAAGTTTGGTTAAGGTCGACGCACTTTCTTAGGCAAAATGGATCGTATACCAATGGGTAGCAAATTCTCCATGAGAACATGACAATCGTGGGACTTTAGAGACTTTAACTTGAGGTCTTTAATCGATACAAGAGTCGCCACATTTGAAGAGTATCCTCTGGAACTTTAACTCCATGAAGAAACTCACAAAAGACAGTCTTCTCCTTTCTAGATAGAGTATGAGCTGTACGGAGGTAGATATGTACGTGTACCCTTCTTTACTGGGACCCAATTCAGGTCTCAAACCCATACTAACCAAATCCAACCTTGAGTTGATGGTATCTTTAGTCTTACCGGCATATTGAGTAAGGTACCAATGACACTTTCGAAGACATTCTTTTCAACATGCATCACATCAATGAAATGCCTTACATATAATGACTTCCAAGATGGCAACTCAAAGAAAATCGACTTTTTTCTTCCACCCCGTTTGGCAATCTCTCCTGCAAAAGGCTTCCCAAATTTAATGTTCAAATCTTCCACCTTTTCAAATACCATTCGCGCGTCAAAGGCGGGGAGCTCTACGTGTTCTGTATTCCCATCAAATGCCTTTCTCCACAATCGATAGTGATGAGTTGATGGCAAAAATCTACGATGACCAAGATAGATATTCTTCTTACCATGTTCCAACCACATCCAATCTGCGTGTTATCTTCACATATAGGGCATGCACTGCGCCCTTTGTTACTGCATGCCCAGATAGATTGCCGTATGCGGGAAAGTCGTTAATTGTGCCAAAGATCATAGCCCTCGTGGTGAAACTTTCTTCTCCGAACCCATCATACACCTCTACCCCTGGGTCTCCCACATTTGCTTCAAGTCTTCAATTAAAGGAGCCAAGTATACATCAATATCATTTCACGGTTGTTTGGGCTGTAAATTAACAAAGACAACATCATATATTTGCGTTTCATGCAAAGCCACGTGATGTAAGTTATAAATCGCCAAAATCACGGGCCATGTATCTTGTGGGAGCTACTCGATACCGTGCGGGTTAAATCCATCGCCAGACAATGCAAGGCGTAGGTTTCTCGGGTCATCCCCGAAATTAGGATACTCAATATTGATTTTTTCCATTGCGGAGAATCAGGGTGTCGTAGCATACCATCTTTAATCCTTTCATCCTCATGCCATGTCAAGTGTTTTGCATCTTACGAACTACGATACATGCGCCTAAATCGAGGAATTATAGGAAAATACCACAACACCTTTTGTGGAGCGGACTCTTTCTTCTTATATCGCATGTGCATTACATTTAGGACACGACTTTAACAACGCATGTTCATTCGAAATAAAATGCAATCATTCGGACAAGCGTGTATCTTCTCATAGTTCAAGCCAATAGACCCCAACATTTGCTTTGCATCATACGTCCGAGAAGGAAGCACATTATCATTCGGCAACATTTCTTTCGAAGTGAGAGTAAATCGGTAAAGCTCTTATCCGTCCATCCGTGGCGAGTTTTCAAGTTATACAACTTGATCACGACCAATAATTTTGTGAATTCATTACAACCCGCATACAATGGTGTCTCTCGCATCGCTTATCAACTTCTCAAACATTTCGGGACAATCATTAAGATCCTCTTCAACCACCTTTGCCATCTCTTCAAATTCGTTCGCATCAAATGAATGTGTTCCGGTGTCAATCGTGATGCGCGCATATCTCTTACTAATATCATTCATATTTGAAGATTCACCTTTTTCTCACCGTGCATTATCCAACAAGTGTAACTTTGATCAATTCCATTCGCCTTTAAATGTCGTGCCAACTCCTCTGCAGTAACTGATTTTACATAACAACACCTTAAACAAGGACATTTCATACCACTAGAAGTCCCTAAACGTTCAACAGCACAGCTCACAAAATAATCCACTCCAGCGGCATACTCCTTGGATAGACGATTGGCAGACATCCAATTTCTATCCATAATTGCCAAATATTTATAATAAAATCCACGAGAAGAGAACTTTAACATATGACCCATCAAGCAATTCGAATATAATGAAGAATCAATTCATATAAAAAAAACAAAGGAACCATATAATCTAGTCTTCCAAATAATTAATTTATGTGTAACAAGAAGAGGCTAGTGGTGAAAAAAAATAAGAAGAGTCTAGTGTGCACAAGTGACAAAACTAATATATTTCTAAACTAGCTAGAACCCACAATTAATATCTAACAAGAAGCAGAGAAAGGAGCAGAAAACTCACCAATGTTGTGCGAGTGAGAGAGATGATGTTCTTTGAGAGAGATGATTTTCGTTGAGAGAGATGATGTTAATTTGAGTTAGGGTGTTAGGGTTTTGCGTTTTCGGGTGAGTGATTTTTGTTTTCGGGTAAGAGTGTTAGTGAAAAGAGGAAGTAGCTCAATGGGAAACAAAAAAATTATTTAACCATACCTAGCGTTTTCTAAAAACGCTAGGGATCTATCTAGCGTGTTTTCTAAATACCTAGCGTTTTGAGTAAAAGCGCTAGGGATATGTCTAGAGTGTTTACTAAATACCTAGCGTTTTTATAAAAACGCTAGGATCTATCTAGCGTGTTTTCTAATTGGCTAGCGTTTTGAATAAAAGCGCTAGGATGCATCTAGCGTGTTTTCTAAATAGCTAGCGCTTTCTAAAAAAACGCTAGGATCTATCTAGCGTGTTTTCTAATTGGCTAGCGTTTTGAATGAAAGCGCTAGGATCCATCTAGCGTGTTTTCTAATTTGCTAGCGTTTTTAAGCAAAAGCGCTAGAGGATCCGTCTAGCGTGTTACCTAATTGGTAGCGTTTTTACTTTAAAACGCTACTAATGGTGTAGCGTGTTATTAAAATGGCTAGCGTTTTTTTATAAACGCTACTAAAGGTGGCGATCTCTTTTTACAATTCTGGCGTAGTGGTTGTTGTTTCAGATTGTTGAAAACCAAACCCAGATCTAGCTCTTCCTACCAACAAACTCAGTCCTCGCGATTAGGGTTTCAATGTGAAGCCCTAATCGTTTTTTTAGTGATCTCGAAATCTAAATCTTGGGGAGAGAGAAAGTGATGTTGTGATTTCAAGGAGAGAGAAAGAGAGAGAGTGGTGGTGATGGTTGCGAAGTGAGGGAGAGAGTGCTGGATGGTGGTTATTTGTATGTGGTGGTGTTTGATGGTGATGTGGTGGTTAGAGAGAAGAGTGGTGTGAGTGGTGGTTGGAGAGATGAGTGGGGTGAGGGGTGATTAGAGAGAAGAGTGGTGCTCTTCCCCCTTTTCCTCTAATGTCATCTCCTCTCCCTATATTGTTTTTTTTCTTTATTTTTTTCTCTTCCTTTTTTACTATGATTTGATTTGTTTTTATAGGTAAAAATTAGGGTTTTAGACATTAATGTTGTTTGACTGGGCCTTTGACTAGTGGTAGTTGCAATAAACAAAAGTATAAATCCTACAATGATCGAAAGATTCAAAACACATGTGGTTAGCATGTTTGGAGAGGCCTAGTTGTTTAGAATTCAAGTCTTACTTAATATACATATTAATATAAAATAAGTATGTTTGTAAGCAAGTTTTTGTAGTTAAAAGTAAAATTGAAATAAATTATATTTAAAAACTTTTATTTCAAAAAAATGTATAATAAAGTCTGTTATGGAATCTCAACAATACAAGAAAGTGACACATTTTTTTACTCTTAATTTTTTTGACAATATTTTTTAATCTTAACTTAACGTGTTTTTGCAAAAAAAAAAAAAAAGAATTATATTTAATGTAAAATACTTTGCAAAACCCAAATGCATGGGAGTTTGAAGCTCAATTCCTATTCTTAATAAACATACCCTAAAATATTACTCCCTTCAGACTTAAATACCAGGAAAAAAAAAGAGAACTTATAGAAACAATTTTGAATTTAATACATGTACATTTTTGTTTAAATACTATCCTCATTTTTGTTTATAAATCGGTTATCCTATACACACAACTGCAGAGACTAGTCTCTCAAGTCGGGTAGGACCACAATGGCGGCAAAACTCCCCCTCAATAGATTTAACATTGCTGCATGCCTAAAGCTGAATTCAAATCCAAGACCATGGTTAAACTTTTATTTTTAAAAGACAAACATATAATGATATATAAACTGGAAGAGACTTTAAAACCATGGTTAAGCTGAAAGAGACTCCGACGACGATCTAATCCAAGTACTTGCGTAGTTAGGAGTACCACTGCGACGACGATCTAAATGACAATGCCAGGGCTGAACTGTTAGCATGAAAAGTAAAAAAGCAATGTCAGGGCTGAACCGTTAGCACGAAATTTAAAAGACAATGTCTGGGCTGAACCGTTAGCATGAAAGTAAAAGCAGTGCTAGGGTTGAACAGTTAGCATGAAAGTAAAAGCAGTGTCAGGGATGAACCGTTATCCTTCACAAAATTGCCCAAATGTACACTATTGTTTGGCCCAAGTAAAAGAAATTTTCCAGTGAACTACATAAACTTCTCATTGTAAGTCTCATTCCCCTTTTGTGCCCTAATTTTTGGGAAGATTAAAGACTTGGTGCACAAGGATAGGCGGGAGGAGGTCATCTCTCTCTGGCTCTCTATTATTGATTCTGTTGATGAGTCAGAGTACTTATCTAATCTGAAGTTTTTTGAGGCTGCTTGCTCTGATAAACATACTCTTATTAAATATGTGCATGACACATGATTGACACCGCACAAGGAGCGATTTATCTCAGCTGCATGGACTAACCATATCCACACTTGGGGAATCAGACGACCAACAGGTATTTTTCGCATTTAGTTTTTTTATCGGTAACTTAATTTTTTTTGACACGTGCATAGTTTATTTATCGTAGATTAAATTTCTTTGGCACGTGTTTAGTATTTCTATCGGTAACTTAATTTTTTTTGACACATGCATAGTTTATTTATTGTAGATTAAATTTCTTAGGCACGCGTTTAGTATTTCTATCGGTAACTTAAACTTTTTTGACACGTGCATAGTTTTTTTATCGTAGATTAAATTTCTTTGACACATGTTTATTATTTCTATCGGTAACGTAATTTTTTTTTGACACGTGCATAGTTTTTTTTTATCGTAGATTAAATTTCTTTGACACGTGTTTAGTATTTCTATCGGTAACTTCAATTTTTTGACACGTGCATAGTTTTTTTATCGTAGATTAAATTTCTTTGACACGTGTTTAGTATTTCTATCGGTTACTTAAATTTTTTGACACGTGTTTACTACTTTTTGACACTTGTTTATTATTTAAGAGAGGAATCATTGCATTGGAGGTTGAAGAGACAATTGAAGACTTCTAGGGGTGATTTATCTAAATGTTTCATACCTATTGATGACATGCTGACAATTCATTTTGATCAAATCATCGGGTCTTTTTAAAGAAGCATCAACAAAATTGAAGTCAAGTCCAATTTTCCACTGTTTAAAAATCTTCAAGGTCTTATTTCCTTATCTGCACTGGGTCAGATGGTTAAAGAGTTTGAAAGATCGAAATCTGGGGTTGGATATGACAAAGGTCGGTGTGGGTGCATTAAAAGGAAGACACATCTTCTTCCTTGTGCTTGTGAGATAGGTATTTTTCATGCTTCCGGTACTTGTATTCCATTGAATGTTCTTGATGATCACTGGAAACATTTGAGCTTGGATGCAGTAGATGATAAATCCACCCAGGATAAATCATCTGGCTGTGATATTTCTTATCAGTTTGAGGCTATCCAAGCAAGATTTAATAAAGTGAGTGAGGATGAGAAATTTCTTATTAAAAGGCAACTTAATGAGATAGCATTCCCTTCTACTTCTTCAATGGTTCCACATAAATCTAAAGTCAAAACAAAAGGTGCACCAAAGAAGAAAAAACAGAAATTATTTGATGCTAAGCGTGAGCCTTCTGGGTGGGAGCATGTAGATGAGAAGGTAAAAATGACTGAAGAATCTGGGACTACTAATATAAAATCATCACAGCTGTCTTCCAAACATACTTCACAGCGGTCTTCAAAATTATCTCAGGGTGCTTCTAGAGTTTTATCACAGACAGCCGAGACAAAAATCCAGTTACGGTTTGTTCCATCTCACGTGCATTCTTATGTTCAAAAAGTTGTTGAAGTTAGGGGTGACGGTAATTGTGGTTTTAGAGCAGACGGGGTTGGTCTCAATATGGGTGAGGATTCTTGGCCTGTGATCAAGATTTAATTAAGGAAACAAAGGAAAGGGACCCACTGTATTTGAGCATGTTTGGGAAGAACAGACTGTTAGAGCTTCGCAAGCATTAACTATTGATTCCTACGGTCCTCAGCCAGACTCGAAGTGGTTGAATTTGCCAGAGATGGGGTACATGGTTGCAACCAAGTATAATGTGCCACTAGTTCAGTTGTCTTTGAATATGAATTTTACTTATCTGCCTTTGAGAGGTACCTATGATTCGTCTAAGTATAAGATCATATCTATTATGAACAAGAGCAATCTACACTGGTTGCATATTTCAATCTCTTCCACCTGTCTGTTGCCTCCTATTGCTCCGCAGTGGTACCCACACCACTCATCAGAGTCTGATTCGTGGTTGAATTCGTATACCAGACGTTTTGCCTTCTGGCAGTCTATGTGTCCTTCAGTGCACCCTCCCACTCCCGGTGATGCGCCTAGATGTGTTGATTTAGCCGATGATTCTCTTGACGATTTATAGATTCACACCTTTTTCATATTACACGCGTATTTATTATTGTACCGCGTTTTTGTAATTACACACGTTTATTTATCCATCATATCTACACCGTTGATCAAATGACAACCGTTAAAATGCCAACCGTTAAAATTAAAACCATTGATCAAATCACAGCCGTTAAAATTATAACCGTTGATCAAATCACAGCCGTTAAAATCACAACCGTTGATCAAATCACAACCGTCAACAAATAATAAACCCATCGTATATATATACCCTTGGTGGGACATATATACGATGTTGTATATTTTAGGTATCGTATATACCCCCACAAAGCGTATATACGATTGACTTAAAACACATCAATCGTATATACGCACCATGAACATATATACGATGCCTAAAAAATGAACATCGTATATATGTCAAAAAAACATATATACGATTGGTGTAATTGTTTTTTTAAAAAAATACGTTTACTGAAAGGTATTTTGGGGTTTCACTATTACATGGGGGTATATGAAATAGTTTCACTAAAGCACTCCATGTTGAGCCCAAAGTCTGTCGAATTGGGCTAGGCTCACTTGACTTAGCCAGCCATTGACCCAAACTTAACGGGTTTCCCTTCAACTTCATTCAAGTGGAACACTAATTTCTACCATTTATGTTGTTGTACGCGATCCACTCCTCTTTGCGTAGATATTCCTCTCAGAGCGCCTCCTTCTTCTTGTGTGGGAGGATACTATTGTGGATGCCTATTTGCACTTTTTTCAAAACTCATTTGAAATCAAAGATCACTTGCCTCCTCACCACCCACTTCTCCCAATTCTTGTCATCAAGAATTTGTAGTGTCACTAGAAAAATCTCTTTGTGGAAGCCATTATTGACACTCACATAGGTCCCTAATCAATGACTTCCACAAAGAGATTTTTCTAGTGACACTACCAATTCTTTGTGGAAGCCATTATTGATTAGGGACACACTTACAAAGAATAGACTCACAAGACCGACAATAGCTAGCGGAAATTGAACATAGAGGAAAATGAAAATGTAAAATTGTATTTTCTAAAAGGAATGACTTGTCCACTATTCACATTACACTACATGTATTTCTATAACTAACTACACAACCCATAATAGACTCACAAAACCGGCAACAACTTGGCCAATTCACTAACGAACTAACTAACACTAATTATTTCTAATCTAAATTAATTCCAACATAAGGGGAATAATGTACTTTGTTTTGTCACTAATTACTTTCTATCACTTGGGCACAGATTAATGGGAACTAACTCTCATTGATTGTACAATCAATGGGAACTAACTAACATTGTTTTTTTAATGTTAGTTGAGAAAATATATTGTATCTTATATTATATGCTAGTTAGTTCCCATTGATTGTACTTTTAAAAATAACTTAAATTACTTTGTTTTGAGAATTACTTTGTTTTCTAATCTAAATTAATAAATTACTTTGTTTTGTCAACCCATATATATTACTACATTAGCATTCAGAGACACAACATAATTTTTTTTTTACTTTTATACCATAAAAGTCACATCAACAATTATTGGTTGACTACATTTTTTTATTCGGCCATTGCATACCAAATAAACTCGATCAAATAAAATAACGAAAAGATCGAACAACATATAACATCAACTTAATTTTAGATATTTAAGATGTAGTGAAGCGCAAATTAACAAACTAACTTAACGAATACTTTTGGCATTGATCCCATTGATTGTATTTCTATGCGGTAATTGTTGTGTGTCCTTTTATGACGGTGGATTTATTTTTCGTATATGGGTTGAGTACTCTTTCTGCTCGACTTTTATATATGTTATTTTGTTGGCCTTTTAAAAAAACACGTAATTTTGGCATGAAAAGTCTCTCGTGATCTTGTTTGTTCACAATGACAATCATAAGGGGAAAAAATCCAAATCAGTATTTCTCAATTCCCTTACAATATGTCGCTTACGAACTCACGTTTATGAGAAATGTTGTCATGAAAATGTTATACTAATAGAAAAAGGTTGATGAGGCGATGTTATAGCCAAATTTTGAATTCGAAAATGACTAAGTTGACATGTCAACAGAATAAAGTTTGAGGGAAACAATGTTTCGAGGAGCTTTGGACAAGGTTCAAGGATGTTGGGTGCAGGCAAAGTTTCGAGGTGAAGATCTATGGGTCGCAGAAGTTAGAAGAGATTACGAGGTGGTTTCTAGATGTTGCTAGAGTACAGTGGCGGAGCTTGGAAGTATTTGTTGAGGGGGCCAAAAGAGTTAAACATGTGTTTGGAATATTTTTTATAGTAGGATGGACATGACCATAAAATTATACGGTGAAATTTCACACATGTAGCCAAATTTTAAACGTGGATCCAAACATACATTTTTGTAATATATTCGACAGCAAAAGACAAAAAAAAACATATATTTTAAAAATAGTACATTTACAAAGAAACTAAATTTTTAGAAAAGGTTATCTTTATTTGAAAATAAAAGCTCAATTAAGAATTCAAAATCACATTGCTCTTATAATATAATAGTAGACTCAAATGATTTAATTTAATAGCTGAAATTAATTTATAGAAAATTATAAATATCTATTCATATTTTCTATAAAAATTATGATAGTTAAGGTATTTTTAAGAAGGATAGTTCATATTTTTTATTATAAAAAAAAAGGAAGGATTATTTATGTTTGAAGAAAAAGGTTTTGATTTTGAATAATGGATATTTAATGCGCTTGACAAAACTAAATAAAAAAAATTAATTACTAAAAACCCCCAACATGAGGGTTGAACTCGGCTCCTATAATTGATAGGTAACGATTACAGCAAATTACGACCAATCGGCTGCATTGTTTCAATGGGATAAATGCGAACTCTTTTATATATTATTAATAACTGAAGTATCTAAAATATAATTATACCATTATTAATGATTTTTTTATATTTTTGTAGGGGTCATGGCCCCCACCCGTCCCTTAAAAGCTCCGCCCCTGCTAGAGTATTTGGACAAGTGGAAAGCATTTGTGAAGCCAACAATGAGGTGGCAGCAGATTATTGCCAATTATTAGTTAGTTATTTTTTATGTAGTTTCAATTGGACATGTGTCCACCATGCAAGTTGGTAGCTGTTGTTTGTAAATTCTATAAATAGGATATTGTAAGTAGTTCTAGAGGCGGAATTCATAACAATCAGTAACCTACACACATTTAACGCATCTGATTACATAGGATCGCTGCAATTGAGATGAAAAATGTATGTTCTTGCGGTTTTATTTTTATTTTGAATGCTAGTTTCAAATACCAAATTCTTTTGAAAATCTGAGTGTTTAACTCATGTCATTTATTTTTCTTTTACTTACTATTTCACTTTATTTCTCTTTACTTTGATACTTCAAATTCATGATGATCACTTTTTTCTGGAGATGATTTCTGTGTCCCTTTTAATTTCTCTTTTTCTTAATTTAACCTTCAAATTCTATTTACGTTATTAGTATTGAGTCTAACTTCTCATTAGATTGATAGTGTACTTGAATTCTTTTCTGAAAACTATATTTTACACTTTGAAATCATCTTATGAGTTTCTATGCAACCAATAAAAATAGAGATATCAAGCAGTAGTATATAGATCATTTAATTAAGGGTTTTTTTTTTGGACCCCCACCCATTCCCTTAAAACCCCCCACCCACCATATGAAAAGACCAAAATACCCCTATGTTTTTACAAAATCACCATCTCTTCACATAATTGGTCATACCTACGTTTGACCACCTTCAATCGCATATACGCCAACAGAGACGTATATACGATCTGCCAAGAAAACCACCAATCGCATATACCCCACCACAACCCTATATACGACGAGCAAGATTTTACTCACCGTATATACCCCTGTCAAGGCGTATATACGATTAGCCAGAAATTCACCACTCGCATATACGCCCAGAAGACCCTATATACGACGAGGAAAATAGTAAGCATCGTATATACACCTTTTTTGATGTAAATACGATGAGCAATTTAATTTTTTTTTTTACCAATTTTTTTTTTCCTTTGCTTGCAGTGTCCGGTAGGCATAGAGGGAGACGCGAGGTATCTCCTATCGGAGAGAGAGGGGAGTCATCTACTGCTCCGAGTACGAGGACTCGGAGGCATAATCAGCTCCATGCTTCAGCGAGGAGACAGAGACAGTGAACCGGTGAGTATCGGCTGAGCGGTGAGCACCATGACGCAGCCTCGATGATCGGGACGCTGGAGCTTTCTATCTTGGGGATTACTGCGCAGGACTCAAGCGGGAGGATTGGCATAGAGGAGGCGGTTTCTCAAGATCATTCCCACCTACTCCTCGGTATCATCCACAGTATCCTCGTCACGATCCTCAACCTCTTCATTACCATCCCCACCTCCCGAGTATCGGCGCAGGAGCGACCTCGGCCGATACTTACTACTCGGACGATCTATGTATGAGAGCGGCCCAGCAGGATCGGGGGCATCGGGAGGAGGATCGGCCTCGACTCTCTCTTTTCATCGACTTGGCGAGCATGTCTGCAGATTCTATACTCACGACCGGTAAGTTTTGCATTTTTGCTTAAATAATTTATTTAAGTCACATAGTCCGCACTTTTGCTTACATTATTTATCTATTTTTATTTCGGGAGTATCAACGTGTTGTCAAAGTATGGGCTCAAGGCAAAAAGTCCATACTAGACTCCATCTTCATTACCCCGACCTACTCGGCGCACCACCGTGGTCGGGGACTCAGATTGGCCCCACTTCTCGGATCGCCACGCCACGATGAGACCATGAGTTCTTTGTCGGCTTTTATCGAGAGATGGCACTCGACACGCCGTCATTTCACTTGCCATTTGGTGAAATGGCGATCACTCTGATGACATCTCTCACATCTCACTGCACCTTCCCATCCAGGATTTATGCCACACCTCGCCGCCATCACCGTGAGTTCGGAGTATGCCACACGACTTCACGAGACATATCTAGGTGTGTCACGGGTTGAGGTCGCTAACAACACCCGTGAAGTCCGTATTCTGACTTCAAATGGTGGAGCGGTGTATGAGCGTAACTTGGAGGAGGGGGGTGACATCACTGTTGTTGTGAGGGCTTTTCTGCTTCGCCTTCTGACCTACAGTATCTTCACTACGAAGACTGGAGACAGGGCTGAGGCTAAGTGGCTGGTCTACCTGGATGATCTGAGTCCACAGGTTCTTGGAGGCTATGCATGGGGTGCAGGTGCACTAGCTGCCATGTATGAGTCCTTGAACACTGCGTCTTTGAGGACTACGCAGCAGTGTGGAGGGTATGCCAGCCTATTTCAGGTACACATTTTAACTTCTTGTATTTTTGTTAAATCACACTGACGTTTGGTAAAATTTTGTGAATTAAATATGTTGTTTATTTTTGCATTTCAGGCTTGGATTATGTGGTATTTCCCTCGGATGGCGGAGAGGTTGGCTGGTCATATCCCGGGTGCGGAGCCACTGGCTGGGCGCTACAGGAAGAAGAAGTCAGACCACCTGAAGCTCAGCCACTACAGGAGGATGCTTGATGAGCTGAGGCCAGAGGATGTCTGCTGGCGACCATTTGAGGAGGACAGGGCTGGTAGACCCTTTGAGCAGATCTCCCTCTACAGAGGCTTCATCACGGTGGTGACTTGAGTTCCGTACATATACGATAGGTGCTCTGCGGCAGTTTGGGTACACGCAGATCATCCCGCGTGACCCTCTTAGTGGCCGTCCGAGTCATACTGACTGTGTGTTTCGGATCGTCCACTTCATGGCATCTGTGGAGGACATCCTGCGCACTACTCGGGTTGCTCAGCGGCCGGATCAGACTGTACGGAACTACTTAGAGTGGTACGTCCGGGCTTCTATCCCCAGACTATTACCGGCTCCACCATCACCTATAGCTCAGCCCTGGACACCCTCCCCTGAGATACGCTACGACGATCATGACTGGATTAGGGAGGTTGTGAGGGCTTGTAGAGAGGGGATTCGTGACAGCGACATCGCGCATGGCAGTCCGGCGTATCGGACACTCCATAGGCTGGTGGGGATGGCAGCACCGGATGACATTGCTGGGGAGCTTAGACGACGGGGACGAGGGCGACGCCGTTAGGGATTTTTTATTTCTTTTTTGATGTATTTGATATTATATTGGCACTTTATTATTAAATTTTTTCGGATGTTTTATTTTACGAGTTTCCTTGAATTTTTGATTTCATTGATTCGATAAAACAAAGTTACACAAGCGATACAACATAAACAACTAGAATAAAAATAGGTAGATAAAAATAAAATACAATAGAAACTACTGAGTTGGTGGAGTTAATCGACGAAGGATCTCAGCGACGGTCCTTTTGGTTTCGACGTACAGATGAATGTAACTCCTCCATTTAATTGTAATATGAATGGACATCATGTCTTGGACGTCATCCTCATTGTTGACATCCATGGTAGACCGATAAATACCTCCATCGATCGTTTCGGTTTCCAGATAAGCGATACGAATTATCTCATGTTAAATCGTTCTCTGGTTGAACCATCGCGATAGAGTTTACGCTTAAGAGCAGAAAATGATATATCGTGTTTTAACCTACACGAAACAACATCTCTCCCATCGAAACTTATACCATCATATTTCAAGATGATGCCCTGATGATCAGCAAACCCCATATTAGAATGAACGAGAGTGAGGGAAGAAGGCTCGTAGTATGATATTAGCGAAGCCTGCATCATCTTCACGTGTGATGTGTGAGAGAAGGAGGAAGTTGAATTTTTGGTGTGAAAATAGTGATGGCGGGAGTGAGTATTTATAGATGAGGTAAAAGATTATTAACCGTTGATTCCGTTGATCAACTTTTAAAGTGAAATCATGACCGTTAATTTTTTTTTTACAAATTAAAAAAAAATAATAATTTAAGGCTCATCGTATATATGTCATTTGGGACATATATACGATGTGTATTTTTAAGACATCGTATATATGCCTGAAGAAGTATATACGATTGGCCTTAAGACATCGTATATATCGTATATATGCCTGAAGAAGTATATATGCCTGAAGAAGTATCTACCATGGCTGAATCAAACCGACAATCTGAAACATATCTTTCCTCTTGCAATAGCTTGAGAATTCTTGCACACGACTCTCGGATTTCTCGAGCACATTCAGCCATACACAAATTGGATTGTCGGTTTGATTCAGCCATGGTAGATATATGGTGTGACTCAATTGGTTGTGTTAAGATCTCTTTGGGTGAGTTCACAACTCCATGGGAAGAGCTTCTTGAAAAGTATTTATTTCGTAGATCTAACTTCGCTTCAATTCGGTCCATTACAGTGTAACCAGGTCCGTCCAAATACGCCATTGATGCCCATTTGGCATTATAATCTGCTTCTATTTGCTTATATCGCCTATCGAAAGCGGTTACCCATGCATACTCTTCCATGGAGACAATGAAAGCGCCAATGTAACACACTCAACAATTAACAGGAAAGTATAAACACAGAAATGAGGAATTCACTAATTCATTCAAGTAATAGTAGAATCAAATCCTCAAATGTAATTACAATAGTATAATAGTGGGAAATTGGCTAAGAACCTTCCCAAGTAGAAAAGAATAGAAGACAATTAGAGAGAGAGAAGAAGAAGAAGAAGACTTGACACATTTCATTCCATGCCTCTTTGGATTTGACTTCCTTTCATATATACACAATAATCTTCTTTGTTGTGGGCTTTGGGCTGATTTGCTCTTCTTTGGGCTTGTCTAGATAAAAGGTTCATTACAGTGTTCTGGATGTTTTGATGTCTTGGTGTAGCATTGTTCTGGTATATGGTCGGGGTTTAATTGGTGTTGAGGAGTTAATGTAGGTGAGATAAGTTGTGCATTTGCTAGGCTTTTGTAGGAGTAAGTACTGCTCTTCGATGCTACCCCTTCTAATGGAGGACATTTGTTGCTGTTTAAGTTGTTTGTACTCATTGTGGCTCTGGATGTTTCTTGGCAGTGTTTCTATGAGTGTTCCCCTTGTACGTTCTCTAGTGGTCGTGTTTGATTAGCTATGGTGTTGGAGTGGTTTTCTTTTGTCATTTTTGTGATCATTCTGGTGTTTACTTTGGTGTTTTATTATTTATTGGGAGTTATATTGGTGTAAAGATAGGGGTATCTAGGGCTCTTACCACCTATTTGGTGTTTTATAGTGGGCGTTGTCTGTTTTTGCTTGTGTTTTTTTGGATTCGGCGTTTGGGCGTTTTGTACCGTCTGAGGGTGTTACTTGGTTATGCTGGTATATCTTGACTTTGGTCACATTTCTTCCTAGTCTTGCTTATTGCTTATGTTAGGTTCTATTAATAAAATCTCTCAATTATGGGAAAGAAATTTAGGTTGTACCCCTTTCAACCTCCAATATTCCTTAGCCCATTGATAAAAGAGTAATTCATGAAAATAAGTTATACATGTCATTGTAATCATGCATGTCATAAAGGTCTAAGAAATATGAAGCTTACATATCAACTTTGGTCTTGATGTATGAATTCAACCGTTTTTTCACTAAACCCATTTAGATAGTTTGATTAAATCTAAGGAAAATGACGGTCAATTGAAAAGAATTGTTGAGTGGGGGAAAATTGTAAAGGATCAACCATAGTAGCTATAGGAGAATAATGGATCAAAGGAAACAAAATAACTATGTTGATTATCAGAAATGTTAGCTATACTCTCTCGAACACTCATACTATGATTGATTAAAATTCATGTAGGTCTCACCACTTTGAAGATGGAAACCACTAATTTAAGAGGACCCACATGAATTTTATCTAATCATAAAACGAGTGTTGGAAAGAGAGTGTTGCTAGTACTTGTCGTCAATTTTACTAATCATGTTTAGGTCTATGAATCCATAGTCCCAGATGTTTCCTCTCTCTTGGCAAAAGTGATGCAAAAATCTACGATGTCGAAATAAAATCTACGATGTCGATACTTGCATTGCATGCACCCTTACTAAACCACTTTTATTGAAACTCACTGGTGATGAATAAGAAATTCCAAAAGCTCCTTGGTGTCGTTGAAAGAAGGAGCATTGTTATCATCATACTCCAAAGGTAGTCTAAAAGTAGTCATTGTAAGAGATAGCGCCAAAAAGTGCAATTTTAAACATTATCAACCTATGTTTAGTTGCTCACACTTCCTCCTCTGTAACAACAAGCGATAGGGAAGTTGAACAAATTATCTTTAGGATAATGTTGCCTAAACGAGCTTTAAAAGGAACCAATATACGTGGCAACACTACATAAAATATTGTGGACCATACTTCCTACAACCCCCAACTACTCACTGGACACCCCCAAACCCTGTGAAAAGACCAAAAATGTCATTAATGAAACGTACACCCTTTTTTTTCCTAGGATTACAAAGGTACAAAGCTATACTTTCAAAACTGTTTCGAAATTATAGTTCTGTACCAAGCCAGACATCCCCATTGCTACATTTTTAACAGGTACGAAACTATAATTTCGAACCGGTTCGGAAGTATAGTTATGTACCAAGCCAAATTGCAGCGTGAGGGGGTTTGAACGAACGTCTCACGTGAGGGTATTTGTGGAATATTTGAGGGTTGGGGGGTGTCTTGTGAGTAGGGGAGGGTTGCTGTAAGTATGAGCCAACATTGTAAACATTAATTTCATTCTTAGCGTTGGCAATTTCTTTGAGACGAGCATCGGTTTAATTATACATATCTCTGATTGCTCTTCTCAACCCCTAATCACCACTAACTAGTGTGGTGAAATATATGCAAGTATACATAGTCACACAAGTAATATAATGATGAGAAAGGTCGAACCCACAGGGATTATGTATTGTAAATTTTTGAATATTCAGAGTGTACACTTAGTGTGTCTACACTATGCACTAATTTTTTATTTGTAGTTTTTAAAGTAAATAAAAACAATATAAACAATAAAGAGTGTAAGGAATCAGTTGGATAAAGTAGTTGAGATGTTTTCACCAAGTAATTTACTTCTAAGTGTTATAGTGGAGTATGTAGTGTTTCCACTGCTTTGGATGCAATCTGCATGAGTGTGTGTGCTGTCAAGACTTTCTTGAGTTTCATTACAAGCTTCCTATGTCTAGGCATGCTAAATAGGTTCACTCTTGTCTGTTTAACCTCCCACTGTATCACCCTAGGAACTATGTTATCCTATGTCTAGGACTTAACATGGTTTTAACAAGCAATTCTTATTAAAACTAGTTTAACAAGTTGTTGTTACAAACACTCAGTGGCGGATCTTTATAGGAGCCGGGGGGAGCCACGGTACCCCCCGGCTCCCATTAAGTTAATATATACACGGATATATTTTATACTCAAAGTTAGAATAAAGAACCAAATGAACACTAAGCAACAAAAGTATTAGTAGCCAAGCGGATAAGAGCATTATTGGTGTATTTAGGGTCCCCAGTTCAATTCTTGTGATGGTCATACCTCTTTTTAGCAGTTATTTGTATATTTTTCTCAAAAATTAGTATAAAAAATTGCATTAAGCAATATTTGAACTCAGGACATTTAAATTGACAAAGATAACTTTGACCACTAAACCAAGCAAACTATTATGAAACACAATTAATTTTGGTTTATATATTTGTTACTGTTTTGGCCCCCTCCAATTTTTTTGTCAAGATCTGCCACTGCAAACACTCATTCCCATTAATTCTTGAGTTCATAAATGTGACCCATGTCTGCTGCCACAAGTTTACCTATTCCAAAGTGATCAATTCTAGAATAAGTGTTGAAAGAAGTATCACACAAGAATTAAAATGCATACACTATATAAACCATAATAACATATTTAGAAGTTCATTACAAGGTTATAACATCTCAACTTAAGGGAATTTAGCTCATGTTACTCATAATATAATAGAGAAAACCTGCAAAGAGCATAATCAAATGAGTAATATAGCAAAAGAACTTAAAATGAGAGAGATTACTCGAATAGAAGATCTTTTGCATGAGTTTCCCAAGTTGAAGTACAATATGAGTTCCTTACACGAGTTTCCTTCAAGTAGAAGTGAAGGGAGTGGTTGTCAAGCACCTCCTTACCTTCCTTCTCTTCAGAAACGTAAAGAAAAACTAAAACTAAACTAAACTAAACTAAAACTAAGTGATCCTTTCAGAAACAAATGAAGAAATACAAATGAAAGATGAAGGATGATTTGTAAGTGAAGATATGGCCTCTATTTATAGGCACGAAAGCTTTCCTCCCTTGAGGGGTTTCCTTTGGCGCATAAGATCAACTGAGGGGACCAACCTTGGATAAAATCAGACAACCAATGAAGCAAATAACTCAGTTATGGTCGCTTGCATGTATAACATAAGGGGTGGTCCATTGGAGAAGTGCCACATGTCTTTTAGATAAGTGAGCCTTGCAACTTGATTTTTATGTTTATCGCCGACTTCTGCAAGTGGCTCTGCTCCAGGTGACTAGGCATGACGTCACAATTCAAGTGTGGAAGCATCAAAATGGTCCTTGGATGTTTTGGTGCAAACTGCTAGATTTTGCAGGTGTAGGCAGTGTTTCCACTCCTCGTGTTGGCAGTGTTTCCACTCCTGCAGTTTGCTGCACTGAACAAAAACATCAAACCTAACAAGATATGTGTATTTATGCCTAGTTAATTGTCCTAATCATTTGGATCTCTAAAATGTTGTTTCTTAATAAATAAGCTATATTTATATATTAATGTACTTGAAAAATAAACAATAACCTAAGTAAAAATAGATGAATAACTCTATATAAAATAGAGTTATCACACCCCCAAACTTAACTTGTTGCTTGTCCTCAAGTAACGACACAAGAAATAAACACAAGACTTCCATGATTATGAAATCACCTCAACTCATGTTTTTCTAAATTTTTTGTTTAAAGTGCGTATCTTGTATGAGCTTTATTTTTCAGGAATTTTCTAAAACTTTGCTTTCTTTGAAACATTCAAAGCTATAAAGACTCATTTGTGTGAGTGTGTGTCCCATTGAGCTTCAATTGGTTCCATAACTAGATAAAGAGTTTTTCTTTGGCTTTTGAAAGATGTGGAACTCTTTTGGTCACTTTTAGAAATTTTTTCAAAATATGGATGAGACTAACAATTTCTTCAAGATTTAGGGGACTCTTAAGCACAACAAAGGGCTTTTGGTGTTTCAACTTGTTGAGTCAATTGCCTTATTTAGACTTTTGGTGTTTTTGTTGATGCAATGCAATGAGTGCAAATACATCATTTTGAGTGTAGTTGCTCTTTGATGTAGGTGTTGTAGGTACACTTTGTGTAGCTATGGTAACTCTTTGAGTATGTTGTAGCATACACTGCCCTCCTCACTGACCTCCACATGCATTTTCTCTTTTTTTCTTTGGTTTGTTTTTTTTCTTTTCTTTTTGAACTTTGTTCATTTTTCAAACCAATTGCACTTAAGGGACAGGTTCAGTTTATATGACTCAGGCAAGTGTAGCTTTTTGATCTTTGTGACACCTTTGAGAGTTTTGACACCTTTTGGCATTAACTTTTCAAGTTTCCACACTTTTGCCTTTGTATTCATTTGAATTTCCCCCAAACTTATTTCTTTATGCTCTTCTATATTTTTAATAAAAAGCGAAATTTGACCTTAGTTTTCCAAAAATTCCTTGGCTTTAGATAGCTTTTCCATCTAGCATGGTACTTTTCAAAAACTCAATTTTGTTGTGTCAAAGAAATTATAACATTGATCATTTCTAGAAAACAAGGTTTTTCTTTTCCTTTTAAAACTTTACTCATTTGATACACTTACAGAAATTTTTAGAAAAACAATATGAATTGATCATGCTTCATAATCATTTAAGTCTAATACACACATGATGTACTTAATTTTTCTATTTTTTTTTTGAAAACAATTTTATCATGCTAATGCAAGATTTGTTAAGTACATCTAAAAGTACTAAAACATACTAATATTGCATATTCACATACTACTATTCTATTACTACTAAAACATACATAACATATATTAATATTCACATAGTGCATATTTAATTCAAAAGACATACTATTCTCCACTCTCCCCCCCTAACTTAAATATGAGCAGTGCCCCCACTGCTCTAAGTTGAGTAAACAATGGATCCAAACATGGGAGATATACTTCAAAATTAGTTTAAAACAAAACACATAGTATTTGCACATATATATTATAAGTATATAAGCATAATATTATATTGAAACAACATTAAAATTATCCTTTTACTCTTTCTTCCCGATTAAGGGACTGGTTACGCGACAGGACATATTTGGCCCTCATCTTCTTTGGATTGGCCTTGGTAGCGATGGCATCGCGATTGGTACACGAGGATCCTCTACACTTGCTTCATGGATTTGCGCATGTGCAGCACATCCAGTATAGCCAATGTTGGAACTTCAGGTGTTGCCAGTGCAGGAACTTCAGGTGTTGGGACACCAATCTGCACTGGAGTTTGTTGAGCTTCTTGTTCAGGTTCATCTTGTTGCTCTGCTACTGCCTCAGTTGCTTTCTCACCTTCAATGGGAGTGACCTTCTCAGTTGATTCTTTTTCTCCAGAAATTGCTCCTTGACCCTGTACACCATATAAGGAACTCATGGTCCACATCTTCTTTGTTGGAGTAGGCTTCATTGTTTTCCTTTTGTAGCCTAGCAGCTCATTCTTCTTGTTTAAAGCTTTGAGGACTTCATGAATTGTTAGTTCAGGGTTGGTTTCCATCACTTTTGTTTTCAGTGTTTTTGCACTTGGTGTGGGAACTTCAACTGCTTTGGTGACAGTTTCTTCTTGTTCTTCCATGACAAAATCTTTTTGGCCTTCTTCTTTCTCAGGCTCTTCAGTGAGTACCTGCAAATTTTCTTTCTCAAAATCAAAGTTAGTTGGCTCAATTGGTTCTGTTGGAAGGGTGGGAGATTTCTGGGTTGGGCTTGGTGCATTTTCTTTTGTGACTTGTTTTGGATTTTCATATTGGGGAGCATTTTTGGTGGAGGGGTGGGTGATTTTTGTGGTGAAGTGTGAATGGGTGAATGGTGGGTGGTGGTGGATGGAATGTTGGTTTGTGATGGTGGTGATAGTGTTTGTGGTTCATTGGTAGATTTCTTTCTGATTTCATACTTCTTTCTAGCACTAGCCTCCATGTTATTACTGCCATTATCATCACTTTCAGTTTCCTCCATGGATTCTGATTCATCCTCCTCTACATCATTTTCAATGTCCTTTACAGCTTGTTCTGCCTCCTCTCTACCTTAGTATCTTCTTCACTTAATTCTTCAAATTCTTCCTCCACTCTTGGTTTCTTTCCCTTCTTGTCTTTCTGAGTATCTCTCTTTCTCTTTGCTCTCCTCTCTTTCTCAACTACTACCTCCTCCTATTCATTCTCTTCCTCTTCCTCTTCATCAATAATCCATTCAGGGAATATTGGGGCTTCTACTTCTTCCTCAGGGTCTTCCAACTTCACTGTCAACCAATTATGTTGCTCTTTTTGAAATTTCCATACTGCTTGGAGTTTCTGCATCAGGTGTTCCAACACCTCCTGCTCTGCAGTATTTCTAACTCTAGCAGTTCTTAATCTTTCTCTCACCTCTACTGATAAACCACTAGGGGGTGTTTTCTTATAGACTTTTTCTAACTCAGTTGCCACTACCCCTTGTTTTTGACATAACTCAGTGATTAAGCAAGGGAAATACAAAAAGCCAGAAGTTTTGGTTTGACATTCTATAGTTTCATTGGTGATCAATTTTCCTATATGCACATTATCTTCAGTCAAGATTGAATCTATGAGAATCAATCTATCCTTGGACAATGTAGATGTGTGTGAAGTGGGGAGAATAGATGTAGCAATAAAAAGGTGTCAGTTACCTAACTCAGGAACTAAGTCACCAGTTTTAAGCTTAAATTATGTGTTTGTGAATTTCTCTCATTGAGACCCTTCTACTGCTATTCTTTCTTTAATCCTAGCCATCTATTTCTTACCATAGGTTTCTAATTTCTCTTCATACTTGTCACCATGGTAGTTCAGATCATAATGCTTATTGATTCTAGTAGGTGTTGTGCGAAAAGGTGATGTGCAAGTGTACACAATCGCAACAAGTAATATATTGATAAGTAAAGTTCGTCTCCACAGGGATTGGTATTAATTTTAGAGTTTAAAAAGGAATTACACTTAGAGGAACAAGTAACAAGTAATTGAGTGGCAAAGTTCAGTTAAACAGAGAGTGGTTAAAGTAACAAGTTAAAAAGTAAGTTGAAATATGAGAGACTAAGTTGGATTGCTTTCACTACGTAACTTCCCAGAAATAAGACGCTATAACGTCACACGCTATAGCGTTAAGCGCTGTTGCAAATGTTTTGTGCCTTTCAGTCACTAGCGCCAGGGTTTCACTACAAGATGCCTATGTCTAGGTTCTAAATAGGTTCACCCCTGTATAATCAAGATCCCACAGCTTATGCTTTATAAACTATTGCAACTTCTATGTCTAGAGGAAGCAAAAATTGGTTAAATGTCTTCAACCAACCTTATCATTTATATTAATCCTTGAAGTCTTTCCATGGTTCATATGCGAATCCACAGAGGTACTTGTTTTACGTGGCCAAATATAAAACAAGTTTGGAAGAGTTATAACACAAGGATTAAAACACAACACGTGAGAAATTATATACGTAATATTAATGGTTCATTACAAGTTTTAGCAACCCAACTCAAAGAGTTTAGCTCATGTTGAGCATCATCAAAATAACACAAATAAACATACTTGCATTACCGTAGGTAGAAAGGAAAACACAAGTGCAAAAGATACAATCTTGATGCCTCCTAATCATCCACGTAGTGATGATGCAAATCGATAACTTTACACCGTGAAAAATGCAGAAAAATTACAAAGGAAGAAAAATAAAGTTTTTAAAGCTTCAAAAGTGCATCAATGGAGAAGAAGATGATAAGCTCTCTCTCTCTCTACCAATACTCTCTCTAACTCCACGCACCATCTAACTATATCTGTGGGAGAGAAGGAAAATCAGCATATCTCTAGACTTCTAGCATGTGGTACCAATCCTCTCAAAAGTCAATAAAGGTGATGTTTTCTTTTTCACCAACTCCACTATTCCTCACTCATGCGATGCCAAGTGTCCACACATATCCAATAAAATCCGCACATGTCAGCAGCACAGTGGACACAAGATATGGAACATGGATTAATGAGCTTGGCGCCAAAAGTGCACTTTTCCTTTAGATGCTCAGCTGATCTGCCTTCCTGACGCTATAGCGTTAGACGCTATAGCGCTAACACTGCACTACTTCACAAAATACATCAAAACAATCACCGGGGCACCAAATGTGCCAATTTCATAACAAGCGGTGTTTAGCCCTTCCTTTCCTAATACTAATGAAATGCAATAAATACTATACTATTATTACTTGAGAACTTACTTAATTTAATGATTAAGGGTATAAATAACTCATATAAATATGAGTTATCACACCCCAAACTTAAACCATTGCTTGTCCCAAGTAATGACACTTGCAAAGATAAAACAAACCGACACTTATTCACGGACGCATGACTTGATCAAGTACTTCAATTCTAAACACACTCATTCAAATATATTCTCGATGGGCTAATAATTGATTCCCACTCACACCAACACACCAATGCATTTTAATCAACTTCTAAGCTTATTCTTGCTCAATAGTGTGTGTGTGATCTCTCGACTCATCTCGATTCCTAGCTAGATTGATTTCTCTTAGCCTTGGGAAGAGTGGCTTCTTTGGTGACACCAAAATTTCTTTCAAAACAATGACTAGACTAACATTTTCACACTGGACTTGAGGATTTGGACATGACAAAGGGCTTGATTAGGTACTTTAGGCTGTGGCTAGTGTTCCTATCCTAATTACTAGACAGAGACGCTATAGCGTGTGATGCTATAGCGGCTGAACAAAAATTGACAACTTTACAGACTGCAGCCCCCTCATTACTGAGTTCCTTTGGCACTTTTTTTTTTTTAACACACTTTGTGGCCTTTTTGGAACAACCCAGCTTTTGTTTCGGTAAATTTCTGACCTTTTACATATATATACTTTATTTACAATGATTTCCTTCGTCACTAACCACCCTAAGACCTTTGTACCTAGCCTTTATGCAATCCAAGCACCCCCAAACTTAGCTTCTAAAGCTCTTCAAGTTTTTAGTCAAGTTTTGATGTCACCTTGGTTAACCAGGACTAACCTAAGCATCAGATAGTCCTAGGCTAACTAAGTTTTTCCTTAAGCACAAAGATTTTTATGTGTGGGAGCAATAATAAACAAAGATTTTTTTCTAAAAGCAATGGCTCTCTTTACTCACTCACACAATCATCACTAAAACTAACCCAAAGAGAATGCATTCAATGATTATAGTTAAAAACAAAGCCTTTGAAAACATTGATAACTTAAGGTCCTCCCCATGACAAAAGTGAGCGGTGTCCTCTTTGCTCTTAAAGGACTAGGGAAAGGCACGAGATTAACACAAAAACAAGATAAAACAAGTCTTTAAACATTTGTGAAGCGCAAGAGCCAGACGCTATAGCGCTTCTGAGTTATTGTTGAACACAAAGCAACTAAACTACTTCAGTGAGAATATTTAAAAATCACTTCTTGATTAGACCGGACTGGTCCTTGAACCGACACGGGTTGGTGAGGAGGCTTTGCGACCTTTTTCTTCTTCTTCTCTTCCTTCGGCCTTGCTCGGCGCTATAGCATCGGCGCTATAAGCTGCCACTAGAGGCTTCCATTTGCTTTGAGGCCTTCATCTCGCTAACTTGCTAGCGAACACGCCTCTTGTTCGGATACCTCCTTTCCGACTTCTTGTGCTTACATTTGCACACTTTCTTGATCATCTTCCTCAATCACGCAAGCTTTGCACTGGGCTCCTTCTTGCGAGATGTATATGTTGGCCTCTTTGTTGCCACATGCTTCTCCTTGACTTACGGCTTGGTGTGCGGATGGCAATGGGCCTTGAACTACCTCCTTCAGAGGGCTATCAGCCATAGCCCGAGCTTCTTCTTCTGAACCTGCAATAATGTTAGTTTTTGATTTTGGGCTCCTTTGGGCTTTTCGCTTAAGCCTAGGAGATTTTGTTGCACTTGACACAGATGATGATGGGCTTTTACGTCTTTGAAGGCGCTATAGCATCGGCCATTTATAGCACTATCAGGGATAACAGGGAGATTTTGGGGAGTAGGTTGCTGTGGTGATGCAGGTGGTGGAGATAGTGTTTGTTGTGTAGGTAGGGGTGAGTCTTCTTTGGTTGGAATGGGTGGAGGGATGGTGGCTTCAGATTGGGGGGTTTCAGGAATGACTTGTTCATTGGGCTGTGGGGAAGGAATTTTTGGTGAAGGTATTTGTGGTGAAGGTTGTCTAGTTGGGCTAGGTGTGGGGTCAACAGGTACTTCCTCAAATTCTTCACTCTCTGACCCTTCCTCCTTAGATTCATTAACTTCTTTCATCACTCTCCTTGTTTCCTCTTCATCTTCTTCACTGAGTTCCTCCAAATCTTCAGTATTCAGAGATTCTTCACTGCTCACCTTTGTTTTCTTCTTAGCAGGACTCTTTACCTTTTTCTTGGCAGGGCTCCTTGCTCTCTTTTTGAGTGCATCAGCAGAAGCCTTTTTACTCACCCCTTCTTCTGCTTGAGGTGGCTCCTTTACACCCTCTTCCTCAATCAACCACTCTGGGAACGCCGAGGGTTCCAGTAATTCCTTTCCCCTAGATAACTTCTCCAGAACAGCTTTCTCCCATTCAAACTTGGCCTTCACAAACTTGCACAGTGTTTGTTGGTTCTTTTTCAACTGATTGAGCGCTATAGCATCAGACGCTATAGCGCTAGAACTCTCTGCACAGGTTTGAACACACGGCGCAGAATGTCTCCTTGAGAGTCCTTCGTTCATCACGAATTTCAATTTCTACCTCAGCCTGCTTACACAATTCAGTAATTAAACAAGGAAAATAAAGGTTACCATCAGTTTTCAGTCTGCTTTTCTCAATTTCCCTTGCAATGATCTTGCCCACATCAATGCTTTCACCTTCCAAAATAGCATCCAACACTATTAGTCTGTCCTTCTCCACATTGGTTGTGTGAGAGGTAGGCATGAGTGAGTGCCTGATGAACGTGAACCACATGGCAGCCTCATCCACCAGAAATGCTTTCTTTACCTTGAATTCTGATCCAAACCTTTCCCACGTAGCTTCCTCCACACAGATTCTCTTCTTTACTTCTTCCATTTCATCACAGCCCCAAGTGTCAAGCTTTTTCTCCAGGGCCTTGCCAGAATAACCTAACTTGAAGTGCTCATTGATTGCACTTGGACTGAAGTCAACCATCTCACCCTTAACCATGGAATAGGTTTGGGGCTTTCCCCCTTTTGGAGGAGGAATACCCTTGTAAAACTCCTCACCAATGGCACCACAAATTCCCCTGCGTGCTTGATGAATTTACGCCACCCTAGCGCTATCTTGATGAGCGTGAACACATCGGGGGCTTTCTCTGTTTTAAAACCCCTCTCGGCTATGAAATTCATTTTCGATGCGAGGATCGTCCTTTGGGTCCACTGACCCTAGAGGAACACAGTTACGAGGCTCTGGGCTTTCTAGAGGGTTTTTCAGCTGAGTGCTTCTTCACCATTTTGTGATTTTTTTTTTGGAAAGGAAGAAAGGGATTTGTGAATTTCGAACTGGATTGTAAGATCGGTTGTAGAGATTGAAGGAATAGGAGTTATGTACGATGGGGTTAGAGAAGAAGAAGGAACAACGGTTAGAAAGAGAGAAAAGGAAGGGAGTGGTTGAGTGAGAGGCTATTGGGAATTGAATGAGGTGACCGTTGTTGATGGGGCGGAGTGGTAGTGAAGTGATTGGGGTTTTCACACGTGGGCGCATAGGGTGAAGCGGTTGAATTTGCAGAGCGCGTGCCGCGTCATTTATAACCGTCCCATTATTTTCAATTAAAATGTTTCCTGCTGCCGGCTACCACCTCTTGACGCTTATAAGCGTCAATATCACCTCGAGCCTTCAATTTTCCAATTTCCTCAACACAATAATTTTCCCTCTGCACTGATAAAAAAATAAAAAGAAATGTTGATTAGTAAAACCTTGGGGTGCCTCCCAGAGCGCTTGTTTTAAGAGTCTTGACGGACTTCTTCTTTTGTTGTTAGGGATCTTGGAGATCAATTGAGGTCTTGTTCCTCATCACATTGTCACCATAGTGCTTGCTTGACTCTTTGACCATTCACTTTGAAAGTAGTGTTGGTTGTTTGATCATATAAATCTCTGACACCATGAGGGTAGACCTTGACCAACTTGAAAGGTCGGACCATCGGACTTGAGCTTGCCAGGGAACAATTTTAATCTTGAATTAAAGAGAAGCACTTGGCCTCCCTCAATCAGTTCTCTATTCTGAATCTTCTTGTCATGCCATACCTTGGTTTTCTCCTTGTAGATAGCTGAACTCTCATAGGCAGCATGCCTAATCTCATCAAGCTCATTCAATTGCAATAGCCTAGCCTTACACCTTACTATCATAATCAAAGTTGAGCTTTTTGATGGCCCAATGAGCTTTGTGTTGTAATTCAATAGGGAGGTGGCAAGCTTTTCCAAACACAAGTCTATAGGGAGACATCCCCAAAGGTGTTTTGAAGGCTGTCCTGTAAGCCCATAATGCATCATCCAAATGGATTGACCAATCCTTTCTTGAAGGTCCCACCATCTTTTCAAGCATCCTCTTGATCTCTCTATTAGACAATTCACTTGCCCATTTGTTTGTGGGTGATAAGCGGTGGCAATTTTATACCTCACCCCATATTTTCCCAAGAGAGACTCAATCAACTTGTTGCGAAGTGAGAACCCTCATCAGCGATAAATGCTCTAGGTGTCCCGTATCGGTGAATATGTTCTTACGAAGGAACTTGCTAAGCGACTTGGCATCATTATTGGGGAGAGCCACGGCTTCAACCCATTTTGAAACATAATCCTGACCACCAATATGTACAAATTCCCATGAGAAGGAGGAAAGGGACCCATGAAATCCATGCCCCACACATCAAAGAGTTCAATCTCAAGAATGTTGGTTAAGGGCATTTCATGCTTGTTTGAGATGTTCCCAGTCCTTTGACACTTTGCTGACTCTTCACCAATTCACGAGCATCCTTGAATAACGTAGGCGATAATATCCACATTGCGGCACCTTTGCGGCATTACGGTTCCTCCAAAGTGTCCACCACATGGTGAAGCATGACAATGCTCTAACACTTGAGGTTGTTCTTCTTACGCAAGGCATCTTCTTATCACTTGATCTTGACATTTTTGTAAAGAAAAGGTTCATCCCAATAATAGTCCTTTACTACATGGAAAAACCTTTTTCTCTGTTGATAATTCGGATCTGCGAGCACAATTCTACTTACCAAGTTATTCACAATGTACGCAAACCAAGGAGGCGGTATCATCAGACGCTATAGCGTCTGGCGTTATAGCGGCAACCGCTATAGCGTTACACTTTTGCACAGATACTGTCAACAATTTCTCATCTGGAAAGATTTCTTTAATTTCACCCTGTGATGTACCTGCACCTTCAAGTCTAGATAAATGATCAGCAACCTGGTTCTCCACCCCCTTCTTATCACGAATTTCCAAGTCAAATTCTTGGAGGAGGAGAACCCATCTAATTAGCCTTGGTTTTGCATCTTTCTTAGAGATCAAGTACTTGATGGCTGAGTGATCTGTGAAAACAATAACTTTTGTGCCCACCAAGTACGATCTGAATTTGTCAAATGCAAACACCACGGCCAATAGCTCTTTTTCTGTGACAGTGTAATTTAGTTGTGCTTCTACAAGTGTTTTGCTTGCATAATATATAGAATGAAAGATTTTGTCATACCTTTGGCCAAGACAGCTCCCCACAGCATAGTCACTTGCATCACACATTAGTTCAAAAGGTTTACTCCAATCGGGAGTGACAATAGCAGTCTGATGACTAATAATCTTGTCTTTAATTTCTGAAATGCTTCAAGGCAAGCTTCATCAAAATTGAATGTGGTGTCATGTTGAAGGAGTTGACATAGAGGCTTTGAGATCTTTGAGAAATCTTTAATGAATCTCCTATAGAAACCAGCATGCCCAGAAACTTCTTATACCTTTGACACTTGAGGGGGTGGCAATTTTTCAATAACTTCAATCTTGGCCTGTCCACCTCTAAACCTTTCTTGGAAATCCTATGCCCTAGCTCAATTCCCTCTTGCACCATGAAGTGACACTTCTCCCAATTAAGCACAAGGTTTGTTTCTTCACACCTTATCGGTATTTCCTCCAAGTTGTCCAAACACACGAAAACTATCCCCAAACACGGAGAAATCATCCATAAAAACCTCCATAGATTTTTCAATGAAATCGAGAGAATATGGACATCATACATCTCTGGAAAGTTGCGAGGGCATTACGTCCAAATGGCATTCTTCTAAAAGCAAATGTGCCATAAGGACATGTGAATGTGGTCTTCTGTTGGTCTTCGGGGACAATTGCTATTTGGTTATAGCGAGTAGCCATCAAGAAAGCGATAATAGTCCTTACGTGCAAGTCTGTCCAACATTTGGTCAATAAAGGGAGGAAATGGTCCTTCTTTGTGGCCTTGTTCAATTTCCTATAGTCCATGCAAATCCTCCAACGATCAACTTTGTTCTTGTGGGAATTAATTCATTTTTTCATTTGTGATCACAGTTACACCACCTTTCTTGGGGACACTTTGCACGGGGCTCACCCATGCTTTATCGAGAAATAGGATACACAATTCCTGCATCTAACCACTTGAGGATTTCCTTCGTTACTACCTCCTTCATTATGGGATTAAGCCTTCTTTGTCCTTGATGCTATGTTTAGCATTTTCCTCCAACACTGATCCTATGCATGCAGTTGTAGGACTTATCCCATGTATGTCGGACATTTGCCAACCTATTGCCTTCTTGTGTCTCTTGAGTTGAAATGAGCTCCACCTCTTGGGTTTGATTCAAACTAGCGAGAAATGATGCGAGTAAAGTCTCATTATCCCCCAAATATGCATACTTCAGGTGCTTGGGCAATTCCTTGACTCTAGATCGGTGGTTTCATAATGGAAGGCACTGCTCTTCTTTAGGTTTGAGTTCTCTGTTCTAGTGACTCATATCTTCTAGCCCAAACCTCATTCACTGACTTGCTTTTCTTCTTGAAATTCCTCTTCTTCCCTGATTCATGCTCCTCGGTATTGTTAAACACCTTTCCCAGTGGTTGTTAGTTTTTGAAAATGTTTTTGCACCACTTGGTCAAGAGAAACCACAAAGGAACATTCTTGATATTGGCATGCGGGAGCTTTAATGCATTGAGAACATTGATCTTAACTTCTTGATCATTAACTCTCATTGTCAATTCTCCTTTTTGTACATCAATTAGTGTCTTCCTGTGGCGAGAAATGGTCTACCGAATTATAGGTACCTCTGCATACGCTTCAAAATCTAGAATAACAAAGTCAACGGGAAAAACAAATTTATCTACTTTAATTAAAACATCCTCCGGTATTCCTCGGGATAGGCAAGGGACCTATCGCCTAAGCGAAGGCTTACAGTAGGCTGGCGGTTCTATACCCAATTGTGTGTAAATGGACTTGGGCATTAAGTTAATACTAGCCACTAAGTCACATAAAGCACGACCAGAATAAAAATTTCCTATGGGCGGTATTGTGAAACTACCGGGGTCCTTTAATTTTCACAGGGAGTTTATTTTGCATCAACATGCTACATTCCCCGATCATTACTCTGATTTCAAATTCTCTGACCTTCTTTTCTTTGTCAAAACATCTTTCATGAATTTGGCATAGTTGGGCATTTGTTGTAATGCCTCAACTAGAGGAACATTTATGTGCAATTGTTTTAACACCTCAAGGAATTTGTTAAATTGTTTGTCCTCATGTGCCTTTTTAACCTTTGAGGGTAAGGTGGAGCGGGATATTCGAGGCACCAATTTAGTTTGGTGTTACTGTTTGCATTTGTATTTATAACGTCGAGTGCTATAAGCGTCGAGAAAATTCTTTTCATTTCAGCAACACTTGACTCTAAATTCTTGGGTGCAGTACTTACCTCCTTACCACTTCTGGTGGTTATTGCTTTTGTAACACCCCATTTCTACCCGATAATTTAAATCAAAAATCAGAGTATACAAAAATCTTTTATGGTCATCTTTTAGTTTAGTGTGTTATAAAATAGTGAACTGGCTGACTATGGGATTACTCAGTAAGCGATACTACTTGCAATGGCATTGGCCACCTTTGCAAGGCTCTCGATGATGCCCTTGTAAATACACCAGCGAAAGAAATTCTAACCTTAGTGGCGAACCACAGTTTAGCCATAGTCATTCAGCACACTAATAGTATAACATAAATTAATACTCAATAAAATGGGCGTCACAACTCTCTCTCTTAAACAAATCCGAATCGTAACACGAGTAGATAAACTCATAGAAATATAGTTTCACATAATGCGTGAGAAAACAATCATTATCTCGTGACATAATCCGGTGATATCAAAACAAATACATATAAGGCTCAACAATGAGCAAAACAAGCAACAACGATCTAAACCCAGGCCACCAGGTGCTACGTATCGAGCGGGCCGGCTCGGGGAGTAGTGAAGGTAGAAAGCCCTCACTCCGACGACTACGTGGTAAATAACAACAGAAAGGGTGAGTCTCGAACTATATAATAAAAGTGATAATAAGCAATATATAATCATAGACACACCGACCATCGATCAACATTATTCATGCAATAATGGAAATGCATGCAATGTCGGTATGCATGTGGTACCATTGGCCCACCGGCCGCCTCGAGCTTCACAATCATTTTATAAGGCCCTCCGGCGCCTCGAACTTCACAATCATTTTATAAGGCCCCGGCGCCTCGAACTTCACCGATCATATTATAACTCTCGTAGCGCTTGTGATGTATGCATGAGACTCCATGTACATCACAAACACCATTTCAAACATTTCAATACACCCATTAACTCTTACCTCAATGTCAATCTCATTTTATAGCCCTCACGGCTTGGCCTCCGCCCATGCCCCCATGGCATGCTCAATCACCTCATTATAAACCCTCAACACCATTAAGTCCCCAGGACTATTCTCTACAGAGTACTCAACCTCACCCGGGGACCTAAACCACCATTTAGGACCAAAACAATCATCTAGGGACCAAAGCTGTCACCTAGGGACCAAAACAACACCTATTAGGCACTTGCGGCACTAGGCGCCATTTTCCCCACATGCAGCGCCCACTGGTGCAACACGACACTAAGCGCTAGGAACTCGGCATTTTAGCGCCCTGCGCAACACGACGCCAGCTGGCGCCACTTTCCTGCTGTCTGGCGCCCCACAGGCAACACAGACCTAGACACAAACTCGGACACGATTTGAGACCACGAGCGTACAGTTTGGCGCCCCCTGCTGACCAGCTCACCCCAAACCTTTCAAACCAAAACCACCCGAGCCAAAATGTTTAAAAATGAATTTGGGCGAGTAAACACAAAATTTGTACGAGTGAAATATGCCTAGAAAAGTAAGTTTCACTCCCGGGCCTGAAAACACACATAAAACAAGCCCCAGGGACATTTTCAAAATAACACCGCAGCAGAAAACCACTCGAGCCAAAACACTTAAAATTGAAAGTTGGCGAGGTGAATACAAAATTTGTACGAGGAAATATGTTTAGAAATACAAGTTTCACTCCCGGGCCCCAAAACACACACAAAACAAGCCCCCAGGACATTTTCAAAATAACACCTGCAAACAGAAAACCACTCGAGCCAAAACACTTAAAATTGAAAGTTGGCGGTGAATACAAAATTTTGTACGAGGAAATATGTTTAGAAATACAAGTTTCACTCCCAAGCCTAAAAACACACACAAAACAAGCCCCAGGACATTTTCAAAATAACACACGCAACTGAGAAAACCACTCGAGCCAAAACACTTAAAATTGAAAGTTGGCAGGTGAATACAAAATTGGGCACGAGAAAATGTGCCCAGAAATGCAAGTTTGACTCCCCGGGCTCCAAAATACCCACGTGCGCGCCGGGCGACAACTCACTCACCCGGACAAGCGCTCTACGGTGACACGAGCGCCATTGCAGGCACCACTGGGCAGCATTTGGCGCCCATCGCCAGCGCACACACGCGCCCAACACACAAAGCGATTGCATGGGCGCCATTTTCCCAGCAACTTGGCGCCCTGGCAGAACACACCTGCACAGAACACACTCCAGCACATGAACAGTGCACAGGGCGCCATTTTCCCAGCAATGTGGCGCCCTGGCAGTAGCATTCCTGCACAAACTCCCAATTTCACTGTGAGCGATTACACGGGCGCGAGAATCCTAGCATCTTGGCGCCCGACCCTAAAATTCCAATTTTCCCAAAATCTTCCAATTCAATTCACTCAATAACTCTTCTAACACTCCTAATCTCGAATCGAACAACCAATTGCATGCTCGAATCATCAATCACATCAAAATCACGAAATCATACATTGTAAACCCTAACTCACGCCTAAATCAATTTTTACCAACAAATTCATCAAATTCAAGGAATCGATCATCATGCGATCATCAATTAACATCAAAGCAGCCCACTATGATACATATAATACCCATTATCTCCTCTATTATAGAGTGAGACTCCTTACCTCAAATTCACCGTAGAAACGTTCCTTTCTCAGAGTCACCACCAAAAACCACGACAATGCAGCTCCTTCCTTTTCCTTCTTCTCCCGCATGCGAAGCTCTTCTCTCTCTTCTCCTTAGGGTTCTAGCGTAGTTTCCTTTCTCTCTTCTCTTCTCTCTATTCGTTTCTTTCTTTCTTTCCAAAGTGGTGCGGGTGCACTACTCCTAGGAGCCTAAGTCATTGGGCTTGGGCTCTGGGCCAATCCTTGCGATTCAGGTATCTCGATACCACTCCCTTCAATTAAATAAAATACCAAATTATAAAACACTATATTATAATTTGATATAATTAAAATAGTGCAACACTTAAACAATTTAATCAATTTCTTAATTAAATTATTTGGGGTGTTACAACTCTCCCCACTTAGGAGATTTCGTCCTCGAAATTCATACACGAGTCAAATAACTCTGGATAAGACTCCGCATCTTGCTCTCCGGCTCCCGAGTCATACTCTCACCAAGCGGCTCCGGCCACACTACCTTGACCAAGGCAATGTCTTTCCTCTCAACACCTTCACTTCTCTATCATCGATCCTCACCGGCATAGTCTCCACGGTGAGGTTCTCACGTCACCTCCACATCATCCATGTGGATCACATGAGACAGTGCGGAATATACTTAGAAGGCGTGACACGTGGAAGACATCGTGCAAGTTCGAAAGATTAGGCGGTAAAGCCACTCTATAAGCAACCTTTCCAACCCTCTCGGTGATTTGAGTGCGGTCAATAAACCTTGAGTCAACTTCTTTGCCTTGAGCACGCCTGACACGGTCATAGGCGTGACCCTCAAGAACACATGCTCCTGGCTGAAACTCCAAGTCCTTCCTCCTCTTATCATGATAACTTTTCTGCCGGCTCTGGGACTCTCTCATTTTCTCCACGATCATTTTCACCTTCTCCGTAGTCTCACTAACCAACTCGGTCCAAAAACAACACTCTCACCAGGACTCATGCCAACCTGAAAGGAGTTACGCATCTCACGTCCATACGATTGCCTCAAAAGGAGCCATCCCGATGCTCGAGTGATAGGTACATTATTATCGTGAACTCAATCGGTGGAAGATCGTATCCCACGCACCCCCCCGCTCTAGCACACAAGCTCTCAAAAGATCCTCCAAAGGCTGGATGGTTCTCTGCAGCCGACCATCGATGCGAGGATGATAAAGTGAACTCAACCTCGGCTTGGACCCCGAAGCCTCCTATGCAAGCTTCCCCGAAAACTACGATGTAAACCGCGGGTCTCTATCCGACACAATACTCCGGAACCCCATGAAGCTTCACTGATTACACGAATGTAAATCTAGCCAACTTTGTACGGAAAGGTGATGTTGATAGGAATAAAGTGAAGCGGACTTGGTCAACCTATCCACAATCACCCAAATAGTGTCGAGACCTCTCTCACGGTGCTTGGCAACCCGAGTCACAAAGTCCATGGAAATCTTTGTCCCACTTCCATTACGGAATCTCTAAAGGTTGCATCAACCCGCGCCACGGTGCTCAATCTTTGACTTACGGCAAGTCAAACATGCATATACAAAGCTGCGCAACATCTCTCTTCATACCGGAGCCACCAAAATAGTTTCTTGGATCATGGTACATCTTAGTGGCTTTGGATGGATGAATGCTCAACTTACTCCTATGGCTCTCCTCAAGTATCATCTTCTTGACTCGGCATCATACGGAACCACAGTTACGTCACTGAACCTCAACACACCACAGGAATCCAACTTTGTAATCCCCATCGCGTGACTTGCTCACGTGACCAACAAATCTACCAACTTCACATCTAACTTCCGGGCGTCTACGATACTAACCAAGAAGTCGTTCCCGATCCTCGGCATCCCCGATCGACACTGCAGGGTGTCACCTCGCAGAACAAACTCAAGTCGGGCGCTCAATCAATTCCAATTCTCTCACCATCATAGGTGACATATGCAAAGTTTTCAGGCTCAAAGCATCGGCCACGACATTAGCTTTCTTGGGGTGATAGTTCAAGCCGAAATCATAGTCCTTCAACGGCTCACAACCAACGCCTCTGTCTCATATTGACTCATACGGTCAAACAAGTACTTGGACTCTTGTGATCTTTGAACACCGAATCTAGTACCATAGAGATAGTGCCTCCAAATTTTCAACACAAACACAATTGCGGCCCAACTCTAAGTCATGAGTAGGATAGTTCTTCTCATGGGTCCTCAAGCTGTCGGGGACGCATAAGCAACCACCTTCCCATCTGCATCAATACACCTCCCAAACCCATCTTGGAAGCATCACGATTACACAACAAATGGTTGCTCTGCACGGGCAACACTAACACTGGAGGCGTGGTCAACCTCCTCTTTAGCTCTTGGAAGCTCTCTTCACACTTTGCATCCCACACAAATGCCTTTCCCTTACGGTCAATCGAGTCAATGGAAGGGCTAGCTTAGAAGAACCCTTCAATGAACCTCCTGTAATAACCGACCAACCCCCGAAACTCGATTTGATCGCGGACTTTGGGCTCTCCCGGCTGCAACACGCATCGACCTTGGCGGGATCCACGGCTATACCATCACGAAATAATATGACCCGAGAAGCTCACCTCATGCAGCGGAACTCACACTTTGACAACTTGGCATACAACTTCCTCTCTTTCAAGACCTCTAGCACCAACCTCGAGTGCTCTGCATGCTCTTTCTCGGTTTGGAGTACACCAAAATATCATCAATGAAGACCACCACAAACCGATCCGGATAGCTATGGAAAATTCGGCTCATGTACTCCATAAACACCCCTGGTGCATTTGTGACACCAAGCGGCATTCACAGAAGTACTCATAATGCCCGTACCTTGTTACGAATCTTTGTCTTACGGATATCCTCATCCTTCACCTTAATCTGGTGATACCGGACCTCAAGTCAATCTTGCTAAACACTTTAGCACCCACCGGTGATCCATTAGATCATCATCCTCGGGAGAGGATACTTATTCTTAATAGTCACTTTATTCAACATGCGTAGTCACGCCGCAGGCGCATACTCCCATCCTTCTTCTTTACCAACAAAGCTGGAGCTCCCGGTGGTGATACACTAGGCCTCACAAACTTCTTCTCAAGAAGCTCCTCTGCTCGCTTCTTGATTCGACCTGACTCGGAAGGCGACATCAGGTGCGGTGCCATAGACACGGGCCTAGTACCGGGCACAAGCTCAATCCCGAACTCAACTTTCCTGCAGGGGCACACTAGGGATCTCATCGGGAACACTTCAGGGAACTCACACACCACCACGTAACCCATCAACCACGACTCTGTTCTCGTGAGACATGGGCGCGATCAAAGCAAACAGCCCGACCACCCTCTTTCATTACCTGCGCAATTGCTCGTGACAATGAGAGCGGACTCTTCCTCTTGGGGAAGGAGAAAACTAATAGACTTATCGAGCGGTTGATGTGCGTGGTTATCTACTAACGATCCATGCCCGAATCACATCTAACCCACCCAAAGGCAAGCGGATCGGATCGACGCGGAAAATCTCTGAAGAAGGCGACGAGAGGACACCTAGCACACATCGGAGAAGTAGTTCACAGGACCGCCCGTGGAGTGTCGATAACCATCCCTCTCCATAGTAGACATTACTAAATTTAACTTTTCGGCCACAAACGGATGCAATAAAAGAGTGCGTAGCACCGTGTCAACAATAGCAACTAAAAGTACCGAGAGATGAAACATGTACCTCGGATATCATTAGGTCCTCTGAACAGACGCCAATGCAAACACCCTCCCGGTAGATCTTTCTTTCTTAGGCTTGGGACACTTGAAGCTAATGTGACCGGCTTCACCACGGTTGAAACATCTGACTTCCTTGCGATCACACTCGGATGCCATGTGACCACTCTTTCCACACCTAAAACATCTCTTCACTTCCATCTTACAGATCAAAGCTCTTGTGACTGGCTTGTCACACTTGAAACACACAATATCGGATGGGGCGTCTCCCAGCCAGCTTCTTGCCCTCATGGTGCCTCACTACCCTCAGTGAGACTGTTTCCACCATTATACTGTTACCACTCGAATACCTCTGTTTCCCCTTGTCGTGAGGCGTCTCATAAGGCTTACCTGCGTGATGAAATTTCCCCCTGCGGTCTCTCATGACCCTAGGCGGGCATTCTTTGTCTTCCTCATATATCCTACGTGATCTACGGATAAACAAATACTCTAATTTTACGATACCCCACGACTGCTTGATATCGCTCTCAATCCATTCTCAAACTTGATGCACTTTGAGAATTCAGCCCCGACCTCGACATAGTGTGGATAGAACTTGGCCAACTCAGTGAACTTGGCGGCATATTCGATATGATCATACTTCCACGCCTTAGTTCAAGAAATTCCGGCTCTTTCTTACCTCTCACGTCCTCGGAAATACTTTCTCAAGAATTCCGCCGGAACCACGGCCCCAGTGATCTCCTCGTGCGACACGCAATCTCTCGCGGTCTCTAGCCACGGTCATCGGCCTCTTGGATAAAGTATGAGTCACCGTACTTGACTTTACGCTCATCGGTCTGACCAATCACCACGAAGATCCTCTCGATCTCCTTGGCCGAGTTAAGGCACCATCGGGTTGTACCTCCCCCTTGAAGGTAGGGGGTCTCTGCAGGCGTCGCGATTTGCGGGTCTCATTATTACATTTGGGTACCCACGATCTGCGCTATAACTGCAAGGCCTCAAGAAAAGCGATGTCGATCCTTACGGCCATATCAACCTAACAACTGCGGCATAAACAACGATTCGAAATTACTTTAAGACACCTAGTTGTCATACACACTATAATGATGACACACTTAGTCGGACGGACCGAACTTTTGCTCTAATACCACTAATGTAACACCCCATTTCTACCCGATAATTTAAATCAAAAATCGAGTATACAAAAATCTTTTATGGTCATCTTTTAGTTTAGTGTGTTATAAAATAGTGAAGCTGGTGACTATGGGATTACTCAGTGCGATACTACTTGCTTGAGGCATTGGCCACCTTTGCAAGGCTACCGATGATGCCCTTGTAAATACACGTGAAAGAAATTCTAGCCTTAGTGGCGAACCACGGTTTAGCCATAGTCATTGACACACTAATAGTATAACATAAATTAATACTCAATAAAATGGGGCGTCACAACTCTCTCTTAAACAAATCCGAATCACGTAACACGGTAGATAAACTCATAGAAATATAGTTTCACATAATGCGTGGAAAACAATCATTATCTCGTGACATAATCCAGTGATATCAAAACAAATACATATAAGGCTCAACAATGAGCAAAACAAGCAACATGAGTCTAACCCCAGCCCACACAGGTGCTACGTATCGGAAGCGGGCCAGGCTCGGGGAGTAGTGAAGGTAGAAAGCCCTCACTCGACTACGTGGTAAATAACAACGAAAGGGTGAGTCTCGAACTATATAATAAAAGTGATAATAAGCAATATATAATCATAGACACACCGACCATCAATCAACATTATTCATGCAATAATGGAAATGCATGCAATGTCGGTATGCATGTGGTACCATTATTGCCACCGCCTCGAGCTTCATGATCATTTTATAAGGCCCTCAGGCCGCCTCGAACTTCACAATCATTTTATAAGGCCCCGGCCGCCCGAACTTCACGATCATATTATAACTCTCTGATGACCGATGTATGCATGAGACTCCATGTACATCACAAACACCATTTCAAAATGACTCAATACACCCATTAACTCTTACCTCAATGTCAATCTCATTTTATAGCCCTCACGGCAGCCTCTCGACCCATGCCCCCATGGCATGCTCAATCACCTCATTATAAACCCTCGACACCATTAAGTCCCACAGGACTATTCTCTACAAGTACTCAACCTCACCCGGGGACCTAAACCACCATTTAGGACCAAAACAATCATCTAGGGACCAAGCTGTCACCTAGGGACCAAAATGACACCCTATTAGGCACTTGGCGGCACTAGGCGCCATTTTCCCCACGATACAGCGCCCGGCTGGTGCAACACAAAGCACTAGGCGCCGGGAACTCGGCATTTTAGCGCCCCTGCAGCAACACACGACCAGCTGGGCGCCACTTTCTGCAATCTGGCGCCCCACAGGCAACACAGGACCTAGACACAAACTCGGACACGATTTGAGACACAAAGCTAAGACACGAGCGGCCTGGTTTGGCGCCCCCTGCTGACCCAGCTCACCCAAACCTTTCAAACCAAAAACCACCAGAGCCAAAATGTTTAAAAATGAATTTGGGCGAGTAAACACAAAATTTGCACGATGAAATATGCCTAGAAAAGTAAGTTTCACTCCCGGGACCCCAAAACACACGCATAAAACAAGCCCCAGGACATTTTCAAAATAACACACAAGCAGAAAACCACTCGAGCCAAAACACTTAAAATTGAAAGTTGGCGGTGAATACAAAATTTGTACGAGGAAATATGTTTAGAAATACAAGTTTCACTCCCAGGCCCCCAAACACACACACAGAACAAGCCCCACCAGGACATTTTCAAAATAACACACTGCAACTTGAGAAAACCACTCGAGCCAAAACACTTAAAATTGAAAGTTGGCGGTGAATACAAAATTTGTACGAGGAAATATGTTTAGAAATACAAGTTTCACTCCCAGACCCCAAACACACACAAAACAAGCCCCAGGGACATTTTCAAAATAACACTGCAACGAGAAAACCACTCGAGCCAAAACACTTAAAATTGAAAGTTGGCGGTGAATACAAAATTGGGCACGAGAAAATGTGCCCGAGAAATGTAAGTTTGACTCCCGGGCTCCAAAATACCCACGTTGCAGCGCCCGGGCGACAACTCACTCACCCGGACAACGCTCACGGTGACACGGGCGCCATTCTGGGCACCACAGGGCAGCATTTGGCGCCCCCATCCAGCGCACACACGCGCGCAACACACAAGCGATTGCGGGCGCCATTTTCCCGACAACTTGGCGCCACTGGCGAACACACTGCCTGAGAACACTCCGGCGCACATGAGCGATTGCGGGCGCCATTTTCCCGGCAATGTGGCGCCCTGGCGTGTGCATTCTGCACAAACTCCCAATTTCACTGTGAGCGATTACGCGGGCGCGAATCCTAGCATCTTGGCGCCCCGACCTAAAATTCCAATTTTCCCAAAATCTTCCAATTCAATTCACTCGATAACTCTTCTAACACTCCTAATCTCGAATCGAACAACCAATTGCATGCTCAAATCATCAATCACATCAAAATCACGAAATCATACATTGTAAAACCTAACTCACGCCTAAATCAATTTTTACCAACAAATTCATCAAATTCAAGGAATCGATCATCATGCGATCATCAATTAACATCAAAACAGCCCCTATGATACATATAATACCCATTATCTCCTCTATTATAGAGTGAGACTCCCCTTACCTCAAATTCACCGTAGAAACGTTCCTTTCTCAGAGTCACCACCAAAAACCACAATGCCAATGAGCTCCTTCCTTTTCCTTCTTCTCCGCATGCGAAGCTCTTACTCTCTTCTCCTTAGGGTTCTAGCGCCGTTTCCTTTCTCTCTTCTCTTCTCTCTATTCGTTTCTTTCTTTCTTTCCAAAGTGGTGCGAATTGCACTACTCCTAGGAGCCTAAGTCATTGGGCTTGGGCTCTGGGCCAATCCTTGCGATTCAGGTATCTCGATACCACTCCTTCAATTAAATAAAATACCAAATTATAAAACACTATATTATAATTTGATATAATTAAAATAGTGCAACACTTAAACAATTTAATCAATTTCTTAATTAAATTATTTGGGGTGTTCTGACTTTCACTTGCTCCTTGCACGGTGCATGAGATGAAGATGGTTTGATAGTAGAAGAAGTCCACCATTTTGCATTTGAGTGAGAGCGGATCAATCTGTCCCCACTTGATTCTCGAGTTTTGATTGATGCTTCATGAGTGCATTGTTGTTTTACAATCAGCGATGAATGACCTTAGCGTGAGATTCCATTGAATTATCCATAGCGAGGAAGCGATGCATCTTGGAGGTTGTTGTTGTTGTTGCCTTGGAAAGCTTTGGTGGAATAGCGAGGAGCATTTGTGCTTGTGTTAGCATTATTTCCACCCCCATCCGAAGTTAGGGTGGTTCCTCCAACCGAGGGTTGTATGTATTGGAATAAGGGTTGTTACCCTTGTTGTAACCCACATAATTGTGAGCGGGATTTGTTGTGCATTCCTCATAAAGATGAGCCTCACGGTATACACAACTAGCTTCTCCGGGAGGAGCTTGTTCAGTGCGGCTTCTGATTGACTCTTTTAGGCGCTATAGCATCGGGCGCTATAAGCGTTGGCGATGTTAATTCCTTTATCATGTTTGTCAGAGTCGCCACTTGGGTGAAGAAGCGAAACCTCACTCACTTCATGAACCCGGCTACTTTCCTTGTAGAATTCAGCCTTTGGTAGGCCATGAAGAGCTGTTAATGGCAATGCGCTCTATGAGCTCACAAGCTTCATTATATGAGGAATTAAAATTACACCTCCGGATGAGGCATCTAACATAGACCTAGTAGGTGCTTCCGACCCATTGTAGAAAGTCTCCATCCCGAATTACTATAGGAATTCCATGATGTGGACACTTCCTAAGCAATTCCTTCCATCTCTCCCAAGCCTCATGTAATGTCTCACCTTCTTTTTGCTTGAAGGATGTGATGTCATTCCTCATCCTAGCATTCTTGTTTGGTGGGAAATACTTCTCCAGAAACTTCTTTGTCATATCTTCCCAAGTTGTGATGGAGTTGGACTCAAGGAATTCAACCAAGCTTTAGCTCTGTCTTTTAAAGAATAAGAGAGCAGTTTGGCTGAGAGCATCCTCACTCACCCACAGGATAATGAAATTCTTGCACACTTCTAGGAAGTTTCTTAGATGAGCAAAAGGATCTTCTTGAGTGGACCCTCCAAATTGTCGAGTTGTTTGGAGCATTTGGAACATCATAGGCTTGAACTCGAAGTGAGTAGCGATCCACAGCGAGCACAGTGATGCTTGTTTCCATGGAATGTGGATCAAAACACGACATAATCTCTCATTGGCTGTCTCTGTCATTCACCATTTGATCGAGTCCTTGATTAATAAATCTGTCTCTGTGCATTATTCGTTATCAACTTGGTATGGGTAAAAGGACCTTGCCTTCCACCTCTTGGACCTCTTCCTCCTAGTTGTGAGGAGTTCTTCCCCCAATTGAGACTCTACCGGTATGATGAGAGTGCTCGGACATAGTTGATGCGAGTTGTTGTAGCCTTTGTTGGCGTCTTAGTCTTACGAATCTTCTCTCGGGTTACGGATCAAACTCAAAAGTAGGTGGTTACGATGCGGGCATGCGCTATAACGTCAAGCGCTATAGCACTTCTGTAACACACCACGGACAAATGCCAAGGTAAAACTTCCCTAAGGATGTAATAGTTTCTAAACAATAAAAATTAAATGCAATCCCGACAGCGGCGCCAAAAACTTGTTGTGCGAAAAGGTGATGTGCAAGTGTACACAATCGCAACAAGTAATATATTGATAAGTAAAGTTCGTCTCCACGAGTTGGTATTAATTTTAGAGTTTAAAAGGAATTACACTTAGAGGAACAAGTAACAAGTAATTGAGTGGCAAAGTTCGGTTAAACAGAGAGTGTTTAAAGTAACAAGTTAAAAAGTAAGTTGAAATATGAGAGACTAAGTTGGATTGCTTTCACTACGTAACTTCCCGAGAAATAAGGCGCTATAACGTCTGCGCTATAGCGTTAAGCGCTATTGCAAATGTTTTGTGCCTTTAGGTCACTAGCGCGCGAGTTTCACTACAAGATGCCTATGTCTAGGTTCTAAATAGGTTCACCCCTGTATAATCAAGATCCCATGACTTATGCTTTATAAACTATTGCAACTTCTATGTCTAGAGGAAGCAAAAATTGGTTAAATGTCTTCAACCAACCTTATCATTTATATTAATCCTTGAAGTCTTTCCATGGTTCATATGCGAATCCACGAGAGGTACTTGTTTCACGTGGCCAAATATAAAACAAGTTTGGAAGAGTTATAACACAAGGATTAAAACACAACACGTGAGAAATTATATACGTAATATTAATGGTTCATTACAAGTTTTAGCAACCCAACTCAAAGAGTTTAGCTCATGTTGAGCATCATCAAAATAACACAAATAAACATACTTGCATTACCGTAGGTAGAAAGGAAAACACAAGTGCAAAAGATACAATCTTGATGCCTCCTAATCATCCACGTAGTGATGATGCAAATCGATAGCTTTACAGTGAAAATGCGAGAAAAATTACAAAGGAAGAAAAATAAAGTTTTTAAAGCTTCAAAAGTGCATCAATGGAGAAGAAGATGATAAGCTCTCTCTCTCTCTACCAATACTCTCTCTAACTCCACGCACCATCTAACTATATCTGTGGGAGAGAAGGAAAATCAGCATATCTCTAGACTTCTAGCATGTGGTACCAATCCTCTCAAAAGTCAATAAAGGTGATGTTTTCTTTTTCACCAACTCCACTATTCCTCACTCATACGATGCCAAGTGTCCACACATATCCAATAAAATCCGCACATGTCAGCAGCACAGTGGACACAAGATATGGAACATGGATTAATGAGCTTGGCGCCAAAAGTGCACTTTTCCTTTAGATGCTCGGTGATCGCCTTCGGCGCTATAGCGTTAGGCGCTATAAGCGCTAACAACTGCACTACTTCACAAAATACATCAAAACAATCACGGGGCACCAAATGTGCCAATTTCATATAAAGCGATGTTTAGCCCTTCCTTTCCTAATACTACTTGAAATGCAATAAATACTATACTATTATTACTTGAGAACTTACTTAATTTAATGATTAAGGGTATAAATAACTCATATAAATATGAGTTATCAGTAGGATCAAAGAAAACTTTCTTACCTTTCACCTTGGAATAGAAGATTGTGCCTCCTCTGGTGTTCTGAATTCCAGAATAGAATTCTCGAACCAATGGCTCCAAGTAGTATGCTCTGGTTTGCACAAATCTCTCCCAATGTAAGTTGTTGACTGTGGAGAGGAATGAATGGTGTGCCTTTGCAAAGTTGAAGCCTCTTTCTGGTAGAAACTTCATATTCCAGAAATGCTCGCACCCAGGAATCATATTCATAGTTGCATGTGCTTTTGGCTTCTTTGATGTTGGAGTTCCTGCACTTGATGCTTTCATCGAAGATTTGGAAGCCGATTGTTTCTTCACCATGTTGCTTGAAGATTTGGGATTTTTGAAATGTGATTGAAGATGAAGTTGGTGTTTGAGAAAATAGGGACGATCAGTTTTGCAAGAGAATCAGAGAGTTGATTTTGTGAGAAATATGAGCGGTTTTGTGTGAGATGAGGTTTTGAGTTAGTGGGAATGGTAGTTGGAAACTAGCCGTTAGGGTTACGTGGATTGGCATGCAAGCCAACACGTGTTAAGCTTAATATACGATTGCATTACCTTTTCATTTAAGCTTAATTCGCACTAAATTGATGAGTTGGCAAGTGAGTCTTATCGGTTAAGTCTTTTCTTCATTTTGCTAAGATATGAACCTCGGTGTGGGCAGTGTTGCAACATTAAGTGTGGAAACACTGGCTACTCTGTTGTCCTGTTTTTCTACAAAACACACAAAACATTAAATTGCACAAAATAATAACATTAACTAATTAAAATGATGGGTTTCCTCCCTCAAGCGCTTGTTTTAAGAGTCTTACAGCCTGACTATCTCCTTATTTAGAGATTTTCAAAATGAGTGGTGATCTTATCTCTCTCTACATGTGCTCCATAATACATTTTTACTCTTTGGCCATTGACTTTGAAAGTGGTATCAGTGACTACATCATATAAATCAAGCTGCACCGTGGGGTAGATTTTGACTAGTTGGAATGGTCGACCATCTTGATCTTAATTTTCCAAGAACAATTTCAACCTAGAATTATATAACAGAACCATTCCTCCTTCTTTAAGTTCTCTTCTTTGGATTTTCTTATCATGCCATTATTTGGTTTTTGCTTTATAAATTTCTGCATTCTCATAAGAGAAATGCCTAAATTCTTCTAATTCATTAAGCTCAAAAAACCTTTGCTCACCTGCCTTTTTGAGATCAAAATTTAACTTTTTGATAGCCCAATATGACTTGTTCTCTAATTCAACAGGGAGATGACATGCTTTGCCATAAACTAACCTATAGGGGGACATACCTAATGGATTTTTAAATGCAGTTCTATATGCCCATAATGCTTCATCTAAGTGTAAGGACCAATCTTTTCTATTTGGTCCAACCATTTTCTCAAGCATTCTTTTTATTTCCCTATTTGAAAGTTCAGCTTGTCCACTAGTTTGTGGGTGATAGGCAGTAGCAATCTTGTGTTTTACTCCATATTTTGCAAGAAGATTTTCAATGAGTTTATTGCAAAAATGTGAGCCTTCGTCATTGATGATTGCTCTTGGAGTGCCAAACCTTGAAAAAATATTTCTTTGAAGAAATTTGCTAATTGATTTGGCATCATTATTTGGAAGTGCTACAGCCTCAACCCATTTGGACACATAGTCTATAGCTACTAAGATATACTCATTGCCAAAAGAAGGTGGAAAAGGACCCATGAAATCCATGCCCCTGAACATCAAAAAAGTTCTATTTCTAGAATGTTAGTCCTAGGCATTTCATGTCTATTAGATATATTACCACTTCTTTGACATTTATCACGGGTTTTGACCATATAATATGAATCTTTAAATAGAGTAGGCGAGAAATAACTTTGATTGAAGTATTCTTTCTTTGTTCTTTGACTTCCAAAGTGACCTCCGTATGGTGCGACATGACAATGCGAGAAGCCTTTGCTTCTTTGTTCTTCTTGAGAATGCATTTTCTCATGATTTGATCTGGACACATCTTGAATAGGTGAGGATCATCCCAATAGTATTGCTTTACTATGTGGAAGAACCTTCTTCTTTGTTGATAGCTCATGTTGTAATGACCCGAGGTCCACCGCGTGGCCACCCAGCACTTATTACCTCACGATCTTTTCTACTCCCTTGTAGAATTTTTGCCTTAGTGGGAATCGAGACCTTGTACATGGGGCTCAAATACAAAGTTCCACTCTTTCCCACTACCAATTGGCAGCGGTTCAATTGGTAGTGAAAAAGTGGAACTTTGTATTTGAGCCCCATGTCAAGGTTCATTACGGAAGGCAAAAATTCTACAAAGTAGTGAAAATCGTGAGTGAGAATCTTTGAGAGGCTGTAACTGTGAACTAAACTATTATAAAAAGCGCTTTTTTATTATGCCGGGCCCCTCTCATGGCCGTGCGCTACCTCAAAGAACTTCTCTACCTCATGTAGAGTTTTTGCCTTAAGTGGGAATCGAGACCCTCGTACCTCTTGTACATTTCCAACACATAATTCAAATAATACATAGAGCATACATAATTTCATAGCCAAATTCAACGTCATGGAGCACACAAAGTTTCATAGCCAAATATACCTAAAACCAAAATTTAGACAAAAATGGGGTCTAAGATCAACTATCATTCTAGAGAAAACACATAAAGCAGTCAAGCATCCTTTAAACACATGACATTTTTGGAATTTGAGAGTCAACAAACACAAAATCATAGTGAAGCGCGAAAACTACTTTGAGATAGCATTCCATAATTAAATCGGTAGCTAAAAAAATAAGCGACATAGCGGTTACACAAAGTACTCGGAGGAAACACACACATAGCGTGATAAAACAATAAAGCGGCGCTAGTATCAACAATAGCAATCCTACCGTCACGGCCAATTCGGCTAATCAACGCAACCACAAGTCATGGTTAGAGCAGTACTAAGACTCGAGGACAACTAGACTGCGACCTTTGGGCGACTTGGCGGACGGACCAAACTTGACTACGATACCACTAATGTAACACCCCCTTTCTAGACAGCGTTAATCTTTGTATTCTATCGAGTTTTTAAAAATAAAATCATTAAAGGGAATGTCACATTTCAGCGCTTATAAAAACAATCAGCTCATAGTCAATTCATAAGAAGTTTATAAAATATTAAAGCGATCATGACACATAGTTTAGGGTGGGCCCTCGAACACTGTTTTAGCTTACGATCTGCAGAAATAAAGGGCGCTTCCAACACGGCGGAAGGATTACTAGTTTTTAACAAATCACTTAGTACATCATCAATAAATGTCTAAAGCATCAAATAATAAAATAAAAAGCGACTACGCCCCTCCCCAGTGCTACATATCGGAGTGAGACACTGACTACTAGTAGGCGGGCATAAGGATGCCCTCACTCGCGAGTACTGCGGCGTTGCCACATAAGAGCAACATTCAAGCGAGAAGGGTGAGTCTCTTTATCTGAGATAATAATAATTAAGATAAGCATTATGATAAGAAAAGCGATAGAGAGACACTCGATCGCAAACATTAGTCATCTTGTCGGCATACCTCATCAACTTCATAATTTATTCATAAAGCTATAATCGGCACGGACATTTTAACACGTGTAAGAATGTATGCATGTATGCGACATGCATGTGGATCCATCATCACCGCTTTAATTTATTTTGCACGGAGGCGCTCGCGCTTTGGACCGAAGTCCCTTGCACGCTTTGGGCCGAAGTCCCACACCGCTTTATGCAACATGAGTCATGTGACACTATGACTATGCATCACACACACAAAGCACAATCACAACAATTATTAAAACTCACGCTTGTATATATCAATTCAACATCATCGTTATGTAACCCTTAAGGTCACCACACAGCTTTCACATCTCAGCAATTACAAACTCGGTCGGTATTCTCTACTTAATAATTTAACTCAACAAATGTTATACCACACGCTTAAACTCAACAATTATTGTACCGCACCGCTCAAACTCAACAATTATTGACCACTTTCAAGACATTGGCACACATGAAACATATATATATCCCCACGGGTCCATTCTCAAGGCAGCTTTCACACTAGAGTCCATACACCACATTTTATTTTGGAAAAACATCATCTTTTCATTTAGAAAAAGTCACGTTTACATTTAGAAAAATATCACATTTTGGTTTGGAAAACAAGCGTGTGGTAGTGAGGAACAACAACTAAAGCGGTGAGAAAATAGCAATATTCGATGACTCAATTCTCAACCTCAAAAATATAAGTTTTATCCTTCGGTGAAAATCATTAAAACTCACTAAGAAAACCATCAAGCTCATCAATGGAGTTAACAAATAATTCCCCCACTCACCTTTAATAAACATCACAATTATCACAACTCCATCGATAAATCATCAAGTTATCAAATAAAAATCATCACGAGTCCATCAAGGAAATCATCGAAAATTACCCAACAATTCATCAAGACTCACCAAAACTAAGCATCAACAAGGCAACTCAATCACATTATAATAACTCAGTCCAACAACATTTCAAACAATTCAATTCGGCAACTCTCAGTATCACAACAATCAAACAATTTCATCAAACATCATATTATCACAATAATTCCACATTCCCATAATCCCAATCTCTACAACCTAACCTATACATAATACAAATCTTAAGGGTTATTATAAGCATAAAGAAGAGCCCCCTTACCTCGATAGAAACTTAGGTGGTATCAACAAGAAGCGGTATATTGCGGTAGCGGCAGATCCAACACTTAACGGTCACGAGCGAGGGTGTAAAGAGAGTGAAACACGGCGAAAGAAAAGGCTCAGATGTCAACCTCACGAAGCGAACAAAGGACTAGAGCTTCTGAAGGACTCGGCGAGTAGAATCCAAATACGGTGTCCGTTTTTCCAGCCGGGCGGTGGTGGTCGGAAGAGAGAAAACCGGTTCGGTTGGGGTTTCGTTCTTGCAAAGCGGTGCTTGATCGATAAAACTAAGGCTAGAAAGCGGAATTAGTGGCGAAATTCGAGTGGGAAGGTGAAGTTTCATGGTCAGCCGCGGAGAGGAGAGGGAGAGCGAAATGGGGAAGGAAAGGTTAGGGTTTTTGGAGGCTTTGCAAGTCGAGGAGGAAGAAGAAGAAGCGGTGGCGGGTCGGGTTCGGTTACGGAGTGGGAGGAGGCGCGTTAAGTGGGCTGCTTGCGGTGCGTGGGCTTAAGTGATCTGCGATGGGGTGCGTCCGATGGAGTAACGAGGGGGTGCATGCGAGTAAAAATAGCCAAAAGCCCATTTTAAACACTTTTAAATCCCAATATCATTATAACTATTATTTTAACACCACCTCGATGGACCAAAATAATTTTCTAGATAAATAATATCTCAAACACTAATATTTTATAAAAATAAAATAAATAAATATATATATATAATGATAATAATCATATATTACCAATAGCGTATTAAGATATAATCTAACGTGATTTCAACTAAATTTCAAACTCAAACCACTATAACTTAAAATAGTTTAATCTTATCAATATAAAATAGTTCATAAAACAAATACATATTAAAAGAACTGACACACGAAAATCGGGGTGTTACACATGTCACTTGGTACAACTTTGCTCACAAGGAAGTTTACTATGTCTGCATACCATGGTGTTGATGCATGAAGTGTGGCCACCTTGAGTGCGTCTGGCTCTTAGGCTACATTCATGGTAATTGCTAGTAATTTCTCATCCGGGAAACTTTCCTTGATTCTTCATTTGTACCTGCATTCTCACTTTCAAGTCTAGAGAGATGATCAACCACTTGGTTCTCCACTCCTTTCTTATCTCTAATCTCAAGATCAAATTCTTGAAGGAGGAGAACCCATCTAATTAGCCTTGGTTTTGCATCTTTTTTGGAAATTAGGGTGGGGGTTTAAGGGGAGAGGGTGGGGGTCCAAAAAAAAAAACCTTTATTGTGTTATGGACTTGGTTGTAACATACAACCTTTCAATTCTTTCTTGACCCACATATACATATATATATATATATATATACTAGTTTCTGGCTTGGAGTGCGACGGCGGGCAAACATTTTACTAATATATAATGATGTTACGGTAATAGTTTTGACAACGATTATAAGATGTAGTATGGCGATTTGCGCTTTGCGGAGTTAGTCATTTAATTTGTATTAAAATATTAGTGTACAATAACTCTAATGATGCATTCATCAGAATAAGATTAAAAATAGATGATAAGTTGTAAAAATTCAAATCAATAGGAATTTTGGGATTGTGCAACGTAATTTGCGGTAGGTATAACGAGAATTTTTAACTTAGATGTGTGGTCACTTTTTAGAAAAACATTCTTGGCATTTTTTTGAAAAAACTGTATCTCTAAAAGCGTTGTCCTATATTCTAAGTCTCTAACAATATTAATTTGCATTTTATAATTATGAGTCTCATATGCCTCCTTCTTTTACCTCGAAGCTTAACTCACATCTTCATATGTTTAATGATAGGCTTAAATAAAACTCAAGTGGGATTAAAAAAAATTGAAAAAGCATAAACAAAAATTAATGGGTTAATGATATATATAATTATTAAATTAATGGGTTAATGATATCTATAATTTTATGGTATTTAGTATTAATTTTAATACTACAAATAATTTAACCTTATTTTAAAAAACCACAACTAAAAAATATTAGTACTATTAAAATAGAAAATAATGTGGGTCACAAAAATTAGAAATGTGAGTTTGATTTGTGGAATGATTGTGGTTGGTATGTATGGGTAATTGTTGCAAACACGGGGTTATTTTGTAATTTGAACTTAAAGTACTATTCACCTTACATTCTGAGATCCATCGACTTTCAATAATTGAAGCTGCACTTTCCTCTTTGCGATCTCACCAGTCAGCGCCACTCAAATTAATGGTGTACGTGTGCACTGCTCTATTCAACCATGTTTTCGCTAAGAAATTCACGGGTTCGCGGGAACGGTTGGGTTGTCACATGGATCGGGTTGAGGCGAATCTGAGAGAAATTTGAGATCGGAGTTTGTGAATTCGTTCCACACCATCCTATTTGCGATCAATCTATGTATGTTAGTCGCTTTATTGGTTACAATCTGTTTGGGCTACTTTGTTTTGAAAGCGTTCACAGGTGTATTGGCAATTCGAGGGCGCCAGCAGCAATTGGACTGCGGCCCGACCCGTCTCGTCGGCCCATACCGCGGCTTGCTTGGGGCGCAATTCTCGCCGGCGAAAATCTCGCTAGCGGTCGGACCTCGCGGTATATATCGCCATTCGCATATGGCATCAGTGCGTTCTCTAACCTTGTGCTATCTGCGGCGACCTCTCACTAGATCGTCGGAGTGTCTTTGCGGTACCACCGAGGTGCTCAGCAGCGTGAAGCGGGACCGGTCCTTTCACTCCTTCAACGGCCGGCCCATAGGCGAATCAATCAACAACTTCAACACTTCATTGGTCAAAGTGCGATCAATTGGCGACCACGGTGGGAGCCGTGCGCTATCTACCTCTTTCATGGCTCCACGCGGCCGGCCCGGGCGGGGCGCTTCTCGACTCAATCCTCGGGCGAGAATCGACCAGCAGACCCGGGCGTGGCGTCCACGATCCACGAATCTCGAGGCCTTCCCGGCGGGAACGCCCGGTGCACAGCGGTCGTGGGCCCGGTCCTCAGCCGAGATCCATCGGCCGTTCACGGAGACCTACCGCGCGGTGGTTGAAGCGGGCATTCGAGAACCTCTGCGGATCATGTCACTCGAAGCCGTTTTGCGGCTCTGCAAAACAAAAATCAAGTGATCGCTTGAGGCGAGAGGCGCTCGTTTCTCGATCGAGAGAGGTTGATTCGGGCGCCCGCGAGCGAAGGCGGAGAACATACGCTTTCGCCGCCGGCCGCGCGCGACACCGCTCCCCTCCTCGAAGGAGCATTTCTCGCCGAGAAACACTACTCATCGCTCCCGGCAAGAAGAAGCGGGGCACCACGAGATCGCCCCGGTAGGAGCAGCGTAGGCAGCGTTCCATGTCCTATGACTATGAAGATTCTAGCTACCGCCACGACACCGTCGCTCGCCTACGGTATTCCTCAATGAGTCGTCGGGTCGCCCGGTCGAGAAGCGGATCTGGGATTCGTGAAATTTGGAAGATTCTGAAATGGAAGAATTAGGGGCGTTTCGCATCGGCGAGGAGGCCAGCGGCGACGGAAGGCCTCCACCACTTCCACCAGCGCGCGTCAGGAGGGTTCTATGGAATAGGGCAGCGGCGTGCCTCGCAATGCAACCACTTTGGGTGAGCGGCGTCGAGAATGAGCACGGCCCGTTCTCTAGGGAGATCGGGCGTTACAAAATTCGAGAGACCTCATGAAGCGCTTGATCTCAACAAGTTTTGTGGTAGGGGATCGGACAAGCATCTCCGTTACTTCAATAATTTCTGCGCTGCTATAGGGGTGGGACCGACCATGAAATGCGAGCTCTTTCCCGATCTCACGGGCGGTAGAGCATTGGAATGGTGGGAGTCTGCGACCCAATTCCATCTCCTCGTGGGACGACTGATCGAGAATATTCTGTCTCACTACTGCTGCAAACCGCTGCCAATATCGGTATGAAGAATACTTGGACTCTGTTGTTCGAGGAGATAATGAAGATTTGAGGCGATTATATCGGCCAGGTTTAACACTAAAAAGTGAGTGCATTGCGTGACTTGTCGAGACAAGGACAAGTTGAAATATCTGAGCGTGGTATTCGGCCAGGACCACAGGTTTCGTCGAAGAATTTACTGAATCATTACGAGGATCTCGGCCATTTCCTCACGAGGGCTAACGTCCACATGCGGTATGAAGAAACTCTGGCGGCAAGAAAGGCCGTCATACGACCTAAAGAAAGAAAGCGAAAAGCGGCCAAAAGGGCATGAAGGTCGCGCGATAATCGGCGACTTTCGAGATAAAAAGTTTGATCATCGCACTCGACTCGGCACCTCCATTGCTCGGATCTCACGAGTGTCGAATAATGAGTTTGTGGGAGTTAAAGCGGCTGAACCACTCGTGCTCAAGAAGGGGGCACGGCGAGCCAAAAGATCTGCGTTTACCACGAGTAAGGGCACGATACCAGCATTTGTATGGCCTCAAAGGCGATATTGAAGAGCTTATCGAGAAAGGCAAGTTGGGAAAATGCGTGAGGTCGGAAGAAGCGACCGACCCAGAGAGAAGCGAGAAAGAAGCTGATCGAGGAGCGGGGAAAGGGGCCTGCGGCCATAGAGAATACCCGAAAACAAGGGCCGTCGAGGATCGTGACACTCGGCGATCCAAAGGCGTAATGTTGCGATGGTTATTCATGGTGGAAACCCCACGGATCGCGGGAATCGAACAAAGCCACCAAGAGAAAGTGGGGCGAGTTGTTAATGGTCGCTTCCACCTCGGCACCACCACCGGTCTCGGCGGACCCCATCTCGTTCGTTCGGTGGCGACTATCGACGGCAAACCTAATAGTTATGTTCCATTGGTGATCGGTGTCATGGCAAACACGAGAGGTGCGAGAGAAGTGCAGTCGATCAAGGTAGCTCGGCCCGATATCATGTTTGAAGACTTGATCGACAAAATCAAGGTTGATCGGGCGAGATAATTCCCGGGCCGAACTACCCCTACAGCGAGTTTCAATGGGGCGACCACTGCGTTGGGAGCGATCAGTGCTTTGGTCACATTTGGTGATGACACGGGGATAGTACTGCATGCGGGGCCGGTCGGGCGGCGTTCCTTGTACTCCCCCTCAAATCCTGCTATCAATGTATTATTGGTAGGCCCGACTTTGGGTAAGGTGGAGCCGTTACATCGGCGGTGCATCTAAAAATGAAATTCTCTGACAAAGGCGACCAAGTGGTCACCACGGCGGCCCGACCTTGAATCGTGAGAAGAAGCCACGCTCTATACCAAGAAATATGTGGCCGAGGTAGATCGTGGCTAGCGTCTTGAGCACTAGTGAAACCATCAAGTCAATGTAGGTGATTTGGGCCGCTCGTCACGATCGGACGGCGACCAGGAGGACAACGATGATGATTTGGCTCGAGAGGTGAAAAAGCGGTGAAAAGACCCGAGCCTGCATGGAGAGTTGGTAGATGTTCAATTGGGTGGCGACCCATCAAAGCGGTGAAGCTTCGGTAGCGACCTACGAGCAAGTGAAGCAAGACCTAGTGCAATGCTTGAGAGACTATCTTGACTGTTCGCATGGCGGGCATCGAACATGCGGCATCCCTATTGAAGTAGCTTTGCCATCATTTGTCGATCGATGAAGGGGTCAAGCCGGTAGCTCGAAAAAGAAGGCGTACTCGAGCGAGGAAAAATCTCAAGCGCATTGCAAAAGGCCGTTGAGGACCTCGTAAAGGCCAATTTTATAGAAGAGATCAAAATACGACTTTGGTGTCCAGCGTCGTCTTTGGTTAAGAAAGAAGAATGGAAAATGGAGGATGTGTGTGGACTATCTTGATCTAAATAAGGCATGCCCGAAGGATGCCTTCCGTACCAACATCGACAAAGGTGGTCGATGGGGCCTCGGGCTACAAACTACTCTCTTTTACGGGCGCTTACTCTGGATACAATCGGATCACGATGTATCGCCCGATCGACACATGAGCGGCCTTCATGGCCGTCGGGAAATTTTCGATACAAGGTGATGCCTTTCGGCCTCGAGAATCTTTGGGCGACCTACCGGCGGATGATGAACAAGATCTTTAAAAGGCGGATCGGTCGCATCTCGAGGTGTATCACGGGCGACATGATCATTAAAAGCGTGCAGACCCGGATCATGTGAGCGACCTCGGGGAAATATTTGAAGAAGCTAGGAGGAACTTCGGCATTTGAATCTGAAAAGTGTACCTTTGGGGTGAGTAGGCAGTGATTCTTGGGTTTTCACACATTGAAAGAGGATAGAAGCAAACCACGAAAAGTGTAGAGGCGATCGCCGATATGAGGCCGCCCGCATCGAAAAAGAAATACAACGACTCGATGGCATGGTGGCGCTCTATCGAGGTTCATCCCGAAAGCGGCTGTAAGTCGCTTCCAGCTGTTTAGGCTCTTTGAAGAAAGAAGTGGATTTTGAGTGGGCCGAGCAATGCCCGAGCATTGGATGAATTAAAGCAAGCTTTGGTTAGCGCCAATCATGACCAAGCCGTTCTGGGCGAAGCGTTATATCTGTACTTAGCCATACGAGAAGAAGTTCTCGATCTTTGTACTAGTTAGAGAGAAGCGAACTAAAGCGAGAATCGATCTATTTCATAAGCAAAAAGTACTCGAGGGCCAGTGAGATACGGAAGATAGAAGTTTGCCCTTGCACTCCTAAATAATTTGCTAGAAGGTTGAGACCCTACTTTGTGGCCCACCGGTCGTGGTAAGGGCCAGACCGACCCTATCGAGCAAGTCCTTCATCGGCGGACACTGGCGGGACGAATGATAAAGTGGGCGGTAGAACTCGGTGAGTTTGGCATCAAATTTGAATCTAGATCGGCCGCAAAAGCGCGGTGTTGGCGACTTTATAGCGAAATGACTCTACTCCGGAAGATCAAGGTGGAGCGACACGGATCTTGCGTAGATGGGTCGATCTAATAGCGAGGGAGTGGGGCGGCCTAATACTAGAGAATTGAAGGCGCTTCTTTGTGGAAGTCTCTTTAACCTTTGCGTTCCACACTTGAACAACCGGGCGAATATGAGGCGTGTATAAGCGACTGCGGCTCTTGAGAGACTTCAATGTTGGCCAGAGTTGAGCTCGGATCAGATTCCCTACTCGTAGTCTCGCGGATCAAAGAATTATATGATGCTAAAGGCAGCGTCTTTGAAAAGCTATCTAGCAAGAGTGAGAGAATTGCTCAAGCAGTTCGGCCAGAAGTGAAGTGGTACATGTGCCTCGAGCGAAAATGTTCGAAGCGGATATTCTATCGGTGGCAAGTACCAAAACTCAGGAAATCATAGAAGTGTGATCGAAACATTAAATCGGTAGGCGTTTCAACCAAGCCAAGTCGATCGTTGGCGTTACGTGTGTCGACGCAGTTGATTGGATCGCCCACATCTAAGGTACATTGTTGAAGGAGAGGGCGAGCGATCCAAAGCAAGCTAAGTTAGTCGGACTGGAGGCGACCAAATACTCGGTTATTGAAGGAAAGTTATGCAGAAGAGGATTCTCCTCTCCATTGTTAAGATGTCTTCGTCGGTCGAAGCGGACCATGTGTTGAGGACATACATGAAGGTGTTTGTGGGAGTCACGGGCGCTCGCTCCATAGCTAAGAAGGCTCTCCGGTAGAACACATTGGCCGACCATGGGCGAGGATGCGAAGCTCGTTGAAGTGCAAGAAATGCGGTACATCTTGATGTCCACATCGCACCTTCCTCGAAATTACAAAGTCTTGTCTCACCTTGGCGTTACTTTGGTGGGGCATGGATCTTCTAGGCGTTCCACTGCTCCGGGCGGTTCAAGTTCTTGATCGTGGCGATGATTACTTTACTAAGTGGATCGAGGCGAGGCGGCGGCAACAATCACATCGGCCAAAGTCGGCCAAGTTCTTGGACGGTGTGTGCTAGCCGTTTTAGGATTCCCGGACAATTGATAACGGAACAGCGACACCCGGTTCACGGACAAGAGATTGAGAGAGATGTTGGCGACTTAGGAGTCAAGCGGCGTTTCACCTCGGTCGAGCACCCTCGGACTAACGGCCGGTAGGCGGCCAGCGAGTTATCTTCGTGGTTAAAGCGCGGCCCGGATGAAGCGAAAGGAGGCTGAGTCGAAGAAGCTGCGATCCGTTACGTGGGCCTCTGGGGCGACCCCTCGTTCATCGACCGGTCGCCGCCCAGTTGGTGTGCAGGCAGGCGATCTTTGTGATACCCATAGAAATGGCGAGGTGAATTGGAGGACTTGAACCCCCTACGGTGGTTGACAACGGCCAGGGCTATCAGGAAAAGCTGGACTTAATTGAAGAAGCTGCGCGCAAGCCGCTAAGAAGCAATTGATCAAGCGAGAAGGTCGCGGCCGGTACAACGCTTTCGAGTTCAAAGAGGAATTCTCGGTCGGCCGGCTCGTTCTAAGGCGGGCGGCGTGGGAAACAAGAATGCACTTGAGGAAAGTGGCGCCAAATTGGAAAGGTCGTATCGAGTCATCACAAGGCGGCGAGGGCATACGAGCTGCGAACCATGAGCAGGCGACTATCCCCGAACATGGAATGCGAGAGAAAAACTTCGAGGAAATATTACGTTTGAATGTAACAAAGATTTGAATGTAATGTCGTGAGACCTATTAATGAAAAGCGGCGGCGCTCTTTTTCCCCCTTTGGGTTTCTGAGGCGACCTTTAAAAACATGATGTGTTCTTTACTTTCTCATGAGAATGTATGGCCGTCGCTCAAGATTGCGGAAGTGGCAAAGGAAGCGTCGAAGACTTATCAAAGTTCTTTGAGAGATCGTCAAAGCGATCTAAATCGGCGGCCGTCGAAAGCGGTCCCAACCGGAAGTGCCATCGAAATGGCGAGGTTAAAACCGCCAAACCTTAGATCGTCGAAGCGATGCGAATCGGCGATCGTCGAAAGCGGTCCCAACCGGCGCCATCGAAAATGCCCCGACAACGCGTTAGGTCGTCGAAGCGATCTACATCGGCGCCGTCGAAAATGGCCCAAAGGTTAAGTAATAACCCATCGCGGTGGGCGTCGAAAGCGATCTACCTTAAATGCCATCGAAGGGCACGATTGAAGGTCGTAGAGGCGATCGAGCCCGTTGGGACATTAACTTATCAAAGAATGGATGCGTTGAAATAAGCCACGAATGGCGGCCGAGCGGCCTTAAAGCTCAAAGACTTAGAGAAAAATAAACATACAAAGCGCGCATAAAGCGACCAAAAAGCAGCGCTATTGAAGTAGTGCGAAAGCGGCCGCCGGCGGCCCACAAGTTCAAAGCGAATAAGGCGAGTAAATGCAAGAAATCTGTGAGACATAGCAATATAAATTGACGGGCATAATTGTAAGCAAGTAAAGATTGTCATTACAAATATGGGGCCTTGGCCAAGCGCCACGAATGAAAGAAGCGCACGAGGCGAGAAAAATTATCGGGCAGAAGGCAATTTAAAATTACAAAATTACACAGCTCATCGGGCGGGCTTCAAAAAGAATGGTGGCGAGGCGAATGGCGTTGCCACTGCTCGTCATATTCTGCGGGCAACATGATCTTATTATTTTCGACATAGTGCGTGGGCGATCATCTTTTCATCAAAGTTGACTGCGGTCGGTATTCAATACCACTTTGCGAGAGCATTGTAAAAGCGCTCAATTGCGCCTCGGCCGGCTGGGCCACCTTCCGGATCGTTCCTCGGCTCGGCCTATCGGTCGCCCGAGGCGACCTGCTTGGCCCGTAGCATCAAGGTCGGCCTTCAATGCGACACGAGAAGCAAGCTCCTTGTTCCTCTTTGCGGCAGCTCGGTCTTCCTCCCCGTTTGGGGCCTTCTTCTTATTTGGAGGAGCTTGTCATACTTTAAGCTGCGCCTCGGCTAAAGCCTTGTCCTTTCTGCAAAATTCGGGTCGAAGGATTTATTAGTCGCTCGAACAAAGGTAAATGAAAAGTACAAGACTAAGGAGATAAAATTACCATCAGTTCGGCCACCGGCTCGGCCATGACTTTATCGACCCCATACAGTGAAGCCTTGAGGCGCCATGGGTTTCCTTGATGCTTGCTCCCGGATCGGCGCGCCCAAGCTTTGGTGAATGATGGGAACCTCCTCGTTGCGGCGGGACCCGACAATCACGCAGCAGCGTTTGGGTGGCGATCGGCCTTGGGAGGAGGCGGCCAGGGCTGCCGGCCGGCTTCTTCCCTTGGCTCTTAGGGGTGTGAGGACTTTGGAGGAAGGTTGGGATTACCCCAGGCAGAAAGCGCCGGGTCCATAGCCCCTCGCCCGGGCTTGGGGCGGAGGCGGCGGTTCCGGCTTTGCGGCCATCGCTACTGCGAAATAACGAGTCATGAGTTAGAAGAAAAAGAAAGTCAACAACGAGAATATAAGGGCGAAAAAGTTCAAAAGCGAACCAATCTCGGCCTCGGTTCATAGCGCCGTACAAGACAAAAGGCGGCAAGGTATGTCGCCCTTAGGATACGGGCGTATCATGCCCGCCGGCGACTTTATCATCTCCAAAGTCTCGGTCGGCCTCTCCCGGATCTTTCCTTTGTATAGATGTAATCTCGGCCGCTGCTGAGAAATGAGCCTCATTCCACATAATAGGGAAGTAAGGGGACCCAGCATCCGTCGGTGAACCTCACAAGCGGCCTTGCCAGCCTCTTGATTGGAGCGATCCAAAAATCGCGGCTTTTCGGGCGCTCCCAGCGACTCTGGGCGCTTTGAAAAATCGGTGATGGGTCTTACGCATCTTGAAGGAGACTTGCTCCTTTTCTCCTTGTTGGCGCTTCTCTGAGGCGGCTCGGCTCGAAGATAGCAAAGAAAAGCATCATCGATCTGCGCCAGAGCCGGCAGTCGGCGGCACCTCAAAGGTCTTTAAAAAGCGCCCATGCGTTTGGATGAAAGCGTGAAGGCGACCCCGATATGGCGCCATGAGCGTCGGCTGGAAGTCGGTGAAAGGAGGGTAATCTTCATCTTCTCGAGCACGAGCCGATACATCGTGAACTTGAAGTTGGAAGAGTAAGTCGCGATATCTTCGCCTCCTTCATACCTCTTATCCTCGGCCGGTGAGTCTTCAAGGCGGCTCGTAGATCGGGCAAAGCATCGTGACCGGCCGTAAGAATGCTCTGTTAGGCGAAGAGTCTCGACACCCAAGACATATCGGACACCTCCGAAACTCGTCGGCGGACCCGACCTCGGCTTGAACCTCGGCCGACCGCCCGTTCGACCCTCAGATGTTGGCTTCCAGGCGAAATATTGACTTGGTGAGCCACCTCTTCTCCTTGGATTTCTTGGCTGGCGCGCCGGGCCTCCACCATCTCCTCGTCCACGGCGGGGCGGCACTCTGCGCCTCGTCATCATCAATGATAATCACGTCGGCGTCTTCTTCTTCTCCTCCACTCGGGATGCAGCGTCTCTGGCGGTGGAGAGGCTGCTTTCGGCCGCTCGGCGAGAATGGGAAGATGCGGAACCGGCACTCTTGGAGCTAGTTGATCCCGAGCCGGAAGAAGCGAGAACTTCGAGCCGTCTTTGCTCGAGGAACTACTTGGAAAGCTAGAGCTTTTATCGTAGAAGGCGACTTGGTTTCACCGGCCTCGACATGTATGTGGCAAAAAGCTGGGCGGTCTTCGGGGAATCTGAGGCGATTAGCTTTGTCAAGTGGCATACCTAAACACTGTGATAGGGGATCGAGTCGGTCGATCGAGCAAAGCGCTCATGAGAGAGCGGTGGCCATCCTCGACGACACCCCTATCACGGCGTGGAAAAACACGAAGTACTTTAAAGAAAAAACTAAACTTGAAAAGAGTAAAGGGAAGCGATCGATTCATACCTTAGCGGATGTTGAAGATCGGTCGCAAGAAAAGCAACGACTTGAATGCAAGTCGGCGTGACGAGTCGGTCGTTAGCGAGCAAATCTTGGAAGTGTGAGAAATGAACTCGTGAAGGGCTATTTATAGTGTAAATTCCTAAGCGCGAAGGGGCCAGGGATCGAGAAGTCTGGCAGCCGCTTCTACCGCCAATGGTTGTCTCGGGCGGCCTCGGAAACACCAAGCGTCACGTCTTAAATGTCGGGAAAGACCAGCGTCCACGGCGGTACGGTAGGTGGTTGATGAGCGGTCGACACGCCCGTGGAAAAAGCAAGCGGCGCGTCGTTTCATCAAATTAACTTCACTCACGGGGGCATCGATTCAAGCCTCGGCCCGCTCGCCAGCGACCTAGGCTTGGGGGGCAAGTGTTCACTGGGTGTATTGGCAATTACGAGGGCGCCAGCAGCAATTGGACTGCGGCCCGACCCATCTCGATCGGCCCGTACGGCTGCTTGGGCGCATGATTCGCCGGCGAAAATCTCGCTAGCGGTCGGACCTCGCGCGGTATATATCGCCATTCGCATATGGCATCAGTGCGTTCTCTAACCTTGTGCTATCTGCGGCGACCTCTCACTAGATCGTCGGAGTGTCTTTGCGAGTACCACGAGGTGCTCAGCAGCGTGAAGCGGGCCGGTCCTTTCACTCCTTCAACGGCCAGGCCCGTAGGCGAATCAATCAACACTTCAACACTTCATTGGTCAAGATGCGATCGAAAGCTATTTCCACACCATCCTAGTATGTATCACGAGTGCGGCCGCGGGTATACATTCTTTTGAGCGTAACATTTTAATTCGTTGATCGGCAATTTAAAAATATTCATTTATCGCTTTTCGATCGTTTTGTGTGATGTATATGTGTTTTTAAATTACAACGTCGTTTATAAAATCATTATGTTATATAAGATGTCTATGTATATGTGTGTGTGTATATATATATATATATATATATATATATATATATATATATATATATATATATATTGGATATATTTAAATTAAATTATTTTTGACTATTATCAACATTGATTTTTGATTAAAATATGTATACTCCATAATTTCAAAAAATTCATGTGCTTGTTGACTAAATACTAAAAACTCTAATTTTGGTGGCAAGGCAGGGGGTTATTTATGGGTATGAACTATGTATACATAGAGTAGGATTATTTTAAGTAATTTGTCTCGTAAGTTATACATCGATTACCTTGGTGGAAACCCTACGGTACAATAAGTGCATCTTAGCTTTCCCTTTCTTCCTCGAATCGCGGTAGGCTCACAAATACCACCTTCAGCGATTAGCCCGATTTCACGCGTTTCTCGATCCTAAACTAAATCGTGGTCATCAATGGCGACACACTATGGGTCTTCGACCTCAGCGATTGGCGTCGCGGATCGACCGAAGCCCTCGTCAATCGGCTACATGATAACTAACGAAGAAAGTCACGATTAACATGGTAAATCTCTTGTATGCATATGATATCATTGTGTAGGAATTGTGAGTATTATGATTCGTTATATCAAATGCTATTGTTTTGATTGAGTACCAAGAGGAAGTGTGTACTTTGATTGTTTCCAATTTTATGTTTGATTTTGACAACTATATGATTTGGTTTAGGAACCACTTGTAATATGATTAAGTTTTCACAATTTTATTTACACAAATTTATTAGATCGTGAAAATTTTTGTTTACATTACCAATTGGATTGAAGCTGAAAATTCGGTTATTTATACGGAATAGGATCTATTTATGTCTCTTGATTTGTACTATTGGAATTAAAATTTCAACCGAGGATTATATGTGATATCGATTCGAGTTAAGTTTAATATTTCAACTTGCAATTGATTTAAAAATTAAGTATTGAATGAAGCTTAAATACAGAAGAAACCATTAATTAAATCATACTTTAACATATCGTGTCATGGTTCAAGCAAAGCAGTTTTAAAAAGACATATTATGTCATGATTCAAAATATCAAATTCATAGATACATAAAATTAAGGCATAAATTTACTTTTGGTCCTCTATTTTACTATATGGGCAATTTTGATCCCCCTTTTTATTTTGGGCAATTTTAATTGGTCCTCTATTTTACTAAATGTGCAATTTTGAAAATATTTAACTATTTAAAAATACAAAATGTAAAAATAGCTTATTTATGTTATATAATTAACTAATTTCTATTTTTAAATAAATATTTAACTATTGAAAATATAAAACAAAAATAATTTATTTCTATAAAAATTATTTGAAAAATAGGGGAACAAAATTGCACAAAAATAAATAGAGGATCAAAATGCGCATTTAGTAAAATAGAGGACTAAAATTAACCAAAATAAAATAGGGGATCCAAATTGCACATGTTATAAAATAGAGGACCAAAATTGCCCAAAATAAAATGAGAGGATCAAAATTGCACATTTAGTAAAATAGGGGACCAAAAGCGTATTTAAGCCTAAAATGAAAGGTTATTAGCTTGTGAATTTGCGGCAACAATCTGTAGAAGTAAAAGATGAGGAAGGAAGCAAAATCAATAATTAAGAGTAATAACCATGTCATAGGTGTTGGGGTATTCATCAAAAAGCCAATATTTTTGAATGGAATAAGATAGCATGGTTTGATTGGGAGGAAGCTCTAGAGCTGCCATATCACGTTCTGAGAACTTTGGTTGGTGTCTAATCCTAACAACATATGTCAAGCTCATAAGAAAATCTTATATAATGCTAATTTAACAATAAAATTTCAATTTCAATTCAGTGAGGAAAAAGGTAAACCAAAATAGTTATTGCGGTTGAGGAAGTGAGAAGAATTAAAAACACTTCAAGCAACATGGTGAATTTTAAACTATAACCTAATGTTTAAGACAATAGGGGAGTTCAAAATTCACAAACCCTAAAATTAATAACCTTCAATCATAAAAAAGGAGAGAGAGGAGGAGGAAAAAGATAATCACCAAAGAAAACTAAAAAACATGAACAAAAATTACAACAACAAAAAAGAAGCAAGTAGGCTAGAAAAAGGGAAATGCAAAAAATCCATTACCTTGTCCAAGATAAATCAACAAAATGCACAATGATTATTAAGCTTGATTAAAAAACCTTAAATTCAGAAAATTAACAAAAAAATCATAATTAAAAGTTAAAAATAATAATAGGTGAAGAAGAGTATGTGATGCTTCAATGGTAGAGGAAAGAGAATAAATAAAGCAGATTTGCGAATGGAGAAAGAAAATGAAAATTTAAAGGTTTATATAAATATTTTAAGCATAGTATTCAAAGAAATGGAAAAGCGTAAAACACAAAGTGACAATATATGAAGCTTTGCAATGGAAGACAGACCAGAAAATTTCTTATGATTATGGGGAGGGAGGAGAATGATTCGGACTTCTTATGTGAGTGGAGAGTTTATTGGGTTTGTCATTTGTGGGGTCCTCCACTATTAAATTCCATAATGAATGATTAATCTCCTAATTAAAGCGACTATCATTTGATTTTAAAAATAATCCTATATTACAAAAAATGTAGCCGTTGATATTATTACGACTAATTTGATCCAAGCGTGTATTTGTTAGATCATGGTTGTGAATTAAGTGGCGCAAGGATTACGAGGAGATGTTTCATTATAATTAATCCATGAATTGTGGTAATGTGTTAATTGGCGTAATTTGGAAACTTACTACACCTAGAATTAAGCAATTAAATGCAATTAAATATGGCTATTGTACTGTATATTTTCAATTAATTTTGGTAATTCATAAATTGAATGTGATATTTTGAAATTCTATAAGAAATCATGTACCTCAATAAAGCGTGATATATAATGATTTTCATAATTAGTGATTTTGTTTTTGAGGTAATTAATAATTTTGTTTGGAGCACCCAAAGACATAACTTCACAACAATCTAAAGCTAATAATTCCGGCTTTGTTAGTACAATAAAGGAATTTATACATAGAGAAAAAACAATTGTCCACATGAAGTAATACAAATGAGATAAACATGAAGTGTTTTTGAAGACCATTTTTGCGACGAGAAAAAATAAGTCATTTATTTCTTTGTCTTTGGTTAATGCAAATAATAAAATTAAAATATTATTGAAAGATGGGAAATTTTAAAGCCGGAAAAAGGTTCCAAGAAAATTTCTTATAAGCCCTTGCGTTGTTACATAAGCATTGCTCAGATGAGAGAAAACATGCGGCGCATGCAATAGAGAGGATCAATATAATAATACCAAGAACAATGAGAAGCGATCATATCCTCTCGTGAATAACAAAATGAAGGATAGTGGCGAGAAGAGATAGAAGAAGGCACATACGAAATGATGTGCAACATGTTACAAAACATACAAAGAAGTGATCAATTTGAAAAATGAGACTTAATTGAACAACACACCTTTGGTTTCAAAAACATTTAGCGACTACATATCAAGACATCCACCAAGGACTCTGTCAAGTTTGTTACTTGCCTTATTTGCTCAACCAATCTTTGGGTTTCTAAATCTTCAAATAGGCTATGTTGACACGATCGAAATGTTGGAAAAAGTCATCGAAGTAAGCACGGTGAAGATCCATGGTGATGTGCGCAAAAATAAAAAATCAAAACATCAATGAGTTAAGTGCAAAATGAAGTATACAAAAATTTTAAGAACTTCGGAAAGATGATAGGAAAATATTAAGAACTCGGAAGCGGACTTTGAGTGCGGTGTTTGCAAAAAAATTCACGATCTTTGAAAGTGATGGTATCGTGAGAAACCATTATTAAATGATTCTTGACATGGGTCGACCCACCATAAAATTCAATAAAGAATCTTTAATGCATTGTGTTAATTGGTATCGACATTACGAAAATAATAGACACCTACAACCGTTGATTTTTAATTTTTTCCTTTGACTCAAATCTGCGGTAGTTAGATCATCGTTGTTAATTACGGTGCAAAGTGTGCGAGAAGAAGTTTATTCTAAGCGATACACAAATTAAGCGAATGATTTAATTCAATTAAAGCCGTCGGTTTTCAATGTGAAATAAAGGCCTAGGATTCAATTTGAGTCGTTGGATCGATGCGAACACGATGGAGGGAAGCAGTTGAATTGATCGGATAATTCATTTGGTGAAGAGAGCAATTGGCGTGCCACGTATTTATCGATAGATGTATGTGTCATTTTACGATTGGTCCCTACGTGAATGTTGACTTGTACAACTTCGTGAATTAATATAGTTATGATATATATATATATATATATATATATATATATATATATATATATATATCACTCCTTTTATCTTTTCTTTGTTTGATAAAATATAGAGCAAATTAAGTCAATAATTTGTACAATTAGTAATAATTGCTCTAAAAGTGACTCATAAACATCTCTAAAAATACACTAAATTGGAGTTTATCAATCGTTTCCCACTGCCCGAGGCGTCGCACTCCCAAGCGCGGCCCAAGAAGAACGGTAGTGGAAACCCGAAAGCCACGGCGAAGAGATCCCGTGATCAAGATCGCGAGTTTAGGAGAACCAGATTCGAGCGGTTCAGCGAGGAACCCATGGTGGTTTTTGCGCCGTTATGCATGGGCGTTGGGAAGGTCATGAAGCGGTGAAAGAGGAAAGCGACCAAAAGGCTGCTTTGGTATATTTCTTTACTAGCTCGTTCTAACTTGCTATAGATCGATCGTTTGGCGGCCTTTCTTTTTCTTTTTGTAGCGGAAGCCGTCTTTGAGAGAATCTTTGCACTCACCAATGTTGAAGCCATGAAGAAGAAGCTAGAAAGTTATCGGCTCAAAAATGTTGTTGTGAGAGAGGCGAGTGAGGCGATAGAGAGAAAGTGCTAAGCGAAGAAACTACTCAATTTAACTCCACAATGGTAGTGCTTATATGAATCCACTTGTTTATTGGGTATGCACCAAATAAGCACTACCTTTATTACCTATGGATCACAACAATACATCAAGTTAAATGGGGGCCGATCAAAATCAGTCACCCGAGGATCCAAGACAAGATCGGACTAACCACGACTATGTTCACTTGAGTGGTGGGCCGACTTATGTAGTAGTACCACTGTCTGGGTTGCGATAAGCGCAAATTACCACACATGAGCTCAATCTATGAGAAAAGCTTTGGGCGGTAAGAAAAGGTTTGATTTTGTGGATGCAATTGAAGTCATTGATTCATTCCACCTTAAATTTAAAGCTTTGAGAAGATATATGTTTGTTCACTCATGGATTATGAACTTAGTGGTTGAGACTATTGGCCAAAGCATTGACTTCCTTACTCTACTCTAAACTACGGGCATCTGGCCAGAAGCGAGATTATAGAGTCAAGGGCGGGGATGAGAAATCAAAGGTAGTTGAAAAGACAAACTTTACTTGAACCCTCCTCAGTGGGGTTTTTCACCCTCGATAGTGATATTGCGGTCTCTAGCGCCTAGGAGCTTCTTTGGTAGTGGAGGAATTTTCATAAATTATTTTTGTTTAGCCGTCTTCGCCTTTTCTCACAAATAAGAGTGTTACTCGGTTCTTGTGTGGAGACTTTGGGCCATCCATCATAAACTTAGCTCATTATGGGGAGAGGTGGAGAGGATACATAGACTTAAGCTTAGCCAACAAAACCAAAACATGTGTGTTTTACCTCGTTATTCAAATGATTTTTGCCTTAAAACTAAACTAAGCCGCCTTTGAAAAACACCCTTAGTTGAGTAGTTAGCTTCCTCGTGTTCTTTAGTTCTCCAACTTGGGGTTTAATTCCATTTTCTCCATAAAAAGGCTAGCCATCTCAATGGTTTACAATGAAAATCTCTCGTCTATACATTAAAATGAACACATATTTTAGAAGAAAAAACCCACAAATTAGACGTTGTTTGGCTAAACCAATGTATTTTCAACGCGCACAATTGCAGACACAAATCTCATAAGTACTTAGATTAATTTAAAGGGTTGATCCCTCCCACAGTACCTTTTCTATCTTTGTCGGCGGATATCAGACCCTTGACAAAATTATTTGTAACAATAAAAAAAAAACAACTAAAAATTATTATATTTTCTCTTTATTTAACGTGCATTCCTTTTCAGTTTATTTCCTTCATTTATCTTTTCATCCAAAACCCCATAGCTAGTAATAAAAAATAATAGTAATAATCCAAAGTCATAAACACATACTCCCTCAGTCTCAAATTGTTTGTTGTTTTAATAAAATCAATTTATTTTTCTCAAATTAATTGTTATTTTCGATTTTCAATGACACTTTTAATAGTGCTTTTGCCACTTATCTGCTTATTAATTATGATGATTTTTCATACAATATATCATTCGCGTTTATACATATAGAGATAAATGGTTAAAAATAAATCAGACAATGACTTTTTAGAAAATATAGGCACATAATCTTTTTTTCTTAAAGGCGTGTAAAGTCTTAAAGCGTAAATGAAAGTCGGAAGGAGTGAGAGAGTAAATTAATTGAAGAAGTTTGAAATGAAATTAAAGGCAAACCAACCACTCCCATTACTTGTCAATTGTCACAGTCAACAATATGACAAGTTTAATTCAACAAGTGCGTGTCTTCACATGTTGTGAGTGGGCAAGAATCTTGAAGATTGTTGGCAACTTTGTACGTGTCAACCTTACCTTAAAAATGCAAGCTTCCTTCCTAGCTAAGGAAAGAATAAGCTTGGAAGAAAAGAAAGTGGAGCAGTAATAATTGTACGATGTTTAGAGATAGTATTTTTTCTGAAAAAGTAGCGATCCTCTTTGTTGAAAGGGCATACTACCGCATAATAACCTAGAAAACGACAAGTCAGTTAATGCACTTCAGTTCAATGAGAAGGCTATTTCACAACATTTTTTCCGTTTGGGTTTGAGGAGAGAAAGGGAAATAGATCGAGAGAGAAAGAGAGAAATGGGAGTGTTTTCCAATAAGATCGATCGTGAAGAACTGAAGCCTGGTGATCACATTTACTCATGGAGACAAGCGTATATCTACGCTCATCACAGTCTCTTCTTTTTCATTTTCAATTTATCATATTTTTCATATTTCTCTTTCTAGGTATTCATTTGTTGAACTGTTTTCATCATTTCGTTCTTATATTGGAAATTAATTTCAAGTGTATTCATGTGCTGGTGATTGGTAACTGTTTTTGTATTCAGTTTGATTGAATGTGGATTTAGGATACGCATGTGTCTTGTATTGTAGTTTAATCGCAATAATTTGGATTCAACTTCAATTTCAGTTTGCTCAAGCAATATAGTTGTTATTGAGTCGATCTAAATTGGTGATGAATTAAGTAAAGGGATAACAATTGTTAGCGGATTTATTTTGAGGTTTATAATCTGACATGGTTCCTGGATTTATTTTGATGAACATGTGTGTGTTATTCTTAGTATCACCAGTTGTAGGCGGATCTTTCAGTCTTCGTAGTTTTATTGTATTGTACTGCTGTTCCTTAATTATGATCGAACTATTGGGTAGTAGGATTTGCAGGTTTTGAAATATCTATATATGGACAATCATACAAGTTAAACACAAACCTTTTTGCCATTGATGATTTGATGCAAGCAAATGATATATTGTGTATTTACTTATTGGACATTAACAGTGTTAGCAGCATATTACGTAAGTTACTAATATTATGGAATATATTGAACATCAATGGGGACAAGTAAAATTGAGAATGCATGCTTTGCAGGGCCAATTAACTTTTGTCATAGACAGCTTAGCGCGGGTGAGAAATCACAGGTTGCCAGTCTCTCGCTGTTCATGTAGGTGTCTGGCTCTTTTTGGGCTAGAGGAGTAATCACGAAACATATTTGCGCTGTGCATAAAGAGAACTTTAAGACTAGATATCACCACATGAATTCTAGGATTTAGAAGCATTTTACCAGATTCATATACAGTTAAATTCCATTGATCTTGTTGCATGCAGTAGTGCTTTTATATTTATGATTCATAGTATTAAGTGTTTATCGTAATAAAAAAGTTTGACTAATATACATAATCGGTGGTCAATGAATTAGAAATTAAAGTATGTGTGATAATTTTTAAATAGTATTATCGTATTTATAGTACCATTTTACAATTTTGACTATTTGTTAATTTGTTAATCATTGTTACTGACTTATTAGCTAATTTGGTTCTTGGAATTTCATAAATGTTCAAATTAGTTCCCGGCATTTGCAATACATCGACTTTGTTCTGACTTTTACAAGTGTTTCAATTTAGTCTCTCTATTTTGGAAATAAAGACCATATTGAAACACTTTTGCATAAACCCAAGTCTAAGTTGATATGTTGTAAATGTCGGGGACTCTATGAAATTTCAAGGACTAAATTGACTAACAACTCAATTTGTCGATTAAAAACCACAAAGAGTAGCGTAAAAAGTCCCTCATAATCGCTCTTACCGGCAGAGAAATACACATAGGCTCTTGAGACTTTCTCTCTTCCTTGCCAACCTCAAAGGAACCCATTTTTGTTTGCGTTTGGATTGTAGGAGAGAAAGGGAAGAGGAAAATGAGAGTGTTTTTGAATAAGATCGATTGGCAAGAACTGAAGCCCATTGAGCTCATTTACTCATGGAGACAAGCATACATCTACGCTCATCATGGTCTCTTCTTTTTCTCTTCACTCCTCTTTTAAAAAATTATCATCTTTTTATATTTCTTTTTTGATATTCATTTGTTGAACTGTTTTCTTTTGTTTTCATCATTTCGTTCTTGTTTAGGAAAATTAATTTCCAGTGGATGTGCTGATGATTGATAGCTGTTTATATTCAGTTTGAATGAATGTGGATTTAGGATACGTACTTGTAGTCTAACTGCAATAATTTTGATCCACTTCAATTTCAGTGTGCTGAAGTAACATAGTTGTTATTGAATCGGCCAAAATTGGTCATCATGAATTAAACCACGAGAGATATAAGTAAAGTGATAGCAATAATGCTTTGTACCCCAAATTTTAGAGGAGATCGTTCGTTCTTGCTTTCTCATGATTATAATTTGTGTGATCTTATTGTGGTGTGTTATAAATATGAGTTTAATTAGTATGCACTCTAGGTTTAAAGATTTTTACATTGTCAGTGGATCAGATTTAGTGGTAGTATGTATTACTTTTAAGGTGATTAGGAATTAGGATAAGGATCAAACATTGTTAATGATGTATTAATTTCTGATTAGTTGATGCTGTAACAAATCCTTACATATAACTTAGGTTGGTGTCCTATACAAGGAGATTGGAGGCAAAACCTTGTAGTTTTGGTCTTTACTAACAGATAACAATCTTTTATATTGAGTGGGTTCTGGAAGCTTTGGATCCAAGTCTAACAGGGTTGTGAATGATTTGATACTTCCTTGTGACCAAATAAGGATTTTACTGAAAATTTATTTTACTTGGAAATGCAAGTCATTGATGCCACTTATCATTGTTCACTAGTGAGCACCTATGAAGCTGGAAGAACTTTTCTGGTTTAACCTTATAAGCTAATACACGAACATGCTAGCATGTATTATTTTGCATAGGCCCTGATGCTTGCATATTTTTAAACTTTTCTGTTAGTTCACCATTATCTCTTTAAGGTACTTCTTTTGTTCTAGTTATGTCCCAACTCCCAAGGTTTTTGAAAGTTAAGCCCTTCTGAAATTGATTGTTGACTTGAGTCTTTGAATGTCTTGGTTACCCCAGAGTCCACTTGCAAGTAGTTTGAAATAAGTATCTATGCAAAGTAATTCTTGGAATTTAATCTTATACTCATGACATGAACCTCATGCTTATAATCTATTTGCATCTTCTACGTTTATATCCAGAAGTTATGAGGTTTTATATTATGACATGGTTCCTGGATTTATTTTGATGAAGATGTGTATGCTATTCTTGGTATCACCAGTTGTGAGCGGATCTCTCCGTCTTTGTAGTTTTATTCAACTGCTGTTCCTTTAATATGATGGAACTATTGGGTAGTTGGATTTGCAAGTTTTGAGACATCTACATATGGACAAATATCGAATTAAACACAAACTTTTTTGTTATTGATTAATTGATGATTTGATGCAAGCAAGTGGGATATTAACAGTGTTAGCAGCATATTATGTAGCTACTAATATTAAGGAATATTTTGAACATCAATGGAGACAAGTAATATTGAAATTGCATGCTTTGCAAGGTCAATTAACTTTCTGTCGAAGACAGTTTAGCGCGTGGTGAGAAATCACAGGCTGCCAGTCTCTCTCTGTCCATGTAGGTTTCTGGCTCTTTTTGGGCTAGAGGTGTAATGCAAAACATATGTTCTTTGTGCATATAGAGAACTTGACGACTAGATATCATTCACATGAAATCTAGGATTTATAAACATTTTACCAGATTTATAGAGTTAGATGCCATTGATCGTGTTGCATGCATTAGTCCTTTTATATTTATATTCTGATAAACCATAGTTAATATATGATACTGAAATTGCCATATTTGTTTTGCCAAATGCTGCTGTGCAAAATTGCAGGAATCTATGTCGGTGATGGAATGGTGATCCACTTTACCAGGGAGAAGGGCAAGAAATTGGAACAGGAACTGTGTTGGACCGTTTCCTTTGCAGTTCATCACCTGCTAATGCTACCGACACTCCATGCCCGAAATGTGGCGACCAAATAAAGACTGATGGTGTCATCTCTTCCTGTTTGGATTGTTTTCTTTCTGGTGATAATCTCTACCTCTTTGAATATGGTGTCTCACGTCCATTTTATCTAGCCAAAGCTCGGCGGAACCTGCACCACAGCGGTTTGTGATCCATCTGAAGGCGTTCTTCACCGTGCTTCATTTCTTCTTGAAAATGGATTTGGCGGTTACAATATTTTTAAGAATAACTGTGAAGACTTTGCAATTTACTGCAAAACAGGTCTACTTATTTGTACAAGCATGAGTGTAGGCGGGGCGGGCAAGCAGCATCTTACTTGGCTGCTGCTAGTGCTGTAGTTTCAACTACGCCGTTTTATGCCCACCAGTGTTAGTGGTTTGGCTGTGGTAGGCTACGTCAAGTATTGTGTCAGCCGATTGGGTTCTGATATTGGAATGCGACACGATGTTTCCAAAGTTGCAGTGGAAAGTTTTATAGCTTCACCTGGTTTAGATGAACCACAGACGCTTATAGCTTCACCTGGTTTAGATGAACCACAGAGGCTTACAGCTTCACCTGGCTTAGGTGAACAAGAGAAGACAGCTAAGATGACCAAGGAAGATTAAGTTGGTGGACAAAGTGTCATGTTGTAACGTTGAATGTGAAACTTATATGAATGTTGTTAATGTATTGTGTTTGTTAAATGTTTACATTTGTGCAGTTTGTTGATGATCACTGATACTGTCATTTGGATATATAAGTTATTACACTACTCTAAATTTTATTTGAATAATTCTGGTTCTTCGTGACATTACTTGGAATCTTGGATATAGGCATAATATTATTTTTGTGGTATTCTATAGGTGCTCGATCGAAGTAGTACATGTAGAATAATTACACTACTCTAAACAGGTTCTGCCTACTTTCATGCTTTGTTTGGTGTTTGATTCAAGAGAAAGAAGTGAGTGGAGAAAGAAATGGGTAGTTTTATTAATCAATGAGTTGTTGGGATTTCACGGGTTCGACACCAATGTACCGAACCAGGTACGGCTGATTGGTGTCGTGGCATATGTGTTGTGACACACTCTCTACTGTATAAGTTTTAATAGGTTCGGCAGTATGTCACTGAATTAATACGGTTTCATACTCCGTACTTGAAATTTTGTATGCTTTGCACTTCATGCCTGATTAATTCATAATCATATACCTATTTTATAATCTATTGTGAATAGATTATCTATAAGGTATCGTGTATATGATTATGCATTCTTCCTCAATTATTCTTTTGGTATATGAACTATTGAATAGATTCGCCATAGAAGAATCAATATCAACAACTACTTTAATAGCACAATATGTCAAATAGTGAATTTTGAAATTTGCTCATAAATCGAAATTCTCACTCGGAACACTTCCTAAAAACCGGCGAAAGGAAAAAGGAAGTAGTCATTGACTTATTCAGCACACCAAATTCAACTTCCTTCTTGAACAAAAAAATAGCACAATATGAAAAGAGTGGAACTTGTTGAAAAGTGCAGTATTGATGTGTTGTACCAATTCGCCTTTGATGTGTCGTATCATTCCAAAATGTAGCGTGAGGTGGTTTCTAGCGTGTTCCACGTGATGGTAATTTTGAAATATTTTAAGTTTGGTGTGTAGTGAGCGGGAGGCGGAGTGGGAAAAGCAGCGGGTCAACTATTGATTTCCAATTTCCATGAATTAATTGCAAAAAAAGTGTCACATAGATCTAAGAATTTATTTAAAAATATACACCCATTTGGAGTTTTTTTTTGGTGGTGTTTATTTTATGGTGACCCATTTGGAGTTCCTCACATACCCCAAAGCACCGAAATCATATTATAATTTGATCCTTCTTATTAGTAAGGAACACTTGCACAACTCTAACAACTTATAAAAGCTGAAAATTAAAATATCTATCATCTTCTCTAGAATTATCCAAGTTTTGTAGTGTTTATATGAAAAATTGTTTTTGAATATTCTCAAAGGAGTTTTTATCAAAGCTGTTCTTTAGGAGAACAAAAAGCGCATGTTCTCGAAGGAGCTAACTATAGTATAATTTGGAAGAAAAATATAATGGATATTACTAAAATCTGCACAAAGCATGACTACGGTGGAAACAAAAATCTTTGTGAAAAACTTTTCTGATTAAAAATAGTAAATACTAGTCGTCGTGGCCGGGGTCTCGGCGGATAACTCAAAAATAGATATTAGAAATTCGCCACCCAATTTATTTTAAATAGGGAAATTGAGAAAAACCTAAACCTATGATTATTTAGTGCGTTAACTAGGTCGGATTCGGAAGTCGGTTATGCGTAGGGAAGGAAGTGCACCCCTAACACATATGTCCTAAGATAGTTACCTTAAATTTGATTTATGCAATAATTAATAGGTTGTTTAATTATTTGTTCACCCAAAAATAAGATTAAATAGGATTTGATAGAGAAAAAATAGTTCATTATTTATAAATAAGTAAAATAGGGACTAATTTGGAAAATTTTAATTTTGACTTGACAGGGAAGCCCTGCTCCTACGTACCCTCTGGTGCAATGAGAGACTCAAAAGTCACGTAGTTATTCAAGAAAAATTTGTTGGTTGGTTGAATTTAGTTTTGAAGGGTTTAAGATCTAAGTTGTACAACTCGATTCTCTTAAGCGGGATTGACAATATGTACATCTCGGCCAAACCTAATTTTTTTGATTTTATGAAAATAGGTGTTTAAAGGAAAAGAAAGCTGTTTGGAGATTTTTAGAAAATGTTGATTTATTGATTTGATTTTAATTTTTGAAGGGTTTAGGACCAATTTGTACAACTCGGGTCTCTTAAGCCAGGTATGGCGGATTTGATAAGATGTACATCTCGATCAAATCCTAATTGTGTTATTATAACTAAAATAGAATCGATTCATTTAATGGCTACTTATTTATTCATTAATTTGATTTATTTGGTTTGATTGCATTTGACTTCTCTCTAATATTTTGATTCAATTTTTATTTGTATTAATTTTTTTAATTCAAATTAAATGACAATTAAAGCTAATTAATAAATGACAACTAAAGCTAATTAATTTCTGATTCTTGAATTCTTTTTACATTTTTGTAAATTTTTTTGAACTTAATTTTTGGTCATTACTAATCACTAATAGAAACAAAACTAGAAAAACAACACTCATTGATCTTCACATTTTTAGATTTTGAGATAAGCAAAAAACAAAAAATGTGACTAAGAAAAATAAGTTAGCCAACCTTCCCTTTTGACTTTTGGATCGATCCTTATGATTTATCGTTGTTGCTATGTGTCACTCCTTTACATTTATTCTTTGTTGTTTTGATTGTTGAAAACCAAACCCAGATCTAGCTCTTCCTACCAGCGAACTCGATCCTCGCGATTAGGGTTTCAATGTGAACCCCTAATCGTTTTTAATGATCTCGAAATCTAAATCTCGGGAGAGAGAAAGTGATGGTGTGATTTCAGGAGAGAAAGAGAGAGAGTGGTGGTGATGGTTGCGAAGGAGAGAGAGAGAGAGAGTGGTGGTGATGGGAGAGAGTCTTTGGATGGTGGTTATTTGTATGTGGTGGTGTTTGATGGTGATGTGGTGGTTAGAGAGAAGAGTGGTGTGAGTGGTGGTTGGAGAGATGAGTGGGGTGAGTGGTGATTAGAGAGAAGAGTGGTGCTCTTCCCCCTTTTCCTCTCTTGTCATCTCCTCTCCCTATATTGTATTTTTCTTTCTTTTTCTCTTCCTTTTTACTATGATTTGATTTGTTTTATAGGTAAAAATTAGGGTTTTAGACATTAATGTTGTTTGGTAGAGCCTTTGGTATTTTTGACTTTTTGGATCTAAAGCGGCCCAAATCGACTTGGATCGGTTTGGAGCATCCTAATTTCTATTTTTTTATTTCGGATTTTGTAAATTATTTATTTTTGGATTGTTGTAAAAATAAACATTTGTAACACAATTAATTAAATATACTTTTTTTGTAATTTTACGAATGATTTTTTTGTTTAGCTGAAAATAGTAAAAACAACGTAAAAGTGACAAGCGAGCAAAGCGACAAATATAATACTAAAATTCGAAAATAAAAACAACTTTGGAAAAAATTGAGTGTTCACACTAGTGGTAGTTGCAATAAACAAAAGTATAAATCCTACAATGATCGAAAGATTCAAAACACATGTGGTTAGCTTGTTTGGAGAGGCCTAGTTGTTTTAGAATGCAAGTCTTACTTAATATACATATTAATATAATAAAAGTATGTTTATAAACAAGTTTTTGTAGTTAAAAGTAAAATTGAAATAAATTATATTTAAAAACTTTTATTTCAAAAAATGTATAATAAAGTCTGTAATGGAATCTCAACAATACAAGAAAGTGACACATTTTTACTCTTAATTTTTTGACAATATTTTTAATCTTAACTTAACGTGTTTTGCAAAAAAAAAAAAAAAAGAATTATATTTAATGTAAAATACTTTGCAAAACCCAAATGCATGGGAGTTTGAAGCTCTCAATTCCTATTCTTAATAAACATACCTAAAATATTACTCCCTTCAGACTTAAATACTAGGAAAAAAGAAGAGAACTTATAAAACAATTTTGAATTTAATACATGTACATTTTGTTTAAAAACTATCCTCATATTTGTTTATAAATCGGTTATCCTATACACACAGCTTTGAGACTAATCTCTCGAGTCGGGTAGTACCTGCAATGGTGGCAAAACTCTCCTTAATAGATTTAACATTCTTTTAATCTAGAAAGTGAATTCAAATCCAAGACCATGGTTAAACTTTTTTTATTTTGAAAGACAAACATATAATGATATATAAAATGGAAGAGACTCCAAAACCATGGTTAAGCTGAAAGAGACTCCGACGACGATCTAATCCAAGTACTTGCGTAGTTAGGAGTAGTATGTCTATACATAATTATAATAAAAAAAATAGTCCCTTTTAATAACTTTATCCTATTTAATGTTATCTTTTCAAAACTATCATTGATTTAATGATATCATGAAACAATTTCTCATAGTTTAAAAAATATACATATGCGTTCTGTAATTATATCAAAGAAAATTATGTTCAATTAAGTTCCTCTTCAACGTGAATGAAGAGCAATGGTGCAGGTTGTACCTTTGGTGCATGGTTTCCATATGTCCTTTGGTAACTCTAAACAAGAATGTTACCACAAAAAACTTTGCAGAAGTAGTTGTGCATGGATGCCATGTGCACAAGGTGCATGATACCCTCTTGTCTTAGACACAACAATATTGGTACCACAGGCTTTGGAGAGATCAATGATCTTGTATTGATGCTATTCTATTGCTGCATGGGTTCCGATAGCGGAAAAAATAAAAAGACAATACGAGGGTGAACCATTAGCATGAAAAAAAAAAAGCGATGTCGAGGATGAGCCGTTAGCACAAAATTTAAAAGACAATGCGGGGTTGAGCGGTTAGCATGAAAAGTAAAAAAGCGATGTGAGGCGGTGAGCAGTTGTACGAATTTAAAAGACAATGCGAGTGAGCCGTTAGCATGAAAAGTAAAAAAGCAATGTCGGGTTTGACCGTGTACGAAATTTAAAAAGACAATGTCGAGGGTGAGCGTTAGCATGAAAGTAAAAGCGATTGCTAGAGGCTGAGCACCGTTAGCACAAAATTTAAAAGACAATGCCAAGGTGAGCAGTTAGCATGAAAAGTAAACAAAAAAAAGCGATTGCTAGAAATTTGAACCTTTAGCATGAAAGCGTAAAAAGACAATGTCGAGGGCTGAGCAGTTAGCATGAAAAGTAAAAAAAGCGGTGCGAGGGCTGAGCCGTTAGCACAAAACTTAAAAGACAATGTCGGGGCTGAGCAGTTAGCATGAAAAAAGTAAAAAGCGGTGTCGAGAGGGTGAGCAGATTGTACGAAAGGTAAAGTATGTAATGCACATCTTGCTTTGGAGGACTCTCTTTTTATTACTTTATTTACAAAAACTGAACATAAATGTATGTTTCTAGTCATGAAGTGGAATGCATGGATGGACATGAAAATATATACAAACTATGACGTGAAATGCATGAATTATGCATGAGTCTTGAGTAGAAATTGAGATGTCCCTATCTTGACACTTAAAACACATTTTCTTTTGAGCATGCTTATTTGAAACCAATCAAGTTTGTCCTCATATGGAGCTTATCCTCAACATAGCTAACTTGCTTAGACCCCTTTTCTCTTTTTATGATCAACTTCTCACCTTTCTAGCAAATCATACTCAAATTTGACCTTCTCTCTCTTCTTTATTTTTCTCTCTCTCATGGATCGTCATTAGATCTCTAAATCACATCACTAATTCCAAGTTGACTATTTTTGAAGCATTACTTAATGAACATGCATGGATTCACAAGTATTTGAGAAATTTGAGATTTCTTGGGTTTTGGATTTTTGGTTTGAAAGTGGAGGTATTTTTAGAGGGAAGACATAGGGAGGACAAAGGCGACACAAGATGTTAGGGAAAGATATTATGGCATCCTCGAGTTATTGGGCATTCCATTTACTTGAGGTGCAGACTTCAGCGAGAGGTGGGTTTTAACACGGAGAGGAAGACTACGGGCGTAACAAGCGAGAATCGACATCCTCGAGGGTCTTGCAAACATTTATGCCGGTGTTGGTAAAAGGAATCATACAGAGAGAGGCTGCGGGTGTACAAAACAAAGTTTGACTCATGAAAGGCCATGCAAAGATTTTTATACGTGTAACAACATGCATTCTTCACGAGAAAACAACTTCAGTGTGGAAAAGAAAGTTTTGACTCGGGGCGAGGTCTTGCCTGAGGTTTTGCCCAGTATTGGTAAAATTTGTTGCTCCATGAGAGTGTCTTGGTGTAGCAAACAAAGTTTAGCGACTATTTGGTATAGTAAAATTATGCCTCATTCAGGTGAAAGACATTGCCACTGAGAGAATACTACAGTGTAACAAGAAACAATTAACTCTTAAAGGGTCTTGCGAAACTTTGCCCAGTGTGGGGTTTCTCGAGACTCTCAAGATTATCCTTCACAAAATTGCCCAAATGTACACTATTGTTTGGCCAAAGTAAAAGAAATTTTCGAGTGAACTACATAAACTTCTCATTGTAAGTCTCATTTCCCTTTTGTACCCTAATTTTTGCGAAGATTAAAGACTTGGTGCACAAGGATAGGTGGGAGGAGGTCATCTCTCTCTCGCTCTCTATTATTGATTACGTTGATGAGTGAGTGCTTATCTAATCTGAAGTTTTTGAAATTTTGCTTGCTCACGATAAACATGCTCTTATTAAATATGTGCATGACACATAGTTGACTTTGCACTGAGGCGATTTATCTAAATTTTGCATGGACTAACCATATCCCACACTTGGGAATCGGGACGACCAGCGGGTATTTTTCGCATTTAGTTTTTATCGATTAACTTATATTTTTGATTTAGTGCACCCTCCCACTCCGTGATGCGCCTAGATGTGTTGATTTTAGCCGATGATTCTCTTGGCGATTTATAGATTCACACCTTTTTCATATTACACGCATATTTATTATTGTACAGCGTTTTGTAATTACACACGTTTATTTATCCATCATATCTACACCGTTGATCAAATGACAAGCTGTTAAAATGCCAACCGTTAAAATTAAAACCATTGATCAAATCACGGTAGTTAAAATTATAGCAGTTGATCAAATCACAAGCAATTAAAATCACAACAGTTGATCAAATAACAATCGTCAACAAATAATAAACCCATCGTATATACCATTGGTGGGACATATATCACGATGTTGTATATTTAGGTATCGTATATACCCCCACAAAGCGTATATACGATTGACTTAAAACACATCAATCGTATATCGCACCATGAACATATATCGATGCCTAAAAATGAACATCGTATATATGTCAAAAAAACATATATACGATTGGTGTAATTGTTGTTAAAAAAATCACGTTCTTGAAGGGCATTTTGGGGTTTCACTATTACATTGGGGGTATATGAAATAGTTTCACTAAAGCGTAGATATTCCTCTCAGGCGCCTCCTTCTTCTTGTGTGGGAGAATATTGTTGTGGTTGTTCATGTTCTTCAAAATCGGTTTCTTGATTAATTTCTTGATTTTCATTTTGTTTAGAACAGCTCAACCTCGAGCTTTGTTCCAAACTTCCACGCGTCTTTCTCAATTTCAGCATAAGAAATCCTCTCAAAATTCACCCCTTGCACACACTGATAGACTATGGAAAACGCCTTATTGTAATCTGTTTTCTTGGATTTGTTGTAGGAAGCACTATCATCCTCTTATTGGATGCCTATTTGCACTTTTTCAAAACTCATTTGAAATCAAAGATCACTTGCCTCCTCACCACCCACTTCTCCCAATTCTTGACAAGAATTGGTAGTTTATAACACCCAAAATAATTCAATTAATTAACTTAGTTGAGTTATTAAGGGTTTGCAACATTTACTTTTAAGTCAAATAATTCATTAAGTGAAGGTTAAGCATGTGTTGCATTTTAGGAAAATGTCTAAGTTAGGAAAGGGTGTGGGTAGAAGAAGCCCACGGCCTAATAAGACAAGGCCTCATTTAAGTCCTTAGGACATGTTAAATGGTGCCTTCGTAGGAGACCATTTACATTGTTCCAAAAATAGTCAAAGTTACAAAATTAAGAAAGTAGAGAGAAGTGAGACTTAGAGAGAAGGAAGAGAAGCGAAGGGAGAACCAGAGAAAAAGGGAAGAGTGAAAGCTGAATCTTGAAGGATTCCTAGAAGTGCTAGTGAAGAGGGTGTGTCTCACGGTTGTCATCGGGTTAGGGGGCTTTTAATCCTTGTAATGTTTTGTGTTTAGTAGTATTTTTGGTGTGAGTGGTTACGATCACCTTGCATGTGTTTTATGTGTTGTTCATAACATGTTTTTTTGTGTTTTGCTCTTCTTTGTGATTTGTGGTGAGTCTGATGGTGGATCGGTTGGGAAGAGAGAGGAGTGTAACACTCTCTACATTGCAGTAATGGTCTGAAGGGAGCATTGCATGGTGAGGCATCGGAGGGTGAATCGGCGTAGTGTGAAGAAAATGGGTTTGCATGTAGAGTTAGGGAGAGGATCGGAGGCGATGGAGTGAGTATCAGAGTGTGCATGAAGTGTGGTATCTTTGAAATGGGTTGCATGTTGGGTTTAAGTAAAGAAAGTAAAAAGAAGTAAAATGGGAGTCAGCGCCTTTATTGCGCGTGGCCAGAAATACCCTTGACTTAGTGAGTGAGAAAGCAGAGTTGAGGAAGTCAGCGCCTAGGGTGTCTTGGTGTTGAGTCTGTTGGTGAGTTTGAGGAGAGTATGTGTCCAAATACCATTAGCGAGGGTAAGGCGCATCGCCCAGGAAGTGTAGGTGTTTCGCGCGCCAAGGTTCTGGGGTGTAGAGGAGTAGTGAGCAGAAGTCTGGCCCAGCCCAGGAGTAGCGTCGCCAGGGTGAAGCAGCCAAAATGCCTAAGTGGAGTGACTAGGCGAGTTATGCGAGGTGAATCCCACAGTGAGAGGTTCTAGCCTAAGGGAATGCGTGGCTGTGGCGTGCTCTGAGATTGAGGTTTTTGCGTGTAACATCTTGGAGTGCGAAAGGTGAGCTGGAGTCTTAGAGGTGATGTAGAATCAGAGTTGGAGTAGTTAGCAGGTACACACGTAGTGTGTGCGAAGTGATGTTGGCGCCAATGTTGCCTAGCACATTGTGGGGCCATGCTGTGAGTGCTATTTTAGCACCGAATGTGCAAAGTAAGGGGCGATAGAGTCCATTTTGGTCCTTAGGTGACATTTTGGTCCACTAAGTGTGTCGTTGCGGTCCTCGGTGTGACAATTAGTCCACCATGGAGTCTTAAGGGTGATTGAGAGAGAGTCGGTTGTAGGTCCTAGGGTGATTCTCACAGGTGTAGTAGTAAGTCGACCTTGGCAGCATGTAAATGCAGATGGTGTGGGCGTCGGTGTGGCGGCGGAGTAGAGCGGCGGGTAAAGCGGCGAATGCGGCGGTGAGCAGCGGTGTAAGCATTCACATGCGTTATGTTTGATTGGTGTGTGATTGCATTTGTCATGAAGTCACATGTTCATGTGCATATTCTGACGGAGGAGGTTTCGGCCTCGATGTGGTAGGACTTGGTCTCCATATCAAATAACGGCGGAGTAAATAACGGCCGGAGTAAATACTGACGGAGGCGATGGAAGGCTAAATAACGGCAATGGAGGTACCTCATTGCATAATGCCACGTGTGGTTGGGTTGCATACATGCATACATTTCATAATTTAATGTGTTTTTGGTGATTGATAATTGTTGTGGTTATTTGAACTATCGGTGAGTTTGTATTAGATTTGAGGCAGGGGTGCTTTAGTGCTATCTCTAACCTTAAGCTTCTTCACATTATATTACTTGTGTTAAGAGACTCACCACTATTTGCTTTTATGTTGCTTCTCATGTCGGCGACTTGCGGTACACATGAGTGATAGTTGTGCCTAGTTCAAGTCGGTTGTGTATGCGCTGCAGTGCGTGTAACCTTTGGGATGGAAGTAGGAGTAGATTTTAGTGCTTCTTATCATAGATCTTGTGTACTTTACGCTAGATAGTCTTTTGAACTAAAACTATCACATTTTGTTGTAACTTTTACTATGTATTATGACTTGATGTCTTCTTGGCCGAGGTGCCTTATGTTATGGGCTTAGACCGCACTGCGGAGATGTGATGCGCGCATGAGGTTGTGCGTGGACTACTGACGGTTGAACAAGGTTACAATTAAGAACAAGTATCACTTTACCAAGAATTGACAATTTGATGGATCGATTAGTGGGTACTCGGTATTTTCAAGATTGATTTGAGGTCGGGCTACCATCGAATCAAAGTGAAGAACACGAGCGTACCAAAGGCGGCTTTTAGAACTTCGGTATGGACAACTACGAGTACTTAGTAATGCCATTCGGTGTCACTTAATGCTCGAGGGTATTCATGGAGTATATGAATCGTATTTTCCATGAGTACTTAGATCGGTTTGTGGTAGTGTTCATAGAGCGATATCTTGAGTCTACTCGAGTCGGCGAGAAGAGCATGCAGAGAGCAACTTAAGGGTAGTCTTGAAGGTTAGAAGGAGAAGAAGGCTGTATGCGAAGCTATCAAGTGTGAGTTTTGGTTGAGGAAGTGAGTTTCCTAGGCCATGTGATTTCCGGCCAATGGGATTGCGGTGGACCATTCAAAGATTGAAGGTGTGTTGAAGTGGGAGACACCCGAGTCGACCAAGTGAGGAGCTTCATGCATGGGGTTGGCCGGTTACTACGAGAAGATTCATTGAGGCTTCTCCCAATTGGTGTTGCCATTAACTTGATTGACATGTAAAGATAGGGCTTTTCGTATGGGATGGCCGATGCGAAGAGAGTTTCAAGAGTTGAAGAGGAGATTGACAAGCGTCGCCGATCTTGGCGTTGCCTAATCCGGAGGATCCTTTTGTGATCTATTGTGATGCATCTAAGTTAGGTTTGAGGCGTGTCTTTGATGCAAAAGAAAGGTAAAGTAGTGGCGTGCGCTTGAGGCAAGCGAAGACTCGTAGGGAAAAATTACCCGGCTCATGATTTAGAGCTAAATTTCATAGTAGTGTTTGCATTGAAGATATGGAGGCATTACCTTTATGGTTCGAGGTTCGAGGTGTTTAGTGATCACAAAAGTTTCTGATACTTGTTCGGGGTGTTTAGTGATCGGAAGGAATTGAATATGAGCGAGAGGAGATGGTTGGAGTTATTGAAGGACTATGACTTGATGCGAACTATCACCGAGGGGAAGGCGATGTTGTAGGCGATCTTGGTTGGTAGGAAATCTCTGCATATGTCATCGATGATGGTAAGGAGTTGGAATTGATTGAGCAGTTTAGAATTTGAGCCTAGTATGTGAAGTAACACCTCGAGTGTTAAGTTGGGGATCTTGAAGATCACAGATAGGTTCATAGTTAGTATAAAGGGAAGCCACGGAAAGGTTGATGTGAAGTTGGTTGATGTGTTTGTGAGAGTTGGTAGGCGATAACAAAGATTTTGAGTTGGATGCGCAAGGATTGTTGAGGTTGAGAGGTCGGATATGTATACCATATGATGAGGAGATCAAGAAGAGGCAGTGCGGAGAGTGTCACGAGAAGTCGGTTGAGTATCCATCCGGAGAGCTACGAAGATGTATCAAGACTTGAAGAAATTGATACGGTGGCAAGGAATGAAGAAGGATGTAGCTCGTTTAAATACATGCTTGTTTGACTTGCGGAAGTCAAGGTGGAGCAGAAGGCGGCGGGGTTGATCTGCAGATTGCATATTCTGAATGGAAGTGGGGCTGGCATTTCCATGGACTTTATGTAGGGTTAGAGGACAACAGAGGTTTGACACCATTTGGGTGATTGTTGATCTAAGGTGACAAAGTCATCACACTTTATTCCTATTAACATCACATACCCGGTCTTAGGGTTAGCGAGAAATTTATATCAATGTCATTGTGAAGCTTCATGGAATCCCTTTTAGTATTGTATGGGCGAGAGATCCAGGTTTGCCGAATTTTGGAAGAAGTTTGCAGAGGCGTTGGGTTCCAAGTTGCGTTTGAGCTCGACATACCATCCTCGGTGATGGTCAATCAGAGGACTATCCGATCCTTAGAAGATTTATTGAGAGCTTGTGTGCTTGAGCGAGGAGGTGTGTGGGATTACGTATCTACCATTGATAGAATTCACTTACAACACTTGATCATCATTCAAGTATTGGAATGGCACCATTTGAAGCATTGTATGCGTAGTAGGTGTAGGACTCCACTATGTTGGCATGAAGCGGGGAGGAGAGAGGGTTGTGTTAGGACCGAGAGTTGGTTAGAAGAGACTACAGAAGGTTAAGATGACGAGGAGAGAAGATGAGGCGTCCATAAGCGGTGAGAGAAGAGTTACCATGACAAAAGGAGGAAAGACTTAGAATTTCAAGCCGGCGACCATGTATTCCTTAGAGAGTCACCCCTGTATTTGGGTTGGGCGAGCTCACGAGGTCAGAAACTATCACCTCGTTTCATTGGACCTATCAAATCTTGGAGAGAGTTGGGAAGGTGGCGTGCAGAATTGCATTGCCACCCCAATCATCAAATTTGCGATGTGTTCCATGTATCTCAGGCGAGGAAGTATGTTCTGACCGTCCATGTCATTCAAATGGATGATGTGCAGAGTGTGAGAGCGACCTCCTTTGTGGAACAATCTGCGTCGAATTGAAGGCCAGAAGTAAAGACCATTGGGGAAAAGAAATCAAGTTGGTGAAGGTGGTTTGGGTAGGAGGCTTTGGTGAGCATGCTACTTGGGATTTGGAGAGCAAGATGAAGGAAGTCTATTAAATTTTGTTTGATTGAGTAAGATTAGGGCGTAATCTCTAAGTAGGGAGGTTGTAACACCCTGAGGAAATAATTCAATTAATTAACTTAGTTGAGTTATTAAGGGTTTGCAACATTTTACTTTAAGTCAAATAATTCATTAAGTGAAGGTTAAGCATGTGTTGCATTTTAGGAAAATGTCTAAGTTAGGAAAGGGTGTGGGTAGAAGAAGCCCACGGCCTAATAAGGCCAAGGCCTCATTTAAGTCCACTTAGGACATGTTAAATGGTGCCTTACGTGGAGACCATTTACATTGTTCCAAAAATAGTCAAAGTTACAAAATTAAGAAAGTAGAGAGAAGTGATACTTAGAGAGAAGGAAGAGAACGAAGGGAGAACCAAGAGAAAAAGGGAAGAGTGAAGTGAATCTTGAAGGATTCCTAGAAGTGCTAGTGAAGAGGGTGTGTGCAGTTTGTGATCGGGTTAGGGGGCTCTTTTAATCCTTGTAATGTTTTGTGTTTGGTAGTATTTTTGGTGTGAGTGGATTACGATCACCTTGCATGTGTGTTTTATGTGTTGTTCTTAACATGTTTCTTTGTGTTTTGCTCTTTGCTGTGATTTGTGGTGACAATCATAAGCTATCATAGTAAAGCTGCTCCAGTGTGAGGCATCATGACAAAGCGTACTCTTGGCTGAGAAACTTTCATGAGAGCCCATCACAGACGAAAAGGTCTACGAATGGCGATCTTAATCGTTCCCAACTTTCTCTAGGTTTTGTTAGGACCTTGGGTTTTAGGCCCCACTTCAATGCTCACAAGTATAGGGTGTGAAGTGTGTGTTGAGGCACAACACCTAGAAATAACTACCCTTCCCCACCTGCAAGAAAAACGGAGGCGATCGGACGATACGTTAAATACCCCAGAGTTCAACATGCATACATCATTTCAATATACAAACCATTCTAGAAGCCTACGATAATTACGCATTGCTTACAAAGAAAGAAGCGAAGAAGAAGAAATTTGTTCTAAAATATAACAAACAAATGACATAAGAAATAAAACAAAAGTAAGAAGAATGGAGATTAAAACAAAGCATATTAAATCAAAGCCAAGGCAAATCATACATTCAATTAATCAAGCGACCCCAACTTAAAAAATGTCCCAATGAGTGCAATTAAGCGGTGTTGAACCAAAGAAAAATCCTTGGAGGACTTTTCTTCAGCACAACTTTGTTTTTAGAGTGCGCCACCAATATTTTTAAAGGTAAAACATTGAAAAAACCTTTTTGGAAAGCAATGATCTGAGAACCATTAGATTTGGGTTGGGGTCTAGTGCATTATGGGAAGGTATTAGCACCCCAGCGTCCCTTGAAGAAGGGTTACCTTAATTAAATATGTGATTTGCGGAGTTGATTTGGAAAAATGCTTTTGTTTTACCTTTTTTTGTTTATGAGTGACTTAATGAAAAATCTTTAAATTTTGCGCTTGATGGAGGATCCACTCTACGTATCTCAGTGCGATGGAGAACTCAAAGCTACGTAGTTCTTGTTTTGAAAGGTTTTTTGTTTTTATCTTGTTTAATTGTGAAAATCGAGCTTTCATGATGATCAATTGAGCAAGGCTCCAAATGACCAACATTAGCACTCCGTTGTTAATAATCATGCAAGCTGCAAAGCTTACGTGGGACTACTAACAAAGTTTTTAATTTTAGTGAAAATCTTTAGGAAAATTAGGCATTCACGGTGATCAATTGAGCAAAGGCTCCAGTGACCACTGCTAGTACCTCATTGTTAATGTCAGCATAAGCAAGGCTTCCACGAGACTACTAACAAAGTTTGATTTTGAAAAATATAGGTTGACAAGCATCCATATTATAATAACTAAATCTGAAATGCATCTCTAAGGAGAGAGGGTGAGATAAGCGAAATTTGGAAGTGCTAACAATAGGGGTTGTATTATTAACGGAGGGAGTGTCGTTAATGTCGGATGTAAAAAAAAAAAAAGAAGGAGCCCGTATCTGTGCACTAAATACCTAAAACAAGAAAACCTAGATTCATTACTTCATTTACAGTGTCGTTTCTTTTCCCCGTTTGACCACAGAGAGAAAATTAGAGAGAGAGAGAAAGGCGTTGCGAGAGAGAGAGGAGGAGAGCGAACAGGAGGAGAAGAGAGTGCAGCGGAGCGCGGTGGTCAACGGCGGCAGCGGTTGGTGTCGTCTTGCGGTGAGTGGCCAGCGTGTGCGGAGAAGCGAGCGAACGAGGAGAGAGGATGCGCGCGGCGGTGGTGGAAGCGCGGTGGCTTTTGGTCGGTGCAGTTTATGAGTTTTGTATTATCTGTTTTAGTTTTTACGGGCTTTTGTTGTATGTATCCTTCTCGGTATCTCGGTCATGTATGTATTGGTAGCTCTTTGTGTGCATTTTTGTGTATGTATTTGAGTGTGTTTTGGTTGAAGGAGAGTGTTGAACTTCTCGAGGTTTTGTTACAGTTTTTCTCCCTAGCTGCACATGCTGTGTGGTTTTGAGTTTGTAGGGATGGTGGTTGTGTTTTAGTCGTGATTAGTTCTTTGGTGGTGTTTTCTATGTGTTTTGTTTCTTTGGTCTTTTTTCTTGAGTGTATGTGCTTTGCGTTTTTCTCCTTACTCGGTGGTAATTGAAGCAATTTATAGCCCGGTGTGCATAGATGAATGCACCTTTGTAATGTCTATTTTCTGCCTTGTATTGCTTGATAGTTTCACGTTTTGATGTATAATTATTTACGAGCAAATTTTCCTCCTCCCAAAGCCTTTGTTGTATTCACAAATTTGGCCTTATTTGACCAACATTGGTGCCTAAATTTTCTTTTTGTGTATGTATACGAGAGAGAAAAAAATTACAAAGAGAAAAGAGCCCCTATTTGGAGCTTTGAGCACATGTCTATTCTTTGCTTGCAATTGGATTTTTGTGTTTGTCTTAGTTGTTATGCTTCTTTGTGGGTGTGTATATGTAGCTTAAAAAGCTACATCATTTTTGTAATTTGTAATGTAAATAAACCTCTAACCTCGGCTCCTTCTTTATAAATTTGGTTTTA